>OZ024729.1:34063632-34643632 GCA_964016875.1 Fallopia convolvulus
AAAGTAGAAAAAACAAGTGAACTTTAAAGACATCTAGCATATGGATAAAGAATGAGTATAGTATCAAGCCAAAAAGCACATTCTGCACTACAAAATCAAGATCGATCAATTAAAAGCACAAATTCGAACCTGGAAACTGAATGCCACATTTAGTAGTGACATTTACATGGACATTTCATCGAAAACTTGGTGTGCAATGTTAGATCACAAGTTTATTTTTAAAGGAAAAAGGAGAAAAAACAAGTGAACTTTAAAGACATCTGGGCTTAAGGGTAAGGAATGAGGATAGTATCAAGCCAATAAGCACATTCAACACTACAAAATCAAGACCGATAAAATAAAATCATAAATTCGAATCTAGAAACCGAATGCCAAATTTAGGTGTGAAATTTAAATGGACATTTCATCGAACACTTGGCGTGCAATGTTAGATCATAAGTCATTTTAAAGGGAAAAGGAGAAAAAACAAATGAACTTTAAAGACATCTAGGCTTAAGCATAAAGAATGAGGATAGTATCAAGCCAATAAGCACATTTTGCAGTAGAAAATTAAGACCGATCAAATAAAACCATAAATTCGAACCTAGAAACCGAATGCCACATTTAGTTGTGACATTTACATGGACATTTCATCGAAAACTTGGCGTGCAATGTTAGATCACAAGTTTATTCTTAAAGGAAAAAGGAGAAAAAACAAATGAACTTTAAAGACATCTAGGCTTAAGCATAAAGAATGAGGATAGTATCAAGCCAAAAAGCACATTCTGCACCACAAAATCAAGACCGATCAAATAAAATCATAAATTCGAACCTTGAAACCGAATGCCACATTTAGGAGTGACATTTACATGGACAATTCATCGAAAACTTGGCGTGCAATGATAGATCACAATTTTATTTTTAAAGGAAAAAGGAGAAAAAACAAGTGAACTTTAAAGACATCTAGGCTTAAGCATAAAGAATGAGGATAATATCAAGCCAATAAGCACATTCTACACTACAAAAGGAAGTTCCATCTAATAAAAGCATAAATTTGAACCTAGAAACCAAATGCCACATTTAGTTGAGACATTTACATGGACATTTCATCGAAAATTTGGAGTGCAATGTTAGATCACAAGTTTATTTTTAAAGGAAAAAGGAGAAAAAACAAATGAACTTTAAAGACATCTAGGCTTAAGCTTAAAGAATGAGGATAGTATCAAGCCAAAAAGCACATTCTGCACCACAAAATCAAGACCGATCAAATAAAATCATAAATTCAAACCTTGAAACCGAATGCCACATTTAGGAGTGACATTTACATGGACAATTCATCGAAAACTTGGCGTGCAATGATAGATCACAATTTTATTTTTAAAGGAAAAAGGAGAAAAAACAAGTGAACTTTAAAGACATCTAGTCTTAAGCATAAAGAATGAGGATAATATCAAGCCAATAAGCACATTCTACACTACAAAAGGAAGTTCGATCTAATAAAAGCATAAATTTGAACCTAGAAACCGATTGCCACATTTAGTTGTGACATTTACATGGACATTTCATCGAAAATTTGGCGTGCAATGTTAGATCACAAGTTTATTTTTAAAGGAAAAAGGAGAAAAAACAAATGAACTTTAAAGACATCTAGGCTTAAGCATAAAGAATGAGGATAGTATCAAGCCAAAAAGCACATTCTACACCACAAAATCAAGACCGATCAAATAAAATCATAAATTCGAACCTTGAAACCGAATGCCACATTTAGGAGTGACATTTACATGGACAATTCATCGAAAACTTGGCGTGCAATGATAGATCACAATTTTATTTTGAAAGGAAAAAGGAGAAAAAACAAGTGAACTTTAAAGACATCTAGGCTTAAGCATAAAGAATGAGGATAATATTAAGCCAATAAGCACATTCTACACTACAAAAGGAAGTTCGATCTAATAAAAGCATAAATTCGAACCTAGAAACCGAATGCCACATTTACTAGTGACATTTACATGGACATTTCATCGAAAATTTGGCATGCAATGTTAGATCACAAGTTTATTTTTAAAAGAAAAAGGAGAAAAAACAAGTGAACTTTAAAGACATCCAGGCTTAAGTGTAAAGAATGAGGATAGTATCAAGCCAATAAGCACATTCAGTACTACAAAATCAAGACCGATCAAATAAAATTATAAATTCGAACCTAGAAACCGAATGCCACATTTAGTTGTGATGCTTACATGGACATTTCATCGAAAACTTGGCGTGCAATGTTAGATCACAAGTTTATTTTTAAAGGAAAAAGGAGAAAAAAAATGAAGTTTAAAGACATCCAGGGTTAAGTGTAAAGAATGAGGATAGTATCAAGCCAATAAGCACATTCTGCACTACAAAATTAAGACCGATCGAATAATAGCATAAATTCGAACCTAGAAACCGAATGCCACATTTAGGAGTGACATTTACATGGAAATTTCATCGAAAACTTGGCATGCAATGTTAGATCACAAGTTTAATTTTAAATGAAAAAGGAGAAAAAACAAGTGAACTTTAAAGACATCTAGGCTTAAGCATAAAGAATGAGGATAGTATCAAGCCAATAAGCACATTCTGCACTACAAAATTAAGATCGATCGAATAATAGCATAAATTCGAACCTAGAAACCGAATGCCACATTTAGGAGTGACATTTACATGGACATTTCATCGAAAACTTGGCATGCAATGTTAGATCACAAGTTTATTTTTAAAGGAAAAAGGACAAAAAACAAGTGAACTTTAAAGACATCTAGGCTTAAGCATAAAGAATGAGGATAATATCAAGCCAATAAGCACATTCTACACTACAAAATGAAGATCGATCGAATAAAAGCATAAATTCGAACCTAGAAACCGAATGCCACATTTAGTAGTGACATTTACATGGACATTTCATCGAAAACTTGGCATGCAATGTTAGATCACAAGTTTATTTTTAATGGAAAAATGAGAAAAAACATGTGAACTTTAAAGACATCTAGGGTTAAGTGTCAAGAATGAGGATAGTATCAAGCTAATAAGCACATTCTGCACTACAAAATCAAGACCGATCAAATAAAATAATAAATTCGAACCTAGAAACCGAATGCAACATTTAGGAGTGATGTTTACATGGATATTTCTTCGAAAACTTGGCGTGCAATGTAAGATCACAAGTTTATTTTTAAAGGAAATAGGAGAAAAAACAAATGAACTTTAAAGACATCTAGGCTTAAGCATGAAGAATGAGGATAGTATCAAGCAAATAAGCACATTCTGCACTACAAAATTAAGACCGATCGAATAATAGCATAAATTCGAACCTAGAAACCGAATGCCACATTTAGGAGTGACATTTACATGGACATTTCATCGAAAACTTGGCATGCAATGTTAGATCACAAGTTTATTTTTAAATGAAAAAGGAGAAAAAACAAGTGAACTTTTAAGACATCTAGGCTTAAGCATAAAGAATGAGGATAATATCAAGCCAATAAGCACATTATACCCTACAAAATGAAGATCGATCGAATAAAAACAGAAATTCGAACCTAGAAACCGAATGCCACATTTAGTAGTGACATTTACATGGACATTTCATCGAAACTTGGCGTGCAATGTTAGATCACAAGTTTATTTTTAATGGAAAAAGTAGAAAAAACAAGTGAACTTTAAAGACATCTAGCATATGGATAAAGAATGAGTATAGTATCAAGCCAAAAAGCACATTCTGCACTACAAAATCAAGATCGATCAATTAAAAGCACAAATTCGAACCTAGAAACTGAATGCCACATTTAGTAGTGACATTTACATGGACATTTCATCGAAAACTTGGTGTGCAATGTTAGATCACAAGTTTATTTTTAAAGGAAAAAGGAGAAAAAACAAGTGAACTTTAAAGACATCTGGGCTTAAGGGTAAGGAATGAGGATAGTATCAAGCCAATAAGCACATTCAACACTACAAAATCAAGACCGATAAAATAAAATCATAAATTCGAACCTAGAAACCGAATGCCAAATTTAGGTGTGAAATTTAAATGGACATTTCATCATACACTTGGCGTTCAATTTTAGATCATAAGTCATTTTAAAGGGAAAAGGAGAAAAAACAAATGAACTTTAAAGACATCTAGGCTTAAGCATAAAGAATGAGGATAGTATCAAGCCAATAAGCACATTTTGCAGTAGAAAATTAAGACCGATCAAATAAAACCATAAATTCGAACCTAGAAACCGAATGCCACATTTAGTTGTGACATTTACATGGACATTTCATCGAAAACTTGGCGTGCAATGTTAGATCACAAGTCTATTTTTAAAGGAAAAAGGAGAAAAAACAAATGAACTTTAAAGACATCTAGGCTTAAGCATAAAGAATGAGGATAGTATCAAGCCAAAAAGCACATTCTGCACCACAAAATCAAGACCGATCAAATAAAATCATAAATTCGAACCTTGAAACCGAATGCCACATTTAGGAGTGACATTTACATGGACAATTCATCGAAAACTTGGCGTGCAATGATAGATCACAATTTTATTTTTAAAGGAAAAAGGAGAAAAAACAAGTGAACTTTAAAGACATCTAGGCTTAAGTGTAAAGAATGAGGATAATATCAAGCCAATAAGCACAAATGTACACTACAAAAGGAAGTTCGATCTAATAAAAGCATAAATTCGAACCTAGAAACCGAATGCCACATTTACTAGTGACATTTACATGGACATTTCATCGAAAATTTGGCATGCAATGTTAGATCACAAGTTTATTTTTAAAAGAAAAAGGAGAAAAAACAAGTGAACTTTAAAGACATCCAGGCTTAAGTGTAAAGAATGAGGATAGTATCAAGCCAATAAGCACATTCTGTACTACAAAATCAAGACCGATCAAATAAAATTATAAATTCGAACCTAGAAACCGAATGCCACATTTAGTTGTGATGTTTACATGGACATTTCATCGAAAACTTGGCGTGCAATGTTAGATCACAAGTTTATTTTTAAAGGAAAAAGGAGAAAAAACAAATGAAGTTTAAAGACATCCTGGGTTAAGTGTAAAGAATGAGGATAGTATCAAGCCAATAAGCACATTCTGCACTACAAAATTAAGACCGATCGAATAATTGCATAAATTCGAACCTAGAAACCGAATGCCACATTTAGGTGTGACATTTACATGGAAATTTCATCGAAAACTTGGCATGCAATGTTAGATCACAAGTTTAATTTTAAATGAAAAAGGAGAAAAACAAGTGAACTTTAAAGACATCTAGACTTAAGCATAAAGAATGAGGATAGTATCAAGCCAATAAGCACATTCTACCCTACAAAATGAAGATCGATCGAATAATAGCATAAATTCGAACCTAGAAACCGAATGCCACATTTAGGGGTGACATTTACATGGACATTTCATCGAAAACTTGGCGTGCAATGTTAGATCACAAGTTCATTTTTAAAGGAAAAAGGAGAAAAAACAAGTGAACTTGAAAGATATCTAAGCTTACCCAAAAAGAATGAGGTGTAATGTTCGGATTCGTTTTTCCTTCTAGGTCGAAAGAACGAGTTTCTTGTTTTCTAAGCAATTAAGTTCTTATTCTGCAAGGAACCCGAAAAACGAATTAATTACCTGTTTTGCGAACCATCGAATTACATTCGGTTTCCTTTCCATGGTATAGTATATATTCGATATCTTTTCACAAGTCACAATTTATATAAGTCTTGATATGTTTTTCATTCATATATCTTATATTTTATTCTCCCTTATATTGTCAATTCGTTTTGATCCTATCGAGACTAATCCGAACAATCAAGCCAAATTCCATTTTTTTTAAAATAAATTAATTATCTCGTTACGCGGACAATGTCATCTTAACCCCGAATATTCTATCTTCTACTCGTTGATCTCCTCGTTATATCCCTAGCATCAGTCAAAGATTTTGGCCGTCAACCAAAATTTCATATCAACTCCTCCATGTTTCTTTCGGCCGCTCTCCCTTGAAAGCGAAGCAAGTCCGCACCTTCCTTCGTTTTTCGGCGTTGAACCACCGGACTCGGAACAAGACCAACTCTTAAATCTGTGGTCGTAGTGTTGTCGTCGATCTCCACCGCCGCCGAGCCGAGTTCGTCGTTGCTTGTTGCCTTTTCCAATCGTAGTAGCCGACGACGACGGTGTGGTCTTGTCGCATGGTGTTGAACTAGCGAGCCATCGTCACTGCAAAAGCCTCGGATCGCCTCACGTCTCGATCGTTGTTCGGTGAATTACACTCGTCTCCGCAGTTCACCAAGACACCTTGGTCGCTGTTCAATCACGACGCTCGTCCCCGCCGGTAAGTCGCTCCACCAAGCTATCTTCTTCGTAGTTGGGTTGTCCGGTCGGGAATTGTGGTACGAGTTGGGGAAATCTGGGCAGTTGTGGAATTAGTTCGATCTGGTGATGGTGAAAATTCTATTGCTTAATTAAAATGTTATATAATTATATAGTATATAATTCGTAAGGCTAAGCTTAGGCGTTGACCGACTTTGTGCGGTTTAAATAGGAATTTGAAAGCGAGTGTGTCAAACTGGAGTTGCTTGTCAATCGGTTTTGGTTTGTATAAATTATGTTTGGTGATCCATGAGCCGTTTTTATTTATTTATTGTATCTAGTTAGAAGTAGAAATACACGTACATAGTTATATTAATTAATTTAATGCTAATTAGTTATGATAATTAGCAATAGGGTTAAATTACTAAGGTTTAATTTTAGTTTTGGTCTTTGTTAGATTAGTTTTATTAGGATTAATTAAGTGAGATAAGATGGATAACCTAATAATTAAATAGTATATAATTCGTAAGGGGTATATATAATTTTGCATGAGTTTGGTTGAAAGACTATTTATAATTGGGTATGTAGGTGTTATTTTAGGTGTCAGTTAGTTTTGTTTAATTTGTATTGATTTAGGTAGTGTAGGCCGATTACTTATTTCCATATAATTAGACTTTTGTTAATTGGTAGGTTATTTCGGTTATTGGGTAAATAGGGGGGGCTGAGTTGTAAGCGGGGATCGAGTTTAAATTGATTAATTAGTATGGTATTGGATAGCTAGTTGGGGATCAAGACTCAAACGCATAATTGTTTGTTAATTAGGAAGTCTAGTTAGTAGGTTTAAGCGGGTTAAACTTGGCATCATTATTAGCTAGTAGGTATTGGAAGAGTACGTAGTGGTTTAGTTAATTGGTTTAAATAATTATTTCCGATAACGTTTTAGGTGTTTACTATCGATCGAGGTTGATCTTTTGGGGGTTATACTATCGAAGAGTTCATCCTTTAAGGTAAGTCGTTTTTCGACTTGCTCGGTTCTTTTCTCCCTTGTTAGACTGCGTATCGATATTGTAGGACGGGTTTTGGGAACTAGTCCCGAATACCTTTTAAATTGTTTTGAACTCCTTGTGTGTTGCGTGCGTTAATGATTTTAAATGTGTTTTATCGGAAATATTTTTGGAACGTTTTCTCTGTGTTGGTACCGTTTCCGACATGGCCCATCATAGCTGGCGTGGAGGAAGAGTTGGCTACTTTGACCCGTGTGACAGGGAAACCGTGCCCCTTCAAAACGAAAAGTATTATCTGTGTGGTTTTGGCAAGTGCTCCAGTGGAGGCTTAGCCCGGGGTTAGAAGGGAGATTGTGAAGTGGAGTGGGAGGGCCTGCCTCTGCACTCGGCGCGGTGATGAGCGCCTTGGAAGACGGATTGTGGACAAAGGATGAATTGCATTGTTGTGTGACTGTGATTGCAAATGCGTATGTGACTGTTGTGACTGACATAATTAATTTAGGTATTGGCCTCTAGAGTTATGATTGCGGTTGTGGATTTGTATGCTGACTATAGATAACTGATTTCAAAACGTTCTACAGTTTCCATATTCTTTCTAGCTTGGTAGATTAGACGCTGACCCTTCGGGGAACATTTTTCAGTTCCAGGTATGAATCAGGGAACCGTGCAGGAACCGAGGCAAGATGGCGGGCCGGAGCGGTAAAGAGCGTGGGTCATAGTGGGATTTGGTTTTTATTAGTTATTTATAATAGTTAGGATGTTGATTTTAATAATTGTTAGACGGAGTTGGTATTGTGTTTTGTTTATTATATCTTTGTTCGAGTAGTTCAGTTAGTAGGCGTTGTAGCGTATTTAATTATTTATAATTTTTTTTCGGGGATTCATGCATGTTACGTTTTTCTAAGTTTTATTAAATAAAGGTTGGATGTTTTATTATGTTTTTCTCGTCGTGCCCGAGTTGTAAGGTCCTACAGTGTAGTTGTCAACCTAAATAATAGTACCTTGTAAGGTCTATTCCCTAGTAGCGCCTCGTCGGAAGACGGGGTGTTACATGAGGATAGTATCAAGGGAAAAAGGACATTCTGCACCACAAAATCAAGACCGATCGAATAAAATCATAAATTCGAACCGAGAAACCGAATGCCACATTTAGTTGTGACATTTACATGGACATTTAATCGAAAACTTGGCGTGCAATGTTAGATCGCAAGTTTATTTTTAAAGGAAAAAGGAGAAAAAATAAATGAACTTTAAAGACATCAAGGCTTAAGTATAAAGAATGAGGATAATATCAAGCCAATACGCACATTCTACACTACAAAATGAAGATCGATCGAATAAAAGCATACATTCGAACCTAGAAACCGAATGCCACATTTAGTAGTGACATTTACATGGACATTTCATCGAAAACCTGGCGTGCAATGTTAGATCACAAGTTTATTTTTAAAGGAAAAAGGAGAAAAAAAAGTGAACTTTAAAGACATCTAGGCTTAAGCATAAAGAATGAGGATAATATCAAGCCAATAAGCACATTCTACACTACAAAATGAAGATCGAACGAATAAAAGCATAAATTCGAACCTAGAAACCGAATGCCAGATTTAGTAGTGATATTTACATGGACATTTCATCGAAAACATGGCATGCAATGTTAGATCACAAGTTTATTTTTAAAAGAAAAAGGAGAAAAAACATATGAACTTTAAAGACATCTAGGCTTAAGCATAAAGAATGAGGATAGTATCAAGCCAATAAGCACATTCTACCCTACAAAATGAAGATCGATCGAATAATAGCATAAATTCGAACCTAGAAACCGAATGCCAAATTTAGGGGTGACATTTACATGGACATTTCATCGAAAACTTGGCGTGCAATGTTAGATCACAAGTTCATTTTTAAAGGAAAAAGGAGAAAAAACAAGTGAACTTGAAAGACATCTAAGCTTAACCAAAAAGAATGAGGATAGTATCAAGCCAAAAAGGACATTCTACACCACAAAATCAAGACTGATCGAATAAAATCATAAATTCGAACCGAGAAACCGAAAGCCACATTTAGTTGTGACATTTACATGGACATTTCATCGAAAACTTGGCGTGCAATGTTAGATCGCAAGTTTATTTTTAAAGGAAAAAGGAGAAAAAATAAATGAACTTTAAAGACATCAAGGCTTAAGTATAAAGAATGAGGATAATATCAAGACAATACGCACATTCTACACTACAAAATGAAGATCGATCGAATAAAAGCATACATTCGAACCTAGAAACCGAATGCCACATTTAGTAGTGACATTTACATGGACATTTCATCGAAAACCTGGCGTGCAATGTTAGATCACAAGTTTATTTTTAAAGGAAAAAGGAGAAAAAAAAGTGAACTTTAAAGACATCTAGGCTTAAGCATAAAGAATGAGGATAGTATTAAATCAATAAGCACATTCTGCACTACAAAATCAAGACCGATCGAATAATAGCATAAATTCGAACCTAGAAACCGAATGCCACATTTAGGAGTGACATTTACATGGAAATTTCATCGAAAACTTGGCGTACAATGTTAGATCACAAGTTTATGTTTAAAAGAAAAAGGAGAAAAAACAAGTTAACTTTAAAGACATCTAAGCTTAAGCATAAAGAATGAGGATAGTATCAAGCAAATAAGCAGATTTTGTACCACAAAATCAAGACCGATCAAATAAAATCATAAATTTGAACCGAGAAACCGAATGCCACATTTAGGAGTGACATTTACATGGACATTTCATCGAAAACTTAGCATGCAATGTTAGATCACAAGTTTATTTTTAAAGGAAAAAGGAGAAAAAACAAGTGAACTTTAAAGACATCTAGGCTTAAGCATATAGAATGAGGATAATATCAAGCCAATAAGCACATTCTACACCACAAAATGAAGATCGATCGAATAAAAGCATAAATTCGAACCTAGAAACCGAATGCCACATTTAGTAGTGATATTTACATGGACATTTCATCGAAAACATGGCATGCAATGTTAGATCACAAGTTTATTTTTAAAAGAAAAAAAGAAAAAACATATGAACTTTAAAGACATCTAGACTTAAGCATAATGAATGAGGATAATATCAAGCAAATAAGCAGATTCTGCACTACAAAATTAAGACCTATTGAATAATAGCATAAATTCGAACCTAGAAACCGAATGCCACATTTAGGAGTGACATTTACATGGACATTTCATCGAAAACCTGGCGTGTAATGTTAGATCACAAGTTTATTTTTAAAGGAAAAAGGAGAAAAAAAAGTGAACTTTAAAGACATCTAGGCTTAAGCATAAAGAATGAGGATAGTATCAAGTCAATAAGCACATTCTGCACTACAAAATCAAGACCGATCGAATAATAGCATAAATTCGAACCTAGAAACCGAATGCCACATTTAGGAGTGACATTTACATGGAAATTTCATCGAAAACTTGGCGTACAATGTTAGATCACAAGTTTATGTTTAAAAGAAAAAGGAGAAAAAACAAGTGAACTTTAAAGACATCTAAGCTTAAGCATAAAGAATGAGGATAGTATCAAGTAAATAAGCAGATTTTGTACCACAAAATCAAGATCGATCAAATAAAATCATAAATTTGAACCGAGAAACCGAATGCCACATTTAGGAGTGACATTTACATGGACATTTCATCGAAAACTTGGCATGCAATGTTAGATCACAAGTTTATTTTTAAAGGAAAAAGGAGAAAAAACAAGTGAACTTTAAAGACATCTAGGCTTAAGCATATAGAATGAGGATAATATCAAGCCAATAAGCACATTCTACACTACAAAATGAAGATCGATCGAATAAAAGCATAAATTCGAACCTAGAAACCGAATGTCACATTTAGTAGTGATATTTACATGGACATTTCATCGAAAACATGGCATGCAATGTTAGATCACAAGTTTATTTTTAAAAGAAAAAAAGAAAAAACATATGAACTTTAAAGACATCTAGACTTAAGCATAATGAATGAGGATAATATCAAGCAAATAAGCAGATTCTGCACTACAAAATTAAGACCTATTGAATAATAGCATAAATTCGAACCTAGAAACCGAATGCCACATTTAGTAGTGACATTAACATGGACATTTCATCGAAAACCTGGCGTGCAATGTTAGATCACAAGTTTATTTTTAAAGGAAAAAGGAGAAAAAAAAGTGAACTTTAAAGACATCTAGGCTTAAGCATAAAGAATGAGGATAGTATCAAGTCAATAAGCACATTCTGCACTACAAAATCAAGACCGATCGAATAATAGCATAAATTCGAACCTAGAAACCGAATGCCACATTTAGGAGTGACATTTACATGGAAATTTCATCGAAAACTTGGCGTACAATGTTAGATCACAAGTTTATGTTTAAAAGAAAAAGGAGAAAAAACAAGTGAACTTTAAAGACATCTAAGCTTAAGCATAAAGAATGAGGATAGTATCAAGCAAATAAGCAGATTTTGTACCACAAAATCAAGACCGATCAAATAAAATCATAAATTTGAACCGAGAAACCGAATGCCACATTTAGGAGTGACATTTACATGGACATTTCATCGAAAATTTGGCATGCAATGTTAGATCACAAGTTTATTTTTAAAGGAAAAAGGAGAAAAAACAAGTGAACTTTAAAGACATCTAGGCTTAAGCATATAGAATGAGGATAATATCAAGCCAATAAGCACATTCTACACTACAAAATGAAGATCGATCGAATAAAAGCATAAATTCGAACCTAGAAACCGAATGCCACATTTAGTAGTGATATTTACATGGACATTTCATCGAAAACATGACATGCAATGTTAGATCACAAGTTTATTTTTAAAAGAAAAAAAGAAAAAACATATGAACTTTAAAGACATCTAGACTTAAGCATAATGAATGAGGATAATATCAAGCAAATAAGCAGATTCTGCACTACAAAATTAAGACCTATTGAATAATAGCATAAATTCGAACCTAGAAACCGAATGCCACATTTAGGAGTGACATTTACATGGACATTTCATCGAAAACCTGGCGTGCAATGTTAGATCACAAGTTTATTTTTAAAGGAAAAAGGAGAAAAAAAAGTGAACTTTAAAGACATCTAGGCTTAAGCATAAAGAATGAGGATAGTATCAAGTCAATAAGCACATTCTGCACTACAAAATCAAGACCGATCGAATAATAGCATAAATTCGAACCTAGAAACCGAATGCCACATTTAGGAGTGACATTTACATGGAAATTTCATCGAAAACTTGGCGTACAATGTTAGATCACAAGTTTATGTTTAAAAGAAAAAGGAGAAAAAACAAGTGAACTTTAAAGACATCTAAGCTTAAGCATAAAGAATGAGGATAGTATCAAGCAAATAAGCAGATTTTGTACCACAAAATCAAGATCGATCAAATAAAATCATAAATTTGAACCGAGAAACCGAATGCCACATTTAGGAGTGACATTTACATGGACATTTCATCGAAAACTTGGCATGCAATGTTAGATCACAAGTTTATTTTTAAAGGAAAAAGGAGAAAAAACAAGTGAACTTTAAAGACATCTAGGCTTAAGCATATAGAATGAGGATAGTATCAAGCCAATAAGCACATTCTACACTACAAAATGAAGATCGATCGAATAAAAGCATAAATTCGAACCTAGAAACCGAATGTCACATTTAGTAGTGATATTTACATGGACATTTCATCGAAAACATGGCATGCAATGTTAGATCACAAGTTTATTTTTAAAAGAAAAAAAGAAAAAACATATGAAATTTAAAGACATCTAGACTTAAGCATAATGAATGAGGATAATATCAAGCAAATAAGCAGATTCTGCACTACAAAATTAAGACCTATTGAATAATAGCATAAATTTGAACCTAGAAACCGAATGTCACATTTAGGAGTGACATTAACATGGACATTTCATCGAAAACCTAGCGTGCAATGTTAGATCACAAGTTTATTTTTAAAGGAAAAAGGAGAAAAAAAAGTGAACTTTAAAGACATCTAGGCTTAAGCATAAAGAATGAGGATAGTATCAAGTCAATAAGCACATTCTGCACTACAAAATCAAGACCGATCGAATAATAGCATAAATTCGAACCTAGAAACCGAATGCCACATTTAGGAGTGACATTTACATGGAAATTTCATCGAAAACTTGGCGTACAATGTTAGATCACAAGTTTATGTTTAAAAGAAAAAGGAGAAAAAACAAGTGAACTTTAAAGACATCTAAGCTTAAGGATAAAGAATGAGGATAGTATCAAGCAGATAAGCAGATTTTGTACCACAAAATCAAGACCGATCAAATAAAATCATAAATTTGAACCGAGAAACCGAATGCCACATTTAGGAGTGACATTTACATGGACATTTCATCGAAAACTTGGCATGCAATCTTAGATCACAAGTTTATTTTTAAAGGAAAAAGGAGAAAAAACAAGTGAACTTTAAAGACATCTAGGCTTAAGCATATAGAATGAGGATAATATCAAGCCAATAAGCACATTCTACACTACAAAATGAAGATCGATCGAATAAAAGCATAAATTCGAACCTAGAAACCGAATGCCACATTTAGGAGTGACATTTACATGGAAATTTCATCGAAAACTTGGCGTACAATGTTAGATCACAAGTTTATTTTTAAAGGAAAAAGGAGAAAAAAAAGTGAACTTTAAAGACATCTAGGCTTAAGCATATAGAATGAGGATAATATCAAGACAATACGCACATTCTACACTACAAAATGAAGATCGATCGAATAAAAGCATACATTCGAACCTAGAAACCGAATGCCACATTTAGTAGTGACATTTACATGGACATTTCATCGAAAACCTGGCGTGCAATGATAGATCACAAGTTTATTTTTAAAGGAAAAAGGAGAAAAAAAAGTGAACTTTAAAGACATCTAAGCTTAAGCATAAAGAATGAGGATAGTATCAAGCAAATAAGCAGATTTTGTACCACAAAATCAAGACCGATCAAATAAAATCATAAATTTGAACCGAGAAACCGAATGCCACATTTAGGAGTGACATTTACATGGACATTTCATCGAAAACTTGGCATGCAATGTTAGATCACAAGTTTATTTTTAAAGGAAAAAGGAGAAAAAACAAGTGAACTTTAACTACATCTAGGCTTAAGCATATAAAATGAGGATAATATCAAGCCAATAAGCACATTCTACACTACAAAATGAAGATCGATCGAATAAAAGCATAAATTCAAACCTAGAAACCGAATGCCACATTTAGTAGTGATATTTACATGGACATTTCATCGAAAACATGGCATGCAATGTTAGATCACAAGTTTATTTTTAAAAGAAAAAAAGAAAAAACATATGAACTTTAAAGACATCTAGGCTTAAGCATAAAGAATGAGGATAGTATCAAGTCAATAAGCACATTCTGCACTACAAAATCAAGACCGATCGAATAATAGCATAAATTCGAACCTAGAAACCGAATGCCACATTTAGGAGTGACATTTACATGGAAATTTCATCGAAAACTTGGCGTACAATGTTAGATCACAAGTTTATGTTTAAAAGAAAAAGGAGAAAAAACAAGTGAACTTTAAAGACATCTAAGCTTAAGGATAAAGAATGAGGATAGTATCAAGCAGATAAGCAGATTTTGTACCACAAAATCAAGACCGATCAAATAAAATCATAAATTTGAACCGAGAAACCGAATGCCACATTTAGGAGTGACATTTACATGGACATTTCATCGAAAACTTGGCATGCAATCTTAGATCACAAGTTTATTTTTAAAGGAAAAAGGAGAAAAAACAAGTGAACTTTAAAGACATCTAGGCTTAAGCATATAGAATGAGGATAATATCAAGCCAATAAGCACATTCTACACTACAAAATGAAGATCGATCGAATAAAAGCATAAATTCGAACCTAGAAACCGAATGCCACATTTAGGAGTGACATTTACATGGAAATTTCATCGAAAACTTGGCGTACAATGTTAGATCACAAGTTTATTTTTAAAGGAAAAAGGAGAAAAAAAAGTGAACTTTAAAGACATCTAGGCTTAAGCATATAGAATGAGGATAATATCAAGACAATACGCACATTCTACACTACAAAATGAAGATCGATCGAATAAAAGCATACATTCGAACCTAGAAACCGAATGCCACATTTAGTAGTGACATTTACATGGACATTTCATCGAAAACCTGGCGTGCAATGATAGATCACAAGTTTATTTTTAAAGGAAAAAGGAGAAAAAAAAGTGAACTTTAAAGACATCTAAGCTTAAGCATAAAGAATGAGGATAGTATCAAGCAAATAAGCAGATTTTGTACCACAAAATCAAGACCGATCAAATAAAATCATAAATTTGAACCGAGAAACCGAATGCCACATTTAGGAGTGACATTTACATGGACATTTCATCGAAAACTTGGCATGCAATGTTAGATCACAAGTTTATTTTTAAAGGAAAAAGGAGAAAAAACAAGTGAACTTTAACTACATCTAGGCTTAAGCATATAAAATGAGGATAATATCAAGCCAATAAGCACATTCTACACTACAAAATGAAGATCGATCGAATAAAAGCATAAATTCAAACCTAGAAACCGAATGCCACATTTAGTAGTGATATTTACATGGACATTTCATCGAAAACATGGCATGCAATGTTAGATCACAAGTTTATTTTTAAAAGAAAAAAAGAAAAAACATATGAACTTTAAAGACATCTAGACTTAAGCATAATGAATGAGGATAATATCAAGCAAATAAGCAGATTCTGCACTACAATATTAAGACCTATTGAATAATAGCATAAATTCGAAACTAGAAACCGAATGCCACATTTAGGAGTGACATTAACATGGACATTTCATCGAAAACTTGGCAAGGAATGTTAGATCACAAGTTTATTTTTAAAGGAAAAAGGAAAAAAAAACAACTGAACTTGAAAGACATCTAAGCTTAAGCATAAAGAATGACGATAATATCAAGCCAAAAAGGACATTCTGCACCACAAAATCAAGACCGGTCGAATAAAATCATAAATTCGAACCGAGAAGCCGAATGCCAGATTTAGTTGTGACATTTACATGGACATTTCATCGAAAACTTGGCGTGCAATGTTAGATCGCAAATTTATTTTTAAAGGAAAAAGGAGAAAAAATAAATGAACTTTAAAGACATCAAGGCTTAAGCATAAAGAATGAGGATAATATCAAGCCAATACGCACATTCTACACTACAAAATGAAGATCGATCGAATAAAAGAATAAATTCGAACCTAGAAACCGAATGCCACATTTAGTAGTGACATTTACATGGACATTTCATCGAAAACTTGGCATGCCATGTTAGATCACAAGTTTATTTTAAATGAAAAAGGAGAAAAAAAAGTGAACTTTAAAGACATCCAGGGTTAAGTGTAAAGAATGAGGATAGTATCAAGCCAATAAGCACATTCTGCACTACAAAATCAAGACCGATCAAATAAAATCATAAATTCGAACCTAGAAAAAGAATGCCACATTTAGGAGTGATGTTTACTGGGACATTTCATCGAAAACATGGCGTGCAATGTTAGATCACAAGTTTATTTTTAAAAGAAAAAGGAGAAAAAACAAATGAACTTTAAAGACATCTAGGCTTAAGCATAAAGAATGAGGATAGTATCAAGCCAATAAGCACATTCTACCCTACAAAATGAAGATCGATCGAATAATAGCATAAATTCGAACCTAGAAACCGAATGCCACATTTAGGGGTGACATTTACATGGACATTTCATCGAAAACTTGGCGTGCAATGTTAGATCAGAAGTTCATTTTTAAAGGAAAAAGGAGAAAAAACAAGTGAACTTGAAAGACATCTAAGCTTAACCAAAAAGAATGAGGATAGTATCAAGCCAAAAAGGAAATTCTGCACCACAAAATCAAGACCGATCGAATAAAATCATAAATTCGAACCGAGAAACCGAATGCCACATTTAGTTGTGACATTTACATGGACATTTCATCGAAAACTTGGCGTGCAATGTTAGATCGCAAGTTTATTTTTAAAGGAAAAAGGAGAAAAAATAAATGAACTTTAAAGACATCAAGGCTTAAGTATAAAGAATGAGGATAATATCAAGATAATACGCACATTCTACACTACAAAATGAAGATCGATCGAATAAAAGCATACATTCGAACCTAGAAACCGAATGCCACATTTAGTAGTGACATTTACATGGACATTTCATCGAAAACCTGGCGTGCAATGTTAGATCACAAGTTTATTTTTAAAGGAAAAAGGAGAAAAAAAAGTGAACTTTAAAGACATCTAGGCTTAAGCATAAAGAATGAGGATAGTATCAAGTCAATAAGCCCATTCTGCACTACAAAATCAAGACCGATCGAATAATAGCATAAATTCGAACCTAGAAACCGAATGCCACATTTAGGAGTGACATTTACATGGAAATTTCATCGAAAACTTGGCGTGCAATGTTAGATCACAAGTTTATGTTTAAAAGAAAAAGGAGAAAAAACAAGTGAACTTTAAAGACATCTAAGCTTAAGCATAAAGAATGAGGATAGTATCAAGCAAATAAGCAGATTTTGTACCACAAAATCAAGACCGATCAAATAAAATCATAAATTTGAACCGAGAAACCGAATGCCACATTTAGGAGTGACATTTACATGGACATTTAATCGAAAACTTGGCATGCAATGTTAGATCACAAGTTTATTTTTAAAGGAAAAAGGAGAAAAAACAAGTGAACTTTAAAGACATCTAGGCTTAAGCATATAAAATGAGGATAGTATCAAGCCAATAAGCACATTCTACACTACAAAATGATGATCGATCGAATAAAAGCTTAAATTCGAACCTAGAAACCGAATGCCACATTTAGTAGTGATATTTACATGGACATTTCATCGAAAACATGGCATGCAATGTTAGATCACAAGTTTATTTTTAAAAGAAAAAAAGAAAAAACATATGAACTTTAAAGACATCTAGACTTAAGCATAAAGAATGAGGATAATATCAAGCAAATAAGCAGATTCTGCACTACAAAATTAAGACCTATTGAATAATAGCATAAATTCGAACCTAGAAACCGAATGCCACATTTAGGAGTGACATTAACATGGACATTTCGTCGAAAACTTGGCGTGCAATGTTAGATCACAAGTTTATTTTTAAAGGAAAAAGGAAAAAAAAAAAACTGAACTTGAAAGACATCTAAGCTTAATCATAAAGAATGACGATAATATCAAGCCAAAAAGGACATTCTGCACCACAAAATCAAGACCGATCGAATAAAATCATAAATTCGAACCGAGAAGCCGAATGCCAGATTTAGTTGTGACATTTACATGGACATTTCATCGAAAACTTGGCGTGCAATGTTAGATCGCAAATTTATTTTTAAAGGAAAAAGGAGAAAAAATAAATGAACTTTAAAGACATCTAGGCTTAAGCATAAAGAATGAGGATAATATCAAGCCAATACGCACATTCTACACTACAAAATGAAGATCGATCGAATAAAAGAATAAATTCGAACCTAGAAACCGAATGCCACATTTAGTAGTGACATTTACATGGACATTTCATCGAAAACTTGGCATGCCATGTTAGATCACAAGTTTATTTTAAATGAAAAAGGAGAAAAAAAAGTGAACTTTAAAGACATCCAGGGTTAAGTGTAAAGAATGAGGATAGTATCAAGCCAATAAGCACATTCTGCACTACAAAATCAAGACCGATCAAATAAAATCATAAATTCGAACCTAGAAACCGAATGCCACATTTAGGAGTGATGTTTACTTGGACATTTCTTCGAAAACATGGCGTGCAATGTTAGATCACAAGTTTATTTTTAAAAGAAAAAGGAGAAAAAACAAATGAACTTTAAAGACATCTAGGCTTAAGCATAAAGAATGAGGATAGTATCAAGCCAATAAGCACATTCTACCCTACAAAATGTAGATCGATCGAATAATAGCATAAATTCGAACCTAGAAACCGAATGCCACATTTAGGGGTGACATTTACATGGACATTTCATCGAAAACTTGGCGTGCAATGTTAGATCACAAGTTCATTTTTAAAGGAAAAAGGAGAAAAAACAAGTGAACTTGAAAGACATCTAAGCTTAACCAAAAAGAATGAGGATAGTATCAAGCCAAAAAGGACATTCTGCACCACAAAATCAAGACCGATCGAATAAAATCATAAATTCGAACCGAGAAACCGAATGCCACATTTAGTTGTGACATTTACATGGACATTTCATCGAAAACTTGGCGTGCAATGTTAGATCGCAAGTTTATTTTTAAAGGAAAAAGGAGAAAAAATAAATGAACTTTAAAGACATCAAGGCAAGTATAAAGAATGAGGATAATATCAAGACAATACGCACATTCTACACTACAAAATGAAGATCGATCGAATAAAAGCATACATTCGAACCTAGAAACCGAATGCCACATTTAGTAGTGACATTTACATGGACATTTCATCGAAAACCTGGCGTGCAATGTTAGATCACAAGTTTATTTTTAAAGGAAAAAGGAGAAAAAAAAGTGAACTTTAAAGACATCTAGGCTTAAGCATAAAGAATGAGGATAGTATCAAGTCAATAAGCACATTCTGCACTACAAAATCAAGACCGATCGAATAATAGCATAAATTCGAACCTAGAAACCGAATGCCACATTTAGTAGTGATATTTACATGGACATTTCATCGAAAACTTGGCATGCAATGTTAGATCACAAGTTTATTTTTAAGAGAAAAAGGAGAAAAAACAAGTGAACTTTAAAGACATCCAGGGTTAAGTGTCAAGAATGAGGATAGTATCAAGCCAATAAGCACATTCTGTACTACAAAATCAAGACCGATCAAATAAAATAATAAATTCGAACCTAGAAACCGAATGCCACATTTAGGAGTGATGTTTACATGGACATTTCATCGAAAACTTGGCATGCAATGTTAGATCACAAGTTTATTTTTAAAGGAAAAAGGAGAAAAAACAAGTGAACTTTAAAGACATCTAGGCTAAAGCATAAAGAAAGAGGATAGTATCAAACAAATAAGCAGATTCTGCACTACAAAATTAAGACCGATCGAATAATAGCATAAATTCGAACCTAGAAACCGAATGCCGCATTTAGGAGTGACATTTACATGGACATTTCATCGAAAACTTGGCATGCAATGTTAGATCACAAGTTTATTTTTAAAGGAAAAAGGAGAAAAAACAAGTGAACTTTAAAGACATTCAGGGTTAAGTGTAAAGAATGAGGATAGTATCAAGCCAAAAAGCACATTCTGCACCACCAAATCAAGACCGATCAAATAAAATCATAAATTCGAACCGTGAAACCGAATGCCACATTTAGGAGTGACATTTACATGGACAATTCATAGAAAACTTGGTGTATAATGTTAGATCACAAGTTTATTTTTAAAGGATAAAGGAGAAAAAACAAGTGAACTTTAATGACATACAGGGTTAAGTGTAAAGAATGAGGATAGTATCAAGCCAATAAGCACATTCTGCACTACAAAATCAAGACCGATCAAATAAAATCATAAATTCAAACATAGAAACCGAATGCCACATTTAGGAGTGATGTTTACATGGACATTTCATCGAAAACTTAACGTGCAATTCTAGATCACAAGTTTATTTTTAAAAGAAAAAGGAGAAAAAAAATGAACTTTAAAGACATCTAGGCTTAAGCATAAAGAATGAGGATAATATCAAGCAAATAAGCAGATTCTGCATTACAAAATTTAGACCGATCGAATAATAGCATAAATTCCAACCTAGAAACCGAATGCCACATTTAGGAGTGACATTTACATGGACATTTCATCGAAAACTTGGCATGTAATGTTAGATCACAAGTTTGTTTTTAAACGAAAAAGGAGAGAAAACAAGTGAACTTTAAAGACATCTAGGCTTATGCATAAAGAATGAGGATAGTATCAAGCCAAAAAGGACATTCTGAACCACAAAATCAAAACCGATCAAATAAAATCATAAATTCGAATCGAGAAACCGAATACCACATTTAGGAGTGATATTTACGTGGACATTTCATCGAAAACTTGGCGTGCAATGTTAGATCACAAGTTTATTTTTAAAGGAAAAAGGAGAAAAAACAAGTGAACTTTAAAGACATCCAGGGTTAAGTGTAAAGAATGAGGATAGTATCAAGCCAATAAGCACATTCTGCACTACAAAATCAAGACCGATCAAATAAAATCATAAATTCGAACCTAGAAACCGAATGCCACATTTAGGGGTGACATTTACATGGACATTTCATCGAAAACTTGGCGTGCAATGTTAGATCACAAGTTCATTTTTAAAGGAAAAAGGAGAAAAAACAAGTGAACTTGAAAGACATCTAAGCTTAACCAAAAAGAATGAGGATAGTATCAAGCCAAAAAGGACATTCTGCACCACAAAATCAAGACCGATCGAATAAAATCATAAATTCGAACCGAGAAACCGAATGCCACATTTAGTTGTGACATTTACATGGACATTTCATCGAAAACTTGGCGTGCAATGTTAGATCGCAAGTTTATTTTTAAAGGAAAAAGGAGAAAAAATAAATGAACTTTAAAGACATCAAGGCAAGTATAAAGAATGAGGATAATATCAAGACAATACGCACATTCTACACTACAAAATGAAGATCGATCGAATAAAAGCATACATTCGAACCTAGAAACCGAATGCCACATTTAGTAGTGACATTTACATGGACATTTCATCGAAAACCTGGCGTGCAATGTTAGATCACAAGTTTATTTTTAAAGGAAAAAGGAGAAAAAAAAGTGAACTTTAAAGACATCTAGGCTTAAGCATAAAGAATGAGGATAGTATCAAGTCAATAAGCACATTCTGCACTACAAAATCAAGACCGATCGAATAATAGCATAAATTCGAACCTAGAAACCGAATGCCACATTTAGTAGTGATATTTACATGGACATTTCATCGAAAACTTGGCATGCAATGTTAGATCACAAGTTTATTTTTAAGAGAAAAAGGAGAAAAAACAAGTGAACTTTAAAGACATCCAGGGTTAAGTGTCAAGAATGAGGAATGTATCAAGCCAATAAGCACATTCTGTACTACAAAATCAAGACCGATCAAATAAAATAATAAATTCGAACCTAGAAACCGAATGCCACATTTAGGAGTGATGTTTACATGGACATTTCATCGAAAACTTGGCATGCAATGTTAGATCACAAGTTTATTTTTAAAGGAAAAAGGAGAAAAAACAAGTGAACTTTAAAGACATCTAGGCTAAAGCATAAAGAAAGAGGATAGTATCAAACAAATAAGCAGATTCTGCACTACAAAATTAAGACCGATCGAATAATAGCATAAATTCGAACCTAGAAACCGAATGCCGCATTTAGGAGTGACATTTACATGGACATTTCATCGAAAATTTGGCACGCAATGTTAGATCACAAGTTTATTTTTAAAGGAAAAAGGAGAAAAAACAAGTGAACTTTAAAGACATTCAGGGTTAAGTGTAAAGAATGAGGATAGTATCAAGCCAATAAGCACATTCTGCACTACAAAATCAAGACCGATCAAATAAAATCATAAATTCAAACATAGAAACCGAATGCCACATTTAGGAGTGATGTTTACATGGACATTTCATCGAAAACTTAACGTGCAATTCTAGATCACAAGTTTATTTTTAAAAGAAAAAGGAGAAAAAAAATGAACTTTAAAGACATCGAGGCTTAAGCATAAAGAATGAGGATAATATCAAGCAAATAAGCAGATTCTGCATTACAAAATTTAGACCGATCGAATAATAGCATAAATTCCAACCTAGAAACCGAATGCCACATTTAGGAGTGACATTTACATGGACATTTCATCGAAAACTTGGCATGTAATGTTAGATCACAAGTTTGTTTTTAAAGGAAAAAGGAGAGAAAACAAGTGAACTTTAAAGACATCTAGGCTTATGCATAAAGAATGAGGATAGTATCAAGCCAAAAAGGACATTCTGAACCACAAAATCAAAACCGATCAAATAAAATCATAAATTCGAACCGAGAAACCGAATACCACATTTAGGAGTGATATTTACGTGGACATTTCATCGAAAACTTGGCGTGCAATGTTAGATCACAAGTTTATTTTTAAAGGAAAAAGGAGAAAAAACAAGTGAACTTTAAAGACATCCAGGGTTAAGTGTAAAGAATGAGGATAGTATCAAGCCAATAAGCACATTCTGCACTACAAAATCAAGACCGATCAAATAAAATCATAAATTCGAACCTAGAAACCGAATGCCATATTTAGGAGTGATGTTTACATGGACATTTCATCGAAAACTTGGCGTGCAATGTTAGATCACAAGTTTATTTTTAAAAGAAAAAGGAGAAAACACAAATGAACTTTAAAGACATCTAGGCTTAAGCATAAAGAATGAGGATAGTATCAAGCCAAAAAGGACATTCTACACTACAAAATCAAGACCGATCGAATAAAATCATAAATTCGAACCGTGAAACCGAATGCCAGATTTAGTAGTGACATTTACATGGACATTTCATCGAAAACTTGGCATGCAATGTTAGATCACAAGTTTATTTTTAAAGGAAAAAGGAGAAAAAACAAGTGAACTTTAAAGACATCTAGGCTTAAACATAAAGAATGAGGATAATATCAAGCCAAAAAGCACATTCCGCACTACAAAAGGAAGTTCGATCAAATAAAATCATAAATTCGAACCGTGAAACCGAATGCCTCATTTAGGAGTGACATTTACATGGACAATTCATCGAAAACTTGGCGTGCAATGTTAGATCACAAGTTTATTTTTAAAGGAAAAAGGAGAAAAAACAAATGAACTTTAAAGACATCTAGGCTTAAGCATAAAGAATGAGGATAGTATCAAGCCAATAAGCACATTCTGCACCACAAAATTAAGACCGATCGAATAATAGCATAAATTCGAACCTAAAAAACGAATGCCACATTTAGGAGTGACATTTACATGGACATTTCATCGAAAACTTGGCATGCAATGTTAGATCACAAGTTTATTTTTAAAAGAAAAAGGAGAAAAAACAAGTGAACTTTAAAGACATCCATGGTTAAGTGTAAAGAATGAGGATAGTATCAAGCCAATAAGCACATTCTGCACTACAAAATCAAGACCGATCAAATAAAATCATAAATTCGAACCTAGAAACCGAGTGCCACATTTAGGAGTGATGTTTACATGGACATTTCATCGAAAACTTGGCTTGCAATGTTAGATCACAAGTTTATTTTTAAAGGAAAAAGGAGAAAAAACAAATGAACTTTAAACACATCCAGGCTTAAGCATAAAGAATGAGGATAGTATCAAGCCAAAAAGCACATTCTGCACCACCAAATCAAGACCGATCAAATAAAATCATAAATTCGAACCGTGAAACCGAATGCCACATTTAGGAGTGACATTTACATGGACAATTCATCGAAAACTTGGTGTATAATGTTAGATCACAAGTTTATTTTTAAAGGATAAAGGAGAAAAAACAAGTGAACTTTAATGACATACAGGTGTAGTGTAAAGAATGAGGATAATATCAATCCAATAAGCACATTCTGCACTACAAAATCAAGACAGATCAAATAAAATCATAAATTCGAACCTAGAAACCGAATGCCACATTTAGGAGTGATGTTTACATGGACATTTCATCAAAACTTGGCATGCAATGCTAGATCACAAGTTTATTTTTAAAAGAAAAAGGAGAAAAAACAAATGAACTTTAAAGACATCTAGGCTTTACCATAAAGAATGAGGATAGTATCAAGCAAATAAGCAGATTCTGCACTACAAAATTAAGACCGATCGAATAATAGCATAAATTCGAACCTGGAAACCGAATGCCACATTTAGGAGTGACATTTACATGAACATTTCATCGAAAACTTGGCATGCAATGTTAGATCACAAGTTTATTTTTAAAGGAAAAAGGAGAAAAAACAAGTGAACTATAAAGATATCTAGGCTTAAGCATAAAGAATGAGGATAGTATCAAGCAAATAAGCAGATTCTGCACTACAAAATTAAGACCGATCGAATAATAGCATAAATTCGAACCTAGAAACCGAATGCCACATTTAGGAGTGACATTTACATGGACATTTCATCGAAAACTTGGCATGCAATGTTAGATCACAAGTTTATTTTTAAAGGAAAAAGGAGAAAAAACAAGTGAACTTTAAAGACATCTAGGCTTAAGCATAAAGAATGAGGATAGTATCAAGCCAAAAAGGACATTCTACACCACAAAGTCAAGACCGATCAAATAAAATCATAAATTCGAACCGAGAAACCGAATGCCACTTATAGGAGTGATATTTACATGGACATTTCATCAAAAACTTGGCTTGCAATGTTAGATCAATAGTTTATTTTTAAAGGAAAAAGGAGAAAAAACAAGTGAACTTTAAAGACATCTAGGCTTAAGCATAAAGAATAAGGATAATATCAAGCCAATAAGAACATTCTACACTACAAAATGAAGATCGATCGAATAAAAGCATAAATTCGAACCTAGAAACCGAATGTCACATTTAGTAGTGACATTTACATGGACATTTCATCGAAAACTTGGCATGCAATGTTAGATCACAAGTTTATTTTTAAACAAAAAAGGAGAAAAAACAAATGAACTTTAAAGACATCCAGGGTTAAGTGTAAAGAATGAGGATAGTATCAAGCCAAAAAGCACATTCTGCACCACCAAATCAAGACCGATCAAATAAAATCATAAATTCAAACCGTGAAACCGAATGCCACATTTAGGAGTGACATTTACATGGACAATTCATAGAAAACTTGGTGTATAATGTTAGATCACAAGTTTATTTTTAAAGGATAAAGGAGAAAAAACAAGTGAACTTTAATGACATACAGGGTTAAGTGTAAAGAGTGAGGATAGTATCAATCCAATATGCACATTCTGCACTACAAAATCAAGACCGATCAAATAAAATCATAAATTCGAACCTAGAAACCGAATGCCACATTTAGGAGTGATGTTTACATGGACATTTCATCAAAACTTGGCGTGCAATGCTAGATCACAAGTTTATTTTTAAAAGAAAAAGGAGAAAAAACAAATGAACTTTAAAGACATCTAGGCTTAAGCATAAAGAATGAAGATAATATCAAGCAAATAAGCAGATTCTGCACTTGAAAATTAAGACCGATCGAATAATAGCATAAATTCGAACCTAGAAACCGAATGCCATATTTAGGAGTGACATTTACATGGACATTTTATCGAAAACTTGGCATGCAATGTTAGATCACAAGTTTAGTTTTAAAGGAAAAAGGAGAAAAAACAAGTGAACTTTAAAGACATCTAGGCTTAAGCATAAAGAATGAGGATAATATCAAGCCAATAAGCACATTCCACACTACAAAATGAAGATCAATCGAATAAAAGCATAAATTCGAACCTAGAAACCGAATGCCACATTTAGTAGTGACATTTACATGGACATTTCATCGAAAACTTGGCATGCAATGTTAGATCACAAGTTTATTTTTAAACAAAAAAGGAGAAAAAACAAGTGAACTTTAAAGA
Organism: Fallopia convolvulus; assembly: GCA_964016875.1. NCBI lineage: Eukaryota > Viridiplantae > Streptophyta > Magnoliopsida > Caryophyllales > Polygonaceae > Fallopia > Fallopia convolvulus. The sequence goes on from OZ024729.1 coordinate 34,090,635, forward strand.
CATCTAGGGTTAAGTGTAAAGAATGAGGATAATATCAAGCCAAAAAGCACATTCTGCACGACAAAATCAAGACCGATCAAATAAAATCATAAATTCGAACCGTGAAACCGAATGCCACATTTAGGAGTGACATTTACATGGACAATTCATCGAAAACTTGGCGTATAATGTTAGATCACAAGTTTATTTTTAAAGGATAAAGGAGAAAAAACAAGTGAACTTTAAAGACATCCATGGTTAAGTGTAAAGAATGAGGATAATATCAAGCCAATGAGCACATTCTGCACTACAAAATCAAGACCGATCAAATAAAATCATAAATTCGAACCTAGAAACCGAATGCCACATTTAGGAGTGATGTTTACATGGACATTTCATCGAAAACTTGGCGAGTAATGCTAGATCACAAGTTTATTTTTAAAAGAAAAAGGAGAAAAAAATAATGAACTTTAAAGACATCTAGGCTTAAGCATAAAGAATGAGGATAGTATCAAGCAAATAAGCAGATTCTGCACTACAAAATTAAGACCGATCGAATAATAGCATAAATTCGAACCTAGAAACCGAATGCCACATTTAGGAGTGACATTTACATGAACATTTCATCGAAAACTTGGCATGCAATGTTAGATCACAAGTTTATTTTTAAAGGAAAAAGGAGAAAAAACAAGTGAACTTTAAAGACATCTAGGCTTAAGCATAAAGAATGAGGATAATATCAAGCCAATAAGCACATTCTACACTACAAAATGAAGATCGATCAAATAAAATCATAAATTCGAACCTAGAAACCGAATGCCACATTTAGGAGTGATGTTTACATGGACATTTCATCAAAACTTGGCGTGCAATGCTAGATCACAAGTTTATTTTTAAAAGAAAAAGGAGAAAAAACAAATGAACTTTAAAGACATCTAGGCTTAAGCATAAAGAATGAAGATAATATCAAGCAAATAAGCAGATTCTGCACTTGAAAATTAAGACCGATCGAATAATAGCATAAATTCGAACCTAGAAACCGAATGCCATATTTAGGAGTGACATTTACATGGACATTTTATCGAAAACTTGGCATGCAATGTTAGATCACAAGTTTAGTTTTAAAGGAAAAAGGAGAAAAAACAAGTGAACTTTAAAGACATCTAGGCTTAAGCATAAAGAATGAGGATAATATCAAGCCAATAAGCAAATTCTACACTACAAAATGAAGATCGATCGAATAAAAGCATAAATTCGAACCTAGAAACCGAATGCCACATTTAGTAGTGACATTTACATGTACATTTCATCGAAAACTTGGCATGCAATGTTAGATCACAAGTTTATTTTTAAACAAAAAAGGAGAAAAAACAAATGAACTTTAAAGACATCTAGGGTTAAGTGTAAAGAATGAGGATAGTATCAAGCCAAAAAGCACATTCTGCACCACAAAATCAAGACCGATCAAATAAAATCATAAATTCGAACCGTGAAACCGAATGCCACATTTAGGAGTGACATTTACATGGACAATTCATCGAAAACTTGGCGTATAATGTTAGATCACAAGTTTATTTTTATAGGATAAAGGAGAAAAAACAAGTGAACTTTAATGACATCCAGGGTTAAGTGTAAAGAATGAGGATAGTATCAAGCCAATAAGCACATTCTGCACTACAAAATCAAGACCGATCAAACAAAATCATAAATTCGAACCTAGAAACCGAATGCCACATTTAGGAGTGATGTTTACATGGACATTTCATCGAAAACTTGGCGTGCAATGCTAGATCACAAGTTTATTTTTAAAAGAAAAAGGAGAAAAAACAAATGAACTTTAAAGACATCTAGGCTTAAGCATAAAGAATGAAGATAGTATCAAGCAAATAAGCAGATTCTGCACTACAAAATTAAGACCGATCGAATAATAGCATAAATTCGAACCTAGAAACCGAATGCCACATTTACGAGTGACATTTACATGGACATTTCATCGAAAACTTGGCAATGCAATGTTAGATCACAAGTTTATTTTTAAATGAAAAAGGAGAAAAAACAAGTGAACTTTAAAGACATCTAGGCTTAAGCATAAAGAATAAGGATAATATCAAGCCAATAAGAACATTCTACACTACAAAATGAAGATCGATCGAATAAAAGCATAAATTCGAACCTAGAAACCGAATGTCACATTTAGTAGTGACATTTACATGGACATTTCATCGAAAACTTGGCATGCAATGTTAGATCACAAGTTTATTTTTAAACAAAAAAGGAGAAAAAACAAATGAACTTTAAAGACATCCAGGGTTAAGTGTAAAGAATGAGGATAGTATCAAGCCAAAAAGCACATTCTGCACCACCAAATCAAGACCGATCAAATAAAATCATAAATTCGAACCGTGAAACCGAATGCCACATTTAGGAGTGACATTTACATGGACAATTCATAGAAAACTTGGTGTATAATGTTAGATCACAAGTTTATTTTTAAAGGATAAAGGAGAAAAAACAAGTGAACTTTAATGACATACAGGGTTAAGTGTAAAGAATGAGGATAGTATCAAGCCAATAAGCACATTCAGCACTACAAAATCAAGACCAATCATATAAAATCATAAATTCGAACCTAGAAACCGAATGCCACATTTAGGAGTGATGTTTACATGGACATTTCATCGAAAACTTGGCGTGCAATGCTAGATCACAAGTTTATTTTTAAACAAAAAAGGAGAAAAAACAAATGAACTTTAAAGACATCCAGGGTTAAGTGTAAAGAATGAGGATAGTATCAAGCCAAAAAGCACATTCTGCACCACCAAATCAAGACCGATCAAATAAAATCATAAATTCGAACCGTGAAACCGAATGCCACATTTAGGAGTGACATTTACATGGACAATTCATAGAAAACTTGGTGTATAATGTTAGATCACAAGTTTATTTTTAAAGGATAAAGGAGAAAAAACAAGTGAACTTTAATGACATACAGGGTTAAGTGTAAAGAGTGAGGATAGTATCAATCCAATAAGCACATTCTGCACTACAAAATCAAGACCGATCAAATAAAATCATAAATTCGAACCTAGAAACCGAATGCCACATTTAGGAGTGATGTTTACATGGACATTTCATCAAAACTTGGCGTGCAATGCTAGATCACAAGTTTATTTTTAAAAGAAAAAGGAGAAAAAAATAATGAACTTTAAAGACATCTAGGCTTAAGCATAAAGAATGAGGATAGTATCAAGCAAATAAGCAGATTCTGCACTACAAAATTAAGACCGATCGAATAATAGCATAAATTCGAACCGTGAAACCGAATGCCACATTTAGGAGTGACATTTACATGGACAATTCATAGAAAACTTGGTGTATAATGTTAGATCACAAGTTTATTTTTAAAGGATAAAGGAGAAAAAACAAGTGAACTTTAATGACATACAGGGTTAAGTGTAAAGAGTGAGGATAGTATCAATCCAATATGCACATTCTGCACTACAAAATCAAGACCGATCAAATAAAATCATAAATTCGAACCTAGAAACCGAATGCCACATTTAGGAGTGATGTTTACATGGACATTTCATCAAAACTTGGCGTGCAATGCTAGATCACAAGTTTATTTTTAAAAGAAAAAGGAGAAAAAACAAATGAACTTTAAAGACATCTAGGCTTAAGCATAAAGAATGAAGATAATATCAAGCAAATAAGCAGATTCTGCACTTGAAAATTAAGACCGATCGAATAATAGCATAAATTCGAACCTAGAAACCGAATGCCATATTTAGGAGTGACATTTACATGGACATTTTATCGAAAACTTGGCATGCAATGTTAGATCACAAGTTTAGTTTTAAAGGAAAAAGGAGAAAAAACAAGTGAACTTTAAAGACATCTAGGCTTAAGCATAAAGAATGAGGATAATATCAAGACAATAAGCACATTCTACACTACAAAATGAAGATCGATCGAATAAAAGCATAAATTCGAACCTAGAAACCGAATGCCACATTTAGTAGTGACATTTACATGTACATTTCATCGAAAACTTGGCATGCAATGTTAGATCACAAGTTTATTTTTAAACAAAAAAGGAGAAAAAACAAATGAACTTTAAAGACATCCAGGGTTAAGTGTAAAGAATGAGGATAGTATCAAGCCAAAAAGCACATTCTGCACCACAAAATCAAGACCGATCAAATAAAATCATAAATTCGAACCGTGAAACCGAATGCCACATTTAGGAGTGACATTTACATGGACAATTCATCGAAAACTTGGCGTATAATGTTAGATCACAAGTTTATTTTTATAGGATAAAGGAGAAAAAACAAGTGAACTTTAATGACATCCAGGGTTAAGTGTAAAGAATGAGGATAGTATCAAGCCAATAAGCACATTCTGCACTACAAAATCAAGACCGATCAAACAAAATCATAAATTCGAACCTAGAAACCGAATGCCACATTTAGGAGTGATGTTTACATGGACATTTCATCGAAAACTTGGCGTGCAATGCTAGATCACAAGATTATTTTTAAAAGAAAAAGGAGAAAAAACAAATGAACTTTAAAGACATCTAGGCTTAAGCATAAAGAATGAAGATAGTATCAAGCAAATAAGCAGATTCTGCACTACAAAATTAAGACCGATCGAATAATAGCATAAATTCGAACCTAGAAACCGAATGCCACATTTACGAGTGACATTTACATGGACATTTCATCGAAAACTTGGCAATGCAATGTTAGATCACAAGTTTATTTTTAAATGAAAAAGGAGAAAAAACAAGTGAACTTTAAAGACATCTAGGCTTAAGCATAAAGAATAAGGATAATATCAAGCCAATAAGAACATTCTACACTACAAAATGAAGATCGATCGAATAAAAGCATAAATTCGAACCTAGAAACCGAATGTCACATTTAGTAGTGACATTTACATGGACATTTCATCGAAAACTTGGCATGCAATGTTAGATCACAAGTTTATTTTTAAACAAAAAAGGAGAAAAAACAAATGAACTTTAAAGACATCCAGGGTTAAGTGTAAAGAATGAGGATAGTATCAAGCCAAAAAGCACATTCTGCACCACCAAATCAAGACCGATCAAATAAAATCATAATTTCGAACCGTGAAACCGAATGCCACATTTAGGAGTGACATTTACATGGACAATTCATAGAAAACTTGGTGTATAATGTTAGATAACAAGTTTATTTTTAAAGGATAAAGGAGAAAAAACAAGTGAACTTTAATGACATACAGGGTTAAGTGTAAAGAATGAGGATAGTATCAAGCCAATAAGCACATTCAGCACTACAAAATCAAGACCAATCATATAAAATCATAAATTCGAACCTAGAAACCGAATGCCACATTTAGGAGTGATGTTTACATGGACATTTCATCGAAAACTTGGCGTGCAATGCTAGATCACAAGTTTATTTTTAAACAAAAAAGGAGAAAAAACAAATGAACTTTAAAGACATCCAGGGTTAAGTGTAAAGAATGAGGATAGTATCAAGCCAAAAAGCACATTCTGCACCACCAAATCAAGACCGATCAAATAAAATCATAAATTCGAACCGTGAAACCGAATGCCACATTTACGAGTGACATTTACATGGACAATTCATAGAAAACTTGGTGTATAATGTTAGATCACAAGTTTATTTTTAAAGGATAAAGGAGAAAAAACAAGTGAACTTTAATGACATACAGGGTTAAGTGTAAAGAGTGAGGATAGTATCAATCCAATAAGCACATTCTGCACTACAAAATCAAGACCGATCAAATAAAATCATAAATTCGAACCTAGAAACCGAATGCCACATTTAGGAGTGATGTTTACATGGACATTTCATCCAAACTTGGCGTGCAATGCTAGATCACAAGTTTATTTTTAAAAGAAAAAGGAGAAAAAACAAATGAACTTTAAAGACATCTAGGCTTAAGCATAAAGAACGAAGATAATATCAAGCAAATAAGCAGATTCTGCACTTGAAAATTAAGACCGATCGAATAATAGCATAAATTCGAACCTAGAAACCGAATGCCATATTTAGGAGTGACATTTACATGGACATTTTATCGAAAACTTGGCATGCAATGTTAGCACAAGTTTAGTTTTAAAGGAAAAAGGAGAAAAAACAAGTGAACTTTAAAGACATCTAGGCTTAAGCATAAAGAATGAGGATAATATCAAGCCAATAAGCACATTCCACACTACAAAATGAAGATCAATCGAATAAAAGCATAAATTCGAACCTAGAAACCGAATGCCACATTTAGTAGTGACATTTACATGGACATTTCATCGAAAACTTGGCATGCAATGTTAGATCACAAGTTTATTTTTAAACAAAAAAGGAGAAAAAACAAGTGAACTTTAAAGACATCTAGGGTTAAGTGTAAAGAATGAGGATAATATCAAGCCAAAAAGCACATTCTGCACGACAAAATCAAGACCGATCAAATAAAATCATAAATTCGAACCGTGAAACCGAATGCCACATTTAGGAGTGACATTTACATGGACAATTCATCGAAAACTTGGCGTATAATGTTAGATCACAAGTTTATTTTTAAAGGATAAAGGAGAAAAAACAAGTGAACTTTAAAGACATCCATGGTTAAGTGTAAAGAATGAGGATAATATCAAGCCAATGAGCACATTCTGCACTACAAAATCAAGACCGATCAAATAAAATCATAAATTCGAACCTAGAAACCGAATGCCACATTTAGGAGTGATGTTTACATGGACATTTCATCGAAAACTTGGCGTGTAATGCTAGATCACAAGTTTATTTTTAAAAGAAAAAGGAGAAAAAAATAATGAACTTTAAAGACATCTAGGCTTAAGCATAAAGAATGAGGATAGTATCAAGCAAATAAGCAGATTCTGCACTACAAAATTAAGACCGATCGAATAATAGCATAAATTCGAACCTAGAAACCGAATGCCACATTTAGGAGTGACATTTACATGAACATTTCATCGAAAACTTGGCATGCAATGTTAGATCACAAGTTTATTTTTAAAGGAAAAAGGAGAAAAAACAAGTGAACTTTAAAGACATCTAGGCTTAAGCATAAAGAATGAGGATAATATCAAGCCAATAAGCACATTCTACACTACAAAATGAAGATCGATCGAATAAAAGCATAAATTCGAACCTAGAAACCGAATGCCACATTTAGTAGTGACATTTACATGTACATTTCATCGAAAACTTGGCATGCAATGTTAGATCACAAGTTTATTTTTAAACAAAAAAGGAGAAAAAACAAATGAACTTTAAAGACATCCAGGGTTAAGTGTAAAGAATGAGGATAGTATCAAGCCAAAAAGCACATTCTGCACCACAAAATCAAGACCGATCAAATAAAATCATAAATTCGAACCGTGAAACCGAATGCCACATTTAGGAGTGACATTTACATGGACAATTCATCGAAAACTTGGCGTATAATGTTAGATCACAAGTTTATTTTTATAGGATAAAGGAGAAAAAACAAGTGAACTTTAATGACATCCAGGGTTAAGTGTAAAGAATGAGGATAGTATCAAGCCAATAAGCACATTCTGCACTACAAAATCAAGACCGATCAAACAAAATCATAAATTCGAACCTAGAAACCGAATGCCACATTTAGGAGTGACATTTACATGAACATTTCATCGAAAACTTGGCATGCAATGTTAGATCACAAGTTTATTTTTAAAGGAAAAAGGAGAAAAAACAAGTGAACTTTAAAGACATCTAGGCTTAAGCATAAAGAATAAGGATAATATCAAGCCAATAAGAACATTCTACACTACAAAATGAAGATCGATCGAATAAAAGCATAAATTCGAACCTAGAAACCGAATATCACATTTAGTAGTGACATTTACATGGACATTTCATCGAAAACTTGGCATGCAATGTTAGATCACAAGTTTATTTTTAAACAAAAAAGGAGAAAAAACAAATGAACTTTAAAGACATCCAGGGTTAAGTGTAAAGAATGAGGATAGTATCAAGCCAAAAAGCACATTCTGCACCACCAAATCAAGACCGATCAAATAAAATCATAAATTCAAACCGTGAAACCGAATGCCACATTTAGGAGTGACATTTACATGGACAATTCATAGAAAACTTGGTGTATAATGTTAGATCACAAGTTTATTTTTAAAGGATAAAGGAGAAAAAACAAGTGAACTTTAATGACATACAGGGTTAAGTGTAAAGAGTGAGGATAGTATCAATCCAATATGCACATTCTGCACTACAAAATCAAGACCGATCAAATAAAATCATAAATTCGAACCTAGAAACCGAATGCCACATTTAGGAGTGATGTTTACATGGACATTTCATCGAAAACTTGGCGTGTAATGCTAGATCACAAGTTTATTTTTAAAAGAAAAAGGAGAAAAAAATAATGAACTTTAAAGACATCTAGGCTTAAGCATAAAGAATGAGGATAGTATCAAGCAAATAAGCAGATTCTGCACTACAAAATTAAGACCGATCGAATAATAGCATAAATTCGAACCTAGAAACCGAATGCCACATTTAGGAGTGACATTTACATGAACATTTCATCGAAAACTTGGCATGCAATGTTAGATCACAAGTTTATTTTTAAAGGAAAAAGGAGAAAAAACAAGTGAACTTTAAAGACATCTAGGCTTAAGCATAAAGAATGAGGATAATATCAAGCCAATAAGCACATTCTACACTACAAAATGAAGATCGATCGAATAAAAGCATAAATTCGAACCTAGAAACCGAATGCCACATTTAGTAGTGACATTTACATGTACATTTCATCGAAAACTTGGCATGCAATGTTAGATCACAAGTTTATTTTTAAACAAAAAAGGAGAAAAAACAAATGAACTTTAAAGACATCCAGGGTTAAGTGTAAAGAATGAGGATAGTATCAAGCCAAAAAGCACATTCTGCACCACAAAATCAAGACCGATCAAATAAAATCATAAATTCGAACCGTGAAACCGAATGCCACATTTAGGAGTGACATTTACATGGACAATTCATCGAAAACTTGGCGTATAATGTTAGATCACAAGTTTATTTTTATAGGATAAAGGAGAAAAAACAAGTGAACTTTAATGACATCCAGGGTTAAGTGTAAAGAATGAGGATAGTATCAAGCCAATAAGCACATTCTGCACTACAAAATCAAGACCGATCAAAAAAAATCATAAATTCGAACCTAGAAACCGAATGCCACATTTAGGAGTGATGTTTACATGGACATTTCATCGAAAACTTGGCGTGCAATGCTAGATCACAAGATTATTTTTAAAAGAAAAAGGAGAAAAAACAAATGAACTTTAAAGACATCTAGGCTTAAGCATAAAGAATGAAGATAGTATCAAGCAAATAAGCAGATTCTGCACTACAAAATTAAGACCGATCGAATAATAGCATAAATTCGAACCTAGAAACCGAATGCCACATTTACGAGTGACATTTACATGGACATTTCATCGAAAACTTGGCAATGCAATGTTAGATCACAAGTTTATTTTTAAATGAAAAAGGAGAAAAAACAAGTGAACTTTAAAGACATCTAGGCTTAAGCATAAAGAATCAGGATAGTATCAAGCCAAAAAGGACATTTTGCACCACAAAGTCAAGACCGATCAAATAAAATCATAAATTCGAACCGAGAAACCGAATGCCACATATAGGAGTGATATTTACAGGGACATTTCATCGAAAACTTGGCTTGCAATGTTAGATCACAAGTTTAGTTTTAAAGGAAAAAGGAGAAAAAACAAGTGAACTTTAAAGACATCTAGGTTTAAGCATAAAGAATGAGGATAATATCAAGCCAATAAGAACATTCTACACTACAAAATGAAGATCGATCGAATAAAAGCATAAATTCGAACCTAGAAACCGAATGTCACATTTAGTAGTGACATTTACATGGACATTTCATCGAAAACTTGGCATGCAATGTTAGATCACAAGTTTATTTTTAAACAAAAAAGGAGAAAAAACAAATGAACTTTAAAGACATCCAGGGTTAAGTGTAAAGAATGAGGATAGTATCAAGCCAAAAAGCACATTCTGCACCACCAAATCAAGACCGATCAAATAAAATCATAAATTCGAACCGTGAAACCGAATGCCACATTTAGGAGTGACATTTACATGGACAATTCATAGAAAACTTGGTGTATAATGTTAGATCACAAGTTTATTTTTAAAGGATAAAGGAGAAAAAACAAGTGAACTTTAATGACATCTAGGCTTAAGCATAAAGAATGAGGATAATATCAAGCCAATAAGCACATTCTACACTACAAAATGAAGATCGATCGAATAAAAGCATAAATTCGAACCTAGAAACCGAATGCCACATTTAGTAGTGACATTTACATGTACATTTCATCGAAAACTTGGCATGCAATGTTAGATCACAAGTTTATTTTTAAAGGATAAAGGAGAAAAAACAAATGAACTTTAAAGACATCCAGGGTTAAGTGTAAAGAATGAGGATAGTATCAAGCCAAAAAGCACATTCTGCACCACAAAATCAAGACCGATCAAATAAAATCATAAATTCGAACCGTGAAACCGAATGCCACATTTAGGAGTGACATTTACATGGACAATTCATCGAAAACTTGGCGTATAATGTTAGATCACAAGTTTATTTTTATAGGATAAAGGAGAAAAAACAAGTGAACTTTAATGACATCCAGGGTTAAGTGTAAAGAATGAGGATAGTATCAAGCCAATAAGCACATTCTGCACTACAAAATCAAGACCGATCAAAAAAAATCATAAATTCGAACCTAGAAACCGAATGCCACATTTAGGAGTGATGTTTACATGGACATTTCATCGAAAACTTGGCGTGCAATGCTAGATCACAAGATTATTTTTAAAAGAAAAAGGAGAAAAAACAAATGAACTTTAAAGACATCTAGGCTTAAGCATAAAGAATGAAGATAGTATCAAGCAAATAAGCAGATTCTGCACTACAAAATTAAGACCGATCGAATAATAGCATAAATTCGAACCTAGAAACCGAATGCCACATTTACGAGTGACATTTACATGGACATTTCATCGAAAACTTGGCAATGCAATGTTAGATCACAAGTTTATTTTTAAATGAAAAAGGAGAAAAAACAAGTGAACTTTAAAGACATCTAGGCTTAAGCATAAAGAATCAGGATAGTATCAAGCCAAAAAGGACATTTTGCACCACAAAGTCAAGACCGATCAAATAAAATCATAAATTCGAACCGAAAAACCGAATGCCACATTTAGTTGTGACATTTACATGTACATTTCATCGAAAACTTGGCGTGCAATGTTAGATCACAAGTTTATTTTTAAAGGAAAAAGGAGAAAAAACAAATGAACTTTAAAGACATCTAGGCTTAACCATAAAGAATGATGATAATATCAAGCCAATAAGCACATTCTACACTACAAAATGAACATCGGTCGAATAAAAGCATAAATTCGAACCTAGAAACCGAATGCCACATTTAGGAGTGACATTTACATGGACATTTCATCGAAAACTTGGCATGCAATGTTAGATCACAAGTTTATTTTTAAAGGAAAAAGGAGAAAAAACAAGTGAACTTTAAAGACATCTAGGCTTAACCATAAAGAATGATGATAATATCAAGCCAATAAGCACATTCTACACTACAAAATGAACATCGGTCGAATAAAAGCATAAATTCGAACCTAGAAACCGAATGCCACATTTAGTAGTGACATTTGCATGGACATTTCATCGAAAACTTGGCAATGCAATGTTAGATCACAAGTTTATTTTTAAATGAAAAAGGAGAAAAAACAAGTGAACTTTAAAGACATCTAGGCTTAAGCATAAAGAATCAGGATAGTATCAAGCCAAAAAGGACATTTTGCACCACAAAGTCAAGACCGATCAAATAAAATCATAAATTCGAACCGAGAAACCGAATGCCACATATAGGAGTGATATTTACATGGACATTTCATCGAAAACTTGGCTTGCAATGTTAGATCACAAGTTTAGTTTTAAAGGAAAAAGGAGAAAAAACAAGTGAACTTTAAAGACATCTAGGCTTAAGCATAAAGAATGAGGATAATATCAAGCCAATAAGCACATTCTACACTACAAAATGAAGATCGATCGAATAAAATCATAAATTCGAACCTAGAAACCGAATGCCACATTTAGTAGTGACATTTACGTGGACATTTCATCGAAAACTTGGCATGCAATGTTAGATCACAAGTTTATTTTAAAACAAAAAAGGAGAAAAAAAAAGTGAACTTTAAAGACATCCAGGGTTAAGTGTAAAGAATGAGGATAGTATCTAGCCAAAAAGCACATTCTGCACCACAAAATCAAAACCGATCAAATAAAATCATAAATTCGAAACGTGAAACTGAATGCCACATTTAGGAGTGACATTTACATGGACAATTCATCGAAAACTTGGCGTATAATGTTAGATCACAAGTTTATTTTTAAAGGATAAAGGAGAAAAAACAAGTGAACTTTAATGACATCCAGGGTTAAGTGTAAAGAATGAGGATAGTATCAAGCCAATAAGCACATTCAGCACTACAAAATCAAGACCAATCATATAAAATCATAAATTCGAACCTAGAAACCGAATGCCACATTTAGGAGTGATGTTTACATGGACATTTCATCGAAAACTTGGCGTGCAATGCTAGATCACAAGTTTATTTTTAAAAGAAAAAGGACAAAAAACAAATGAACTTTAAAGACATCTAGGCTTAAGCATAAAGAATGAAGATAGTATCAAGCAAATAAGCAGATTCTGCACTACAAAATTAAGACCGATCGAATAATAGCATAAATTCGAGCCTAGAAACCGAATGCCACATTTACGAGTGACATTTACATGGACAATTCATCGAAAACTTGGCGTATAATGTTAGATCACAAGTTTATTTTTAAAGGATAAAGGAGAAAAAACAAGTGAACTTTAAAGACATCTAGGCTAAAACATAAAGAATGAGAATAATATCAAGCCAATAAGCACATTCTACACTACAAAAGGAAGTTCGATCGAATAAAAGCATAAATTCGAACCTAGAAACCGAATGCCACATTTAGTAGTGACATTTACATGGACATTTCATCGAAAACTTGGCATGCAATGTTAGATCACAAGTTTATTTTTAAAGGAAAAAGGAGAAAAAACAAGGGAACTTTAAAGACAACTTGGCATAAACATAAGGAATGAGGATAGTATCAAGCCAAAAAGGACATTCTGCACCACAAAATCAAGACCGATCAAATAAAATCATAAATTCGAACCGAAAAACCGAATGCCACATTTATTTGTGACATTTACATGTACATTTCATCGAAAACTTGGCGTGCAATGTTAGATCACAAGTTTATTTTTAAAGGAAAAAGGAGAAAAAACAAATGAACTTTAAAGACATCTAGGCTTAAGCATAAAGAATGAGGATAGTATCAAGCCAATAAGCACATTCTGCACTACAAAATTAAGACCGATCGAATAATAGCATAAATTCGAACCTAGAAACCGAATGCCACATTTAGGAGTGACATTTACATGGACATTTCATCGAAAACTTGGCATGCAATGTTAGATCACAAGTTTATTTTTAAAGGAAAAAGGAGAAAAAACAAGTGAACTTTAAAGACATCTAGGCTTAACCATAAAGAATGATGATAATATCAAGCCAATAAGCACATTCTACACTACAAAATGAACATCGGTCGAATAAAAGCATAAATTCGAACCTAGAAACCGAATGCCACATTTAGTAGTGACATTTGCATGGACATTTCATCGAAAACTTGGCATGCAATGTTAGATCACAAGTTTATTTTTAAAGGAAAAAGGAGAAAAAACAAGGGAACTTTAAAGACATCCAGGGTTAAGTGTAAAGAATGAGGATAGTATCAAGCCAATAAGCATATTCTGCACTACAAAATCAAGACCGATCAAATAAAATCATACATTCGAACCTTGAAACCGAATGCCACATTTAGGAGTGACATTTACATGGACAATTCATCGAAAACTTGGCGTGCAATGTTAGATCACAAGTTTATTTTTAAAGGATAAAGGAGAAAAAACAATTGAACTTTAAAGACATCTAGGCTTAAACATAAAGAATGAGGATAATTTCAAGCCAATAAGCACATTCTACATTACAAAAGGAAGTTCGATCGAATAAAAGCATAAATTCGAACCTAGAAACCGAATTCCACATTTAGTAGTGACATTTACATGGACATTTCATCGAAAACATGACATGCAATGTTAGAGCACAAGTTTATTTTTAAAGGAAAAAGGAGAAAAAACAAGTGAACTTTAAAGATAACTAGGCATAAGCATAAAGAATGAGGATAGTATCAAGCCAAAAAGGACATTCTGCACCACAAAATCAAGACCGATAAAATAAAATCATAAATTCGAACCGAGAAACCGAATGCCACATTTAGTTGTGACATTTACATGGACATTTCATCGAAAACTTGGCGTGCAATGTTAGATCACAAGTTTATTTTTAAAGGAAAAAGGAGAAAAAACAAATGAACTTTAAAGACATCTAGGCTTAAGCATAAAGAATGAGGATAGTATCAAGCCAATAAGCACATTCTGCACTACAAGCAAAGTATAAATAGTAGAATACAAGAGTCTTCCTTGGAGAGCAAGCAAGAGGCATGGCCGGCCCTAAAGGGGTAGATTTGACCTTTTCTTGCTTCCCAAGATATAATAAAATATCTATAACTATATCTATATAGATCTCCCTTAAATAAAATAAATCATGGCTGATTTATTTATTTAGGGAAAATGTTCTAACAAACTCAAAATATCTATAACAAACAAGAGAGAGAATATTCAACCAACTAACATCAGCCTATTGATTGAATTCTCTACATTATTTAAATTAAAACACAAGCCTATAATAAAATAATAAAGCTGATATTTTCTCTACTTAGATTGGTCAAGTCAAAGGGTTGACTTTGACGCATGTAACAACTTATCTCACCCGGTCACTTACTAAATTCAACCCTAAAGTGAGACAAGCTAATACATGTTTCTAAATAAAGAAATAATCTGAAACACGCCCAAATTATTAATCCATTGAATCCGGGCTTAGTTGATGACGAATGCACGTGACCCATCTCGTCCTGCTTGGCTCTTCAAGAACAACTGCCAATCGAACCAAGATTGTTGTTGTGCCTTGAGCAATCTTCTTAGCTCGACTCCTTGTGATTGGTCCGTCAGAAGGCACTCGAATCAACTCATCGACGTCGGTAGGAGACATGGCTGGCTTCACTGCATCAGATCTGGTATAAGATCTCTTCTATCGGGTTCTAATCTTGAAGAACAAGCGTGGTTTGGTAAGTTTTAATTAGTTAATGGTTTATTTAAATTATACTAATTTTTCTAGATCAAGATCCACAGTTGATTTTGATTTGAAAATTAATCGATTTATAGTTCTCGGAGGATGTTTTCGATAGTGGATTTATATTCGGTAAAAGATTTCAGAGTAATTTTAGGGTTTTGCCTTGTAATGATATTATGGAGACCTTTGATCTAGTTTTTTAGAAAGGTTTGAACTAGAAAAATGTTCTTTTATATATCTAGTATATTCTTGTCATGTTTTAAAGGATTTGGATTTATACAAAAGAAGTTATAAAGCATCCTGGATTTTTGTTGTTTTTGGGGTTAGAGTTTGTAAGAGTTAAAAAGCTATTATTATTCATTGGGGTATATATATGCATATAGGAGCGTGGGTCCTAGGTTGTGATCAGAGACGTGGGGCAAAGACAGGCTATCTGTCTTAGATGGGGTTTCGCGTTGTGTGATAATTAGTGGTTTCTTGGCCTTGGGAATTCGTCTTGATCAGTTTCCATTCAATACTTGTTAGACTTCATGCTGTGTTTGTAGGATTGGTTTGGAGAACTAGTCCCTAAGTGACTGCTTTATGAAAAAGGGTTACTTGTATGTGATATATGTGAAAGTAGCTTTCAATAGGTTTTTCGTCAGATATGGAGTTTTCAAATATTTTCTCTGTGTTGGTACCGTTCTCGGCATGGCCATGTGTGTAGTCCTCTGGGTTGAAGTGACGGCTATGTATGGTTTGTGACAGAGAATCGTGCCCCTTCAAAAGAAAGGTTATATGTGTTTTGGGCAAGTGCTTCCGAGGAGGCTTGACCCGGGGTTAGAAGGATGGAATTGTGAAGGGTGGGAGGTCACGCCTCGGCACCTGGGCGTAGGGTTGATAAGCACCATGGAATGGAACAGTGAGAGAATGGTTGTATTGTTCTGTTTGGACTTGTATGTATGACTGTGTATGGAAGTTTGATATGTGGTTTGTGTTTATGATCTATGGGAAGTTAATGTTTGGATTTAGAACTGATATGTGTTGTAATCATATGAATCGTGCTTGTGTGTGTGTTAGGTACTTGATTGGTTTTTAAACGTCTTACTAGTACCATATGGATTCTAGCTTGGATTAGAATGGTAGCTGACCCTTCGGGGACTTGTTTTTTTTAATTTCAAGTAAAGGCAAGGGGCCCATGATGGAACCTCCACTGAATGATGGAACAGGTCGTTGAAGGTCGTGTCATTAGGTTGGGTTCGGTGGGGAGACATGGTGGTTACTTTTTGGTATCTTTTGAACAATGTGTTCTTTTGATAAAGAAAGGGTAGTGGTATGTTAATGAAATGTTTCTAGGTGGTGTTGTAAGTTATGTTGTTTGGGTTTCATGCATGTTTTCTGTACTTGGATTCTATAAATATCGGTTGGATGTTTTATTCATGTTTTCTCGTCGTGCCCGAGTTGCAAGATCCAAGTGAACTCGTTGTCAAACTAGCCTAGGTAGTACCTAGTGAGGTCTACTACGGAGTAGTGCCCCGGTGTAAAGACGGGGTGTTACAAATTGGTATCAGAGCGAGGTTGACAATAAGGGCACATGGAACTGAACAACGAGTGTACTCGAGGTTCAACCTTAAACTAAAACCAGCCGGTTATTTCAAGTTATTTCAATGGGGTAGTCATATTGCATTTACAGGGAAGATGACACGCCTCGACTCTGTCGTCATCAGCCGAAGGACCTCATGTAAACTAGTAAGTTATTTTGTTAAATTCAGTTAAAGATAGTTTAAATAGTAAAATATCCGTTCACAGATGGCTCCACAAACTAGAGCTGGAGCAAGTAAAACAAGAAGGAAAGGTAGTGGTAGAGGACGTGGTAGGGGCCGTGTTGGAAATAGAGAAGAGGCTCCTTCCGTGGGAGAGCCACACAACCTTCCTCCTCAAGAGGAGGTTGTTGAGAATGTTGGACCTGCAGTGAATGACCATCAAAGGGGAAATGTTTCGGTTGTTGGAAATGGGCTCCCTGCTAATGGAGTCAATGATAGGGCAGATGGGGAAGTACGTGGGCCAGCTCAGGTGTCACCAGTTGAGTTACCACCAAAGACGAGTGTTGTTATCCGAGCTACACTTGCCGAGTTATTACAAAATCTTGTAGGTACTAGATTCTTGCCTAATCATAATGCAACCAATTCTGGCTATCAAGGTGCTGAGGTTAGGGCACCAAAACCAGTTTTTGCACAACCGGTTCAGTTAGGGAGACCACCATGTATTCCAAGGCCAGTAGCGGTCGATGGCGTGGCCGAGCAATGAAGGGGATATCGCGAGCCTATTCTTGATAAGTGGCCTGCAGAATTTAGGAAGATTGGGGTACCGAACTTTACTGGGGCTCAAGAAGCTGATGTTGAGCAGTGGTTAAGGAAAGTGGCATCTGCTCTCGACTCTATCCAAGCACCGGAGGAAAGAAGGATGTCTCTAGTATAGAGTTTGTTACATGAGGATGCATTTGATTGGTCGGAGTTGAGTCCTGATCATCAGGTAAATGTTACTTTTGAGGAATTTCAGGAGAGGATTCGAGATAACTATTGTCCTGAGGTCGTGAGAACGGCTCGTGAGACTGCTTTTCGGGATGCAGGGCCCGAGAACATTACCGTGGGTGAGACTATCCAAAAGTTTCAACGAGGTTTGGCAGCGGTGCCCAATGTCGCTCCTATAGAGAATCTGCGGATTGCAACCTTTCTTAAGCGGTTGCAACCCCAACTGCGTGCATACGTATCTGGACTTCGACTCAAGACTTTGAAGGAGGTTCAAGATTCTGTTTTAGCTTATTCTATGTCCACCTTGGGGCCGGAACAATTGAATGTACAAGCTAGTAGAAATAAGAAGCAGAGGTTGTTTGCTCCATCGGGTGTGTCTCAATAAAACCGGTCTGGATTTCAGTCACAAGGTCGTCAAGACCAACCTCAACAAAGTCAGTTTACTGGAGGGTTGAGGGAGTGCTTCAACTGTGGAAACACTAGTCATATGAGGAATCAGTGTCGGAAACCAGTTCGTAATTGTTTCATATGTGGGAAGCCAGGCCACTTACAACAATATCGTAGGGTTGGAACACCCTCACAGGGATCTTCGCCAAGGTCGGTGAACCAAGGGGTTCGTTGTCAGTTCCAACAGACTCAACATGCACCAAGCCAGAGTAGAGGCCGTGGTGCGGGAGCTAGCACTACCGGGGGCAACCAGCCTCGGGTATTTGAGATGAGAAGGCATGATTCATTGAATGCTCCGACTGCCACAGGTACGATTTGGATTAAGTCTAAACCTATGCATATCTTGTTTGATACGGGTGCTACACACTCTTTTGTGTCCTTTGCGTGCGTTGATAGACTAGGGTTGACTTGCTCAGAGGGTACATTCTTTATGGTGGGACTGCCCGATGGTAGTAAGGTGAGAGGAAATAGAGAAATACTTTATTACCCTATTAGGATTGGGGGTAGGGATTGGTTTGCAAACTTTATTGTGATATAGTTATCGCCTAGTGATGATGTTATTTTGGGGATGGACTAGATGAAACGTTATAAAGCAGTATTAGATGCACATAGGGGTACAGTCACTGTGACTGCAGATGATGGGACAATACATATATGTCAAGATCCAAAGCAGGAGGGTCCAGGATCAGTGATTAGTATGGTGAAAGTCGCTAAGTTGCTTAATGATGGGTGTGTGGGTTATTGGTGTTATGTTCTACAAGGAAACAAGAAAGGACCGTGTATTCAAGATATACCAGTAGTCTATGAGTTTGAAGACGTTTTTCTAGAGGAACTTCCAGCGCTGCCTCCTCAATGAGAGGTGAACTTTAATATTGAATTAGAGCCAGGAACAAGACCAATCTCAAAAGCCCCGTACCGTATGATTCCAATGGAGATGCAAGAGCTGAAGGCTCAGTTGGAGGAGTTACTAGAGAAGGGATATATACGTCCGAGTGCATCACCGTGGGGAGCTCCAGTATTGTTTGTGAGAAAGAAGGATGCTTCCCTACGTTTATGTATTCATTACCGGGAGCTAAACCGAGTTACTATTAAGAATAAGTACCCTTTGCCTCGTATTGATGACTTGTTAGACCAGTTGCAAGGGGCTATTGTGTTCTCAAAGGTGGACCTCAGATCGGGCTATCATCAATTGAGGATTCGGGAAGGGGATATTCCCAGGACGGCTTTCCGAAAAGATACAGGCACTATGAGTTTGTAGAAATACCGTTCGGATTGACTAATGCACCCGCGGTGTTCATGGAGTTAATGAACCAGGTGTTTATAGACTATTTGGATAAATTTGTGGTTGTCTTTATTGATGATATACTGATTTATTCTCAAAGCACTGAGGAGCATTCAAAGCATCTTAGATTAGTTTTGGAAGTGTTAAGACACCACCGACTGTTTGCTAAACTGTCCAAATGTGAGTTCTGGCTACCAGAATTTACTTTCCTAGGTCATGTTGTATCTTCTAAGGGACTCATGGTAGACCCCTTAAAGATTGAAGATGTGAAGGCTTGGGAACCCCCGAAGAATGTGAAGGAGGTACGGAGTTTCTTAGGATTGGCAGGGTACTACAAGAGGTTTGTGGACGTGTTTTCACGAATAGCCCAACCACTTACTAACTTGCTGAAAAAGACCATTCGTTTTGACTGGAATGATGCTTGTCAAAGGGGCTTCGATGAGTTGAAGGAGAAGTTGACTTTAGCTCCAATACTTGCTTTTCCTCAAGGGAATGAAGGCTTTGTGATTTACAGTGATGCCTCAAAGGTAGGCTTAGGTTGTGTATTAATGCAGAATGACAGGGTGATTGCATATGCTTCCAGACAGTTGAAACTAAACGAGTTGAATTATCCAACACATGATTTAGAGCTGGCAGTAGTGATTCATACTCTAAAGATATGGCGTCATTACTTGTATGGAAGTACATGTAAAGTGACGACAGACCATAAGAGCCTTAAGTACATTTTTAGTCAAAGAGAATTGAACATGAGACAACGGAGATGGCTTGAATTACTGAAGGATTATGATTTAGAGATCTTGTATCATCCCGGAAAGGCAAATATAGTTGCTGATGCTCTTAGTAGAAAAACGCCGCAAGAGCATATGTTGTGTCACTTGACTGCCCAACCAGAGTTACAAAGAGAACTGATAAGTTATGAGATTGAGGTATAGATTCAGCGCTATCAAGGTAGACTAGGCCGTATGGATTGTCAGCCAATCGTAATTGAGGAAATACGACATAAGCAGGATACTTGTTTGATGATTCAGGAGTTAAGGCAGAAAGTAAGCCGTGGAGAGACATCTGCTCTTGTAGAACATGTTGATGGTACTTTGAGATTGAATGGTCGAATATGTGTACCTCGAGATGAGGAGTTGAGACAAAAGATATTACAAGAGCCTCACGCTACTCCTTATTCAATCCACCCAGGAGCTAGTAAGATGTACAAGGACTTGAAGCAATATTACTGGTGGGATGGAATGAAACCTGATGTAGCGAAATTTGTAGCAAAGTGTCAGGTGTGCCAGCAAGTAAAAATAGAGCACCAAAGACCAGGTGGAATGCTCGAACCACTTCCAGTTCCAAAATGGAAGTGGGAGGACATTTCCATGGATTTTGTCACCGCACTGCGGATTAGTAAACTAGTAGAGGAGTTCGTTAAACAAATAGTGAGATTGCATGGAGTGCCCAAAACGATTGTTTCTGATCGTGATGGGCGGTTTACCTCCAATTTTTGGCAACAAGTGCATAAAGCTTTAGGCACCAAGTTACATTTCACGACTGCTTACCACCCGCAATCAGATGGCCAATCTGAGAGGACAATTCAAACACTAGAAGATATGCTGAGATCATGTGTGTTGATTGGGGAGGAAACTGGTCTGATCACTTGGAATTAGTTGAGTTTGCATATAATAATAGTTGGCACTCTTCAATTCAGATGGCACCATATGAGGCTTTATATGGGAGGAGATGTGGGACACCTCTATGTTGGGATGATCCATCAAATGTTGTAGAGGGAATGCATTAGATAGGGATGCTCACGGGTCGGGTCGGGTCGACCCGCGACCCGCAAATTTTTTTACTTTTGACCCGTGACCCGACCCGCGGGTCGCGGGTCTAACGTGTCGGGTCGTGGGTCGACCCGCTTGACCCTAGAATAGTCACCGTGAGTTTGAAACATTGTAGATAGTAGGATTTACAAATCATCCAAATACAAGATTTACAGATTAGAACAACAATAGGATTTACAAATTAGCCAAATACAAATTACTAAATAACCTAAATTAGCCACTACAACAACACTATTTCAAATATAAATGGGTACAAATTTCTGATTTCACAATGCCGACTCCTCGGCTGATTTCATTATTTCAATATTTCATTTCAGATTCACATTTCTAATCAACTAACGAACAATGTAAGACTAATCATGTAAACAACTGAAGTACTAATTACTAAACACGATCTGGCAAATAGCCAAATACTAACACTGTAACCCGAGCGAGGTCGGAGTTGCGGTGCGGAGGTCGGAGGTCGGAGGTCTGGATGGATGGAGGTCGGAGTCGGGATGGAGCGGAGGAAGAGGATGAGCGCCGCCCTACGTCGGCGGGTGAGGCCGAGCGAGCACGGAGGATTGGAGCGAGCACACAACGGAGAGAGGATTGGATCGAGCGAGCGAACACGGAGACGGGAGATCAAGAGGGCTAGAGGCTGGAGCGCGAGTCGACGGAGGCGTCCGAGCGTTAGGCAGGCGGGAGAGGACCGAGCGGCGGCGGGTGTAGATCTAGGGTTTCACAGGCGGGAGTGGATATGGAGTCGGGGGGTAGAAAGGCAGAAATCAAAACTCGCAAAAATGATAAAATGAAATATTGAAAGAAATCTAGTCGACTCCCATACCTGTAATTCACTAAAGGTCAAAAAATTATAAAAAGGATGCGGGTCGTGCGGGTCGACCTGCAACCCGCCGGGTTTTGCCCGACCCGACCCGCAACCCGAATATTTGAAAAAATCGACCCGCAACCCGAATATTTGAAAAAATCGACCCGCAACCCGACCCGCACGGGTTGCGGGTCGACCCGCGACCCGCAAATTGCGGGTCGGGTCAGTGCGGGTCGCGGGCGACCCGACCCGTTGAGCATCCCTAGCCTTAGATGATTCAGGAAACAGTTGAAAAGGTGGTATTGATTCCAGAACGTATGTTGACAGCATAGAGTCGTCAGAAATATTATGCAAATAAGAGGCGACGACCATTGGAATTCGGGGTAGGAGCACATGTTTGGGTGAGAGTATCACCGACTCGTGGGGTTAGAAGATTTGGAGTGAAAGGAAAGTTGAGTCCTCGGTACATCGGGCCATTTGAAATTCTCGAGAGGGTAGGCGAGGTAGCCTACAAGTTGGCACTACCACCAACTTTAGAAGGAGCTCATTCTGTTTTTCATGTGTCGCAGTTGAGGCAGTATGTGTCTGATCCTAGTCATAGGCTCAACTATGAAGAGTTAGAAATTGAGCTAGATCATACTTTCCAAGAACAGCCTATAGCAATCTTAGGTAGACGGTTGAAAAATCTGCGAAATAAAGAGATACTGCTTGTGTTGATTCAGTGGTCTCGACGAGGAGTTGAGGAGGCAACTTGGGAGACTGAGACGAGAATAAGTGAGAGCTATCCAGAGTTGTACCCAGTTTTAGTTGAGGCGATTGAGAATAGGAGTTAGGGGGATCGAGGGTTATAGTTAAGGGTAGTAGTAAATATTGGTGTGCTTTGTTTGACTTCACCTTGTGTGCTTGACTTGTTTGATAGTTGTTGGTAGTCTATTGATGGTGTGAATTACATGATGTTTGACTTATATGCTTGTTGTTTGTGGTATACTAAATGTATATGATCTGCGTGTTGTTTGGTTGGTTTCAAGGATTTTAAGTAAGTGTTATGAGTTTGTTTTAATTTATGTCTGGAAGTTTCAGGACGAAACTTTCTTTAAGGGGTTAGAATGTAATATGCGGGAAAATTTTCTATATTTTTATCCTGTTTTTTTACACTCCTTGAATTTCGTGTTGGGATTAATTAGCTTATAAGTAATCTCGGTTAAATAATAATATTTAATATTTTATTTTTAATTTTAGCAAATTATATTTTAAAAAAAAAACTTTAACTTAAAAGTAATTAATAATTATTTCAGGGTAAAGTTTGTAGTAAATGAGATTTGAGGGTGGAAACCCCAATTTTCAATAAAATTTTGCCGACCTACGTTGATATATGTATTGTGAGCTTATCATCTTCATTCAGTCTACATTGTTAACGTAAAGACACAGAGAGAGGGTTCAGAACGAGAGAAAAAGAAAAGTAATGGATTTTGGTTGTTTTTGTTGGATCTGGTATAAGATCTCTTTTATCGGGTTCTAATCTTGAAGAACAAGCGTGGTTTGGTAAGTTTTAATTAGTTAATGGTTTATTTAAATTATACTAATTTTTCTAGATCTAGATCTATAGTTGATTTTGATTTGAAAATTAATCGATTTATAGTTCTCAGAGGATGTTTTCGATAGTGGATTTATATTCGGTAAAAGATTTCAGAGTAATTTTAGGGTATTGCCTTGTAATGATATTATGGAGACCTTTGATCCAGTTTTTCAGAAAGGTTTGAACTAGAAAAATATTCTTTTATATATCTAGTATATTCTTGTCAGGTTTTAAAGGATTTGGATTTATACAAAAGAAGTTATAAAGCATCCTGGTTTTTCGTTGTTTTTGGGGTTAGAGTTTGTAAGAGTTAAAAAGCTATTATTATTCATTGGGGTATATATATGCATATAGGAGCGTGGGTCCTAGGTCGTGATCGGAGACGTGGGGAAAAGACAGGCTATCTGTCTTAGACGGGGTTTCGCGTTGTGTGATAATTAGTGGTTTCTTGGCCTTGGGAATTCGTCTTCAAGGAAAGTCGTATTCGACTTGCTTAGTTTCCATTCAATACTTGTTAGACTTCATGCTGTGTTTGTAGGATTGGTTTGGGGAACTAGTCCCTAAGTGATTGCTTTATGAAAAAGGGTTACTTGTATGTGATATATGTGAAAGTAGCTTTCAATGGGTTTTTCATCGGATATGGAGTTTTCGAAAATTTTCTCTGTGTTGGTACCGTTCTCGGCATGGCATGTGCGTAGTCCTCTGGGTTGAAGTGACGGCTACGTATGGCTATGTGACAGAGAATCATGCCCCTTCAAAAGAAAGGTTATATGTGTTTTGGGCAAGTGCATCCGAGGAGGCTTGACCCGGGGTTAGAAGGATGGAATTGTTAAGGGTGGGAGGTCACCCCTCGGCACCTGGTCGTAGGGTTGATAAGCGCCATGGAATGGAACGGTGAGAGAATGGTTGTATTGTTCTGTTTGGACTTGTATGTATGATGGTGTATGGAAGTTTGATATGTGGTATGTGTTTATCATCTATGGGAAGTTAATGTATGGATTTAGAACTGATATTTGTTGTAATCATGTGAACCGTGCTTGTGTGTGTGTTAGGTACTTGATTTTAGCTTGGATTTTAGCTTGGATTAGAATGGTAGTTGACCCTTCCAGAACTTGTTTTTTTTAGTTTCAGGTAAAGACAAGGGGCCCATGATGGAACCTCGACTGAATGATGGAACAGGTCGTTGAAGGTCATGTCATTAGGTTGGGTTCGGTGGGGAGAAATGGTAGTTAATTTTTGGTATCTTTTGAACAATGAGTTGTTTTGATAAAGAAAGGGTAGTGGTATGTTAATGAAATGTTTCTAGGTGGTGTTGTAAGTTATGTTGTTTGGGTTTCATGCATGTTTTCTATACTTGGATTCTATAAATATCGGTTGGATATTTTATTCATGTTTTCTCGTCGTGCCCGAGTTCAAAGATCCAAGTGAAATCGTTGTCAAACTAGCCTAGGAAGTAAATAGTGAGGTCTACTACCGAGTAGTGCCCCGGTATAAAGACGGGGTATTACAGACCGATAGGATAAAAGCATAAATGTGAACCTAGAAACCCAATACCATATTTAGTTGTGACATTTACATGGACATTTTATCGAACACTTGGCGTGCAATGTTAGATCACAAGTCAATTTAAAGGCAAAACGAAAAAAACAAGTGAACTTTAAAGACATCTAGGCATAAGCATAAAGAATGAGGATAGTATCAAGCCAATAAGCACATTCTGCACTACAAAACCAAGACCGATCGAAAAAAAACATAATTTTGAACCTAGAAACCGAATGCCACATTTATGAGTTACATTTACATGGACATTTAATCGAAAACTTGGTGTGCATTGTTAGATCACAAGTCAATTTTTAAGTCAAAAGGAGAAAAAATAAGTGAACTTAAAAGATATCTAGGAATAAGCATAAAGAAGGAGAATATTATCAAGCCAATAAGCACATTTTGCACTACAACATCAAGACGTATCGAATAAAAGCATAAATTCGAACCTAGAAACTGAATGCCACATTTAGGAGTGACATTTATATGGACATTTCATCGAAAACTTGGTGTGCAATTTTAGATCACAAGTCAATTTTTAAGTCAAAAGGAGAAAAAATAAGTGAACTTAAAAGATATCTAGGAATAAGCATAAAGAAGGAGAATATTATCAAGCCAATAAGCACATTCTGCACTACGAAATCAAGACGTATCGAATAAAAGCATAAATTCGAACCTCGAAACTGAATGCCACATTTAGGAGTGACATTTACATGGACATTTCATCGAACACTGGGCATTCAATGTTAGATCACAAGTCAATTTTTAAAGGAAAAAGGAGAAAAAACAAGTGAACTTTAAAGACATCTAGGCAAAAGCATAAAGAATGAGGATAGTATGAAGCCAATAAGCACGTTTTGCACTACAGAATCAAGACCGATCGAATAAAAGCATTGATTCGAACCTAGAAACCGAATGCCACATTTAGGAGTGACATTTACATGGACATTTCATCGAACACTTGGCATTCAATGTAAGATCACAAGTAAATTTTTAAAGGCAAAATGAGAAAAAACAAGTGAACTTTAAAGAAATCTAGGCATAAGCATAAAGAATGAGCATAGTATCAAGCCAATAAGCACATTCTGCACTACGAAATCAAGACGTATCGAATAAAAGCATAAATTCGAACCTCGAAATTGAATGCCACATTTATGAGTTACATTTACATGAACATTTCATCGAACACTTGGCATTCAATGTTAGATCACAAGTCAATTTTTAAAGACAAAATGAGAAAAAACAAGTGAACTTTAAAGAAATCTAGGCATAAGCATAAAGAATGAGCATAGTATCAAGCCAATAAGCACATTCTGCACTACAAAACCAAGACCGATCGAATAAAAGCATAAATTCGAACCTAGAAACCGAATGCCACATTTAGGAGTGAAATTTACATGTACATTTCATCGAACACATGGCATTCAATGTAAGATCACAAGTAAATTTTTAAAGGCAAAAGGAGAAAAAACAAGTGAACTTTAAAGACATCTAGGCATAAGCTTAAAGAATGAGCATAGTATCAAGCCAATAAGCACATTCTGCACTACAAAACGAAGACCGATCGAAAAAAAGCATAAATTCGAACCTAGATACCGAATGCCACATTTAGGAGGGACATTTACATGGACATTTCATCAAACACTTGGCATGCAATGTTACATCACAACTCAATTTAAAGGAAAAAGGAACAAAATAAGTGAACTTTAAAGACATCTAGGCATAAGCATAAAGAATGAGGATAGTATCAAGCCAATAAGCACATTCTGCACTACAAAATCAAGACGTATCGAATAAAAGCATAAATTCGAACCTAGAAACTGAATGCCACATTTAGGAGTGACATTTACATGGACATTTCATCGAACCCTTGGCATTCAATGTAAGATCACAAGTAAATTTTTAAAGGCAAAAGGAGAAAAAACAAGTGAAGTTTAAAGACATCTAGGCATAAGCTTAAAGAATGAACATAGTATCAAGCCAATAAGCACATTCTACACTACAAAATCAAGACCGATCGAATAAAAGCATAAATTCGAACCTAG
This sequence comes from Fallopia convolvulus, assembly GCA_964016875.1. Lineage (NCBI taxonomy): Eukaryota > Viridiplantae > Streptophyta > Magnoliopsida > Caryophyllales > Polygonaceae > Fallopia > Fallopia convolvulus. The sequence continues at coordinate 34,118,072 of OZ024729.1, forward strand.
AAACCAAATGCCACATTTTGGAGTGACATTTACATGGACATTTCATCGAACACTTGGCGTGCAATGATAGATCACAAGTCAATTTAAAGGAAAAAGGAGAAAAAACAAGTGAACTTTAAAGACATCTAGGCATAAGCATAAAGAATGAGGATAGTATCAAGCCAATAAGCACATTCTGCACTACAAAATCAAGAAGTATCGAATAAAAGCATATATTCGAACCTAGAAATTGAATGCCACTTTAGGAGTGACATTTACATGGACATTCCATCGAACACTTGGCATTCTATGTAAGATCTCAAGTAAATTTTTAAAGGCAAAAGGAGAAAAAACAAGTGAAGTTTAAAGACATCTAAGCATAAGCATAAAGAATGAGCATAGCATCAAGCCAATAAGCACATTCTACACTACAAAACGAAGACCGATCGAATAAAAGCATAAATTCGAACCTAGATACCGAATGCCACATTTAGGAGGGACATTTACATTGACATTTCATCGAACACTTGGCGTGCAATGTTAGATCATTAGTCATTCTAAAGGTAAAAGGAGAAAAAACAAGTGAACTTTAAAGACATCTAGGCATAAGCATAAAGAATGCGGTTAGTATCAAGCCAATAAGCACATTCTGCACTACAAAATAAAGACCGATCGAATAAAAGCATGAATTCGAACCTAGAAACCGAATGCCAAATTTTGGAGTGACAATTACATCGACATTTCATCGAACACTTGGCGTGTAATGATAGATCACAAGTCAGTTTAAAGGCAAAAGGAGAAAAAACAAGTGAAGTTTAAAGACATCTAGGCATAAGCATAAAGAATGAGGATAGTATCAAGCCAATAAGCACATTCTGCACTACAAAACCAAGACCGATCGAATAAAAGAATAAATTCGAACCAAGAAACCGAATGCCACATTTAAGAGTGACATTTACATGTACATTTCATCGAACACTTGGCTTGCAATGTTAGATCACAAGTCAATTTTGAAAGGCAAAAGGAGAAAAAACGAGTGAACTTTAAAGACATCTAGGCATAAGCATAAAGAATGAGCATAGTATCAAGCCAATAAGCACATTCTGCACTACAAAACGAAGACCGATCGAATAAAAGCATAAATTCGAACCTAGATACATAATGCCACATTTGGGAGGGACATTTACATTGATATTTCATCGAACACTTGGCGTGCATTGTTAGATCATTAGTCATTCTAAAGGCAAAAGGAGAAAAAACAAGTGAACTTTAAAGACATCTAGGCATAAGCATAAAGAATGAGGTTAGTATCAAGCCAATAAGCACATTCTGCACTACAAAATAAAGACCGATAGAATAAAAGCATGAATTCGAAACCAGAAACCGAATGCCACATTTTGGAGTGACAATTACATGGACATTTCATCGAACACTTGGCGTGTAATGATAGATCCCTAGTCAGTTTAAAGGCAAAAGGAGAAAAAACAAGTGAAGTTTAAAGACATCTAGGCATAAGCATAAAGAATGAGGATAGTATCAAGCCAATAAGCACATTCTGCACTACAAAACCAAGACCGATCGAATAAAAGCATAAATTCGAACATAGAAACCGAATGCCATATTTAGGAGTGACATTTACATGGACATTTCATCGAACACTTGGTGTGCAATGTTAGATCACAAGTCAATTTTTAAAGGAAAAAGGAGAAAAAACAAGTGAACTTTAAAGACATCTAGGCAAAAGCATAAAGAATGAGGATAGTATCAAGCCAATAAGCACGTTTTGCACTACAAAATCAAGACCGATTGGATAAAAGCATAAATTTGAACCTAGAAACCCAATGCCATATTTACGAGTGACATTTACATGGACATTTCATCGAACACTTGGCGTGCAATGTTACATCACAACTCAATTTAAAGGCAAAAGGAACAAAACAAGTGAACTTTAAATACATCTAGGCATAAGCATAAAGAATGTGGATAGCATCAAGCCAATAAGCACATTCTGCACTACAAAATCAAGACCGATCGAATAAAAGCATAAATTCGAACCTAGAAACCGAATGCCACATTTAGGAGTGACATTTACATGTACAATTACTCGAACACATGGCATTCAATGTTAGATCACAAGTCAATTTTTTAAGGCAAAATGAGAAAAAACAAGTGAACTTTAAAGAAATCTAGGCATAAGCATAAAGAATGAGCATAGTATCAAGCCAATAAGCACATTCTGCACTACAAAACCAAGACCGATCGAATAAAAGCATAAATTCGAACCTAGAAACCGAATGCCACATTTAGGAGTGAAATTTACATGTACATTTCATCGAACACATGGCATTCAATGTTAGATCACAAGTCAATTTTTAAAGGCAAAAGGAGAAAAAACAAGTGAACTTTAAAGACATCTAGGCATAAGCATAAAGAATGAGCATAGTATCAAGCCAATAAGCACATTCTGCACTACAAAACGAAGACCGATCAAAAAAAAGCATAAATTCGAACCTAGATACCGAATGCCACATTTAGGAGGGACATTTACATTGACATTTCATCGAACACTGTGCGTGTAATGTTAGATCATTAGTCATTCTAAAGGCAAAAGGAGAAAAAACTAGTGAACTTTAAAGACATCTAGGCATACGCATAAAGAATGAGGTTAGTATCAAGCCAATAAGCACATTCTGCACTACAAAATAAAGACCGATCGAATAAAAGCATGAATTCGAACCTAGAAACCGAATTCCACATTTTGTAGTGACACTTACATGGACATTTCATCGAACACTTGGCGTGTAATGATAGATCACAAGTCAGTTTAAAGGCAAAAGGAGAAAAAACAAGTGAAGTTTAAAGACATCTAGTTATAAGCATAAAGAGTGAGGATAGTATCAAGCCAATAAGCACATTCTGCACTACAAAACCAAGACCGATCGAATAAAAGCATAAATTCGAACCTAGAAATCGAATGCCACATTTTGGAGTGAAATTTACATGTACATTTCATCGAACACTTGGCATGCAATGTTGGATCACAAGTAAATTTTTAAAGGCAAAAGGAGAAAAAACAAGTGAACTTTAAAGACATCTAGGCATAAGCATAAAGAATGAGGGTAGTATCAAGCCAGTAAGCACGTTCTACACTACACAATCAAGACCGATAGGATAAAAGTATAAAATTTAACCTAGAAACCCAATGCCATATTTACGAGTGACATTTACATGGTCATTTCATCGAACATTTGGTGTGCAATTTTAGATCACAAGTCAATTTTTAAAGGCAAAAGGAGACAAAACAAGTGAACTTTAAAGACATCTAGGCATAAGCATAAAGAATGAGGATAGTATCAAGCCAATAAAGCACGTTTTGCACTACAAAATCAAGACCGATTGAATAAAAGCATAAATTTGAACCTAGAAACCCAATGCCATATTTACGAGTGACATTTACATGGACATTTCATCAAACACTTGGCATGCAATGTTACATCACAACTCAATTTAAAGGAAAAAGGAACAAAATAAGTGAACTTTAAAGACATCTAGGCATAAGCATAAAGAATGAGGATAGTATCAAGCCAATAAGCACATTCTGCACTACAAAATCAAGACGTATCGAATAAAATCATAAATTCGAACCTAGAAACTGAATGCCACATTTAGGAGTGACATTTACATGGACATTTCATCGAACCCTTGGCATTCAATGTAAGATCACAAGTAAATTTTTAAAGGCAAAAGGAGAAAAAACAAGTGAAGTTTAAAGACATCTAGGCATAAGCTTAAAGAATGAGCATAGTATCAAGCCAATAAGCACATTCTACACTACAAAATCAAGACCGATCGAATAAAAGCATAAATTCGAACCTAGAAACCAAATGCCACATTTTGGAGTGACATTTACATGGACATTTCATCGAACACTTGGCGTGCAATGATAGATCACAAGTCAATTTAAAGGAAAAAGGAGAAAAAACAAGTGAACTTTAGAGACATCTAGGCATAAGCATAAAGAATGAGGATAGTATCAAGCCAATAAGCACATTCTGCACTACAAAATCAAGACGTATCGAATAAAAGCATATATTCGAACGTAGAAACTGAATGCCACTTTAGGAGTGACATTTACATGGACATTCCATCGAACACTTGGCATTCTATGTAAGATCTCAAGTAAATTTTTAAAGGCAAAAGGAGAAAAAACAAGTGAAGTTTAAAGACATCTAAGCATAAGCATAAATAATGAGCATAGCATCAAGCCAATAAGCACATTCTACACTACAAAACGAAGACCGATCGAATAAAAGCATAAATTCGAACCTAGATACCGAATGCCACATTTAGGAGGGACATTTACATTGACATTTCATCGAACACTTGGCGTGCAATGTTAGATCATTAGTCATTCTAAAGGTAAAAGGAGAAAAAACAAGTGAACTTTAAAGACATCTAGGCATAAGCATAAAGAATGCGGTTAGTATCAAGCCAATAAGCACATTCTCCACTACAAAATAAAGACTGATCGAATAAAAGCATGAATTCGAACCTAGAAACCGAATGCCAAATTTTGGAGTGACAATTACATGGACATTTCATCGAACACTTGGCGTGTAATGATAGATCACAAGTTAGTTTAAAGGCAAAAGGAGAAAAAACAAGTGGAGTTTAAAGACATCTAGGCATAAGCATAAAGAATGAGGATAGTATCAAGCCAAAAAGCACATTCTGCACTACAAAACCAAGACCGATCGAATAAAAGAATAAATTCGAACCAAGAAACCGAATGCCACATTTAAGAGTGACATTTACATGTACATTTCATCGAACACTTGGCTTGCAATGTTAGATCACAAGTCAATTTTGAGAGGCAAAAGGAGAAAAAACGAGTGAACTTTAAAGACATCTAGGCATAAGCATAAAGAATGAGCATAGTATCAAGCCAATAAGCACATTCTACACTACAAAACGAAGTCCGATCGAATAAAAGCATAAATTCGAACCTAGATACCGAATGCCACATTTAGGAGGGACATTTACATTGACATTTCATCGAACACTTGGCGTGTAATGATAGATCACAAGTCAATTTAAAGGCAAAAGGAGAAAAAACAATTGAACTTTAAAGACATCTAGGCATAATCATTAAGAATGAGGATATTATCAAGCCAATAAACACATTCTGCACTACAAAATCAAGACTTATCGAATAAAAGCATAAATTTGAACCTAGAAACCCAATGCCATATTTACGAGTGACATTTACATGGACATTTCATCAAACACTTGGCATGCAATGTTACATCACAACTCAATTTAAAGGAAAAAGGAACAAAATAAGTGAACTTTAAAGACATCTAGGCATAAGCATAAAGAATGAGGATAGTATCAAGCCAATAAGCACATTCTGCACTACAAAATCAAGACGTATCGAATAAAAGCATAAATTCGAACCTAGAAACTGAATGCCACATTTAGGAGTGACATTTACATGGACATTTCATCGAACCCTTGGCATTCAATGTAAGATCACAAGTAAATTTTTAAAGGCAAAAGGAGAAAAAACAAGTGAAGTTTAAAGACATCTAGGCATAAGCTTAAAGAATGAGCATAGTATCAAGCCAATAAGCACATTCTACACTACAAAATCAAGACCGATCGAATAAAAGCATAAATTCGAACCTAGATACCGAATGCCACATTTAGGAGTGACATTTACATGCACATTTCATCGAACACTTGGCGTGCAATGATAGATCACAAGTCAATTTAAAGGAAAAAGGAGAAAAAACAAGTGAACTTTAAAGACATCTAGGCATAAGCATAAAGAATGAGGATAGTATCAAGCCAATAAGCACATTCTGCACTACAAAATCAAGACGTATCGAATAAAAGCATATATTCGAACGTAGAAACTGAATGCCACTTTAGGAGTGACATTTACATGGACATTCCATCGAACACTTGGCATTCTATGTAAGATCTCAAGTAAATTTTTAAAGGCAAAAGGAGAAAAAACAAGTGAAGTTTAAAGACATCTAAGCATAAGCATAAATAATGAGCATAGCATCAAGCCAATAAGCACATTCTACACTACAAAACGAAGACCGATCGAATAAAAGCATAAATTCGAACCTAGATACCGAATGCCACATTTAGGAGGGACATTTACATTGACATTTCATCGAACACTTGGCGTGCAATGTTAGATCATTAGTCATTCTAAAGGTAAAAGGAGAAAAAACAAGTGAACTTTAAAGACATCTAGGCATAAGCATAAAGAATGCGGTTAGTATCAAGCCAATAAGCACATTCTCCACTACAAAATAAAGACCGATCGAATAAAAGCATGAATTCGAACCTAGAAACCGAATGCCAAATTTTGGAGTGACAATTACATGGACATTTCATCGAACACTTGGCGTGTAATGATAGATCACAAGTTAGTTTAAAGGCAAAAGGAGAAAAAACAAGTGAAGTTTAAAGACATCTAGGCATAAGCATAAAGAATGAGGATAGTATCAAGCCAATAAGCACATTCTGCACTACAAAACCAAGACCGATCGAATAAAAGAATAAATTCGAACCAAGAAACCGAATGCCACATTTAAGAGTGACATTTACAATTACATTTCATCGAACACTTGGCTTGCAATGTTAGATCACAAGTCAATTTTGAAAGGCAAAAGGAGAAAAAACGAGTGAACTTTAAAGACATCTAGGCATAAGCATAAAGAATGAGCATAGTATCAAGCCAATAAGCACATTCTACACTACAAAACGAAGTCCGATCGAATAAAAGCATAAATTCGAACCTAGATACCGAATGCCACATTTAGGAGGGACATTTACATTGACATTTCATCGAACACTTGGCGTGTAATGATAGATCACAAGTCAATTTAAAGGCAAAAGGAGAAAAAACAATTGAACTTTAAAGACATCTAGGCATAATCATTAAGAATGAGGATATTATCAAGCCAATAAACACATTCTGCACTACAAAATCAAGACTTATCGAATAAAAGCATAAATTCGAACCTAGAAACTGAATGCCACATTTAGGAATGACATTTACATGGACATTCCATCGAACACATGGCATTCAATGTAAGATCTCAAGTAAATTTTTAAAGGCAAAAGGAGAAAAAACAAGTGAAGTTTAAATACATCTAAGCGTAAGCATAAAGAATGAGCATAGTATCAAGCCAATAAGTACATTCTGCACTACAAAACCAAGACCGATCGAATAAAAGCATAAATTCGAACATAGAAACCGAATGCCACATTTAGGAGTGACATTTACATGTACATTTCATCGAACACTTGGCATGGAATGTTAGATCACAAGTCAATTTTTAAAGGCAAAAGGAGAAAAAACAAGTGAACTTTAAAGACATCTAGGCATAAGCATAAAGAATGAGGATAGTATCAAGCCAGTAAGCACGTTCTACACTACACAATCAAGACCGATCAGATAAAAGTATAAAATTGAACCTAGAAACCCAATGCCATATTTACGAGTGACATTTACATGGACATTTGATCGAACACTTGGCGTGCAATGTTAGATCACAAGTAAATTTTTAAAGGCAAAAGGAGAAAAAACAAGTGAAGTTTAAAGACATCTAGGTATAAGCATAAAGAATGAACATAGTATCAAGCCAATAAGCACATTTTGTACTACAATAGAAGACCGATCGAATAAAAGCATAAATTCGAACCTAGATACCGAATGCCACATTTAGGAGGGACATTTACATTGACATTTCATCGAACACTTGGCGTGCAATGTTAGATCATTAGTCATTCTAAAGGCAAAAGGAGAAAAAACAAGTAAACTTTAAAGACATCCAGGCATAAGCATAAAGAATGAGGTTAGTATCAAGCCAATAAGCACATTCTGTACTACAAAATCAAGACTGATCAAATAAAAGCATAAATTCCAACCTAGAAACCATATGCCACATTTTGGAGTGACATTTACATGTACATTTCATCGAACACTTGGCATACAATGTTAGATCACAAGTCCATTTTTAAAGGCAAAAGGAGAAAAAACAAGTGAACTTTAATGACTTCTAGGCATAAGCATAAAGAATGAGGATAGTATCAAGCCAGTAAGCACGTTCTGCACTACACAATCAAGACCGATCGGATAAAAGCATAAATTTGAACCTAAAAACCCAATGCCATATTTACGAGTGACATTTACATGGACATTTCATCGAACACTTGGCGTGCAATGTAAGATCTCAAGTAAATTTTTAAAGGCAAAAGGAGAAAAAACAAGTGAAGTTTAAAGACATCTAAGCTTAAGCATAAAGAATGAGCATAACATCAAGCCAATAAGCACATTCTGCACTACAAAACCAAGACCGATCGAATAAAAGCATAAATTCGAACCTAGAAACCGAATGCCACATTTAGGATTGACAATTACATGTACATTTCATAGAACACTTGACATGCAATGTTAGATCACAAGTCAATTTTTAAAGGCAAAAGGAGAAAAAACAAGTGAACTTTAAAGACATCCAGGCATAAGCAGAAAGAATGAGGTTAGTATCAAGCCAATAAGCACATTCTGCACTACAAAATCAAGACCGATCAAATAAAAGCATAAATTCGAACCTAGAAACCGAATGCCACATTTTGGAGTGACATTTACATGGACATTTCATCGAACACTTGGCATTCTATGTAAGATCTCAAGTAAATTTTTAAAGGCAAAAGGAGAAAAAACAAGTGAAGTTTAAAGACATCTAAGCATAAGCATAAATAATGAGCATAGCATCAAGCCAATAAGCACATTCTACACTACAAAACGAAGACCGATCGAATAAAAGCATAAATTCGAACCTAGATACCGAATGCCACATTTAGGAGGGACATTTACATTGACATTTCATCGAACACTTGGCGTGCAATGTTAGATCATTAGTCATTCTAAAGGCAAAAGGAGAAAAAACAAGTAAACTTTAAAGACATCCAGGCATAAGCATAAAGAATGAGGTTAGTATCAAGCCAATAAGCACATTCTGTACTACAAAATCAAGACTGATCAAATAAAAGCATAAATTCCAACCTAGAAACCATATGCCACATTTTGGAGTGACATTTACATGTACATTTCATCGAACACTTGGCATACAATGTTAGATCACAAGTCCATTTTTAAAGGCAAAAGGAGAAAAAACAAGTGAACTTTAATGACTTCTAGGCATAAGCATAAAGAATGAGGATAGTATCAAGCCAGTAAGCACGTTCTGCACTACACAATCAAGACCGATCGGATAAAAGCATAAATTTGAACCTAAAAACCCAATGCCATATTTACGAGTGACATTTACATGGACATTTCATCGAACACTTGGCGTGCAATGTAAGATCTCAAGTAAATTTTTAAAGGCAAAAGGAGAAAAAACAAGTGAAGTTTAAAGACATCTAAGCTTAAGCATAAAGAATGAGCATAACATCAAGCCAATAAGCACATTCTGCACTACAAAACCAAGACCGATCGAATAAAAGCATAAATTCGAACCTAGAAACCGAATGCCACATTTAGGATTGACAATTACATGTACATTTCATAGAACACTTGACATGCAATGTTAGATCACAAGTCAATTTTTAAAGGCAAAAGGAGAAAAAACAAGTGAACTTTAAAGACATCCAGGCATAAGCAGAAAGAATGAGGTTAGTATCAAGCCAATAAGCACATTCTGCACTACAAAATCAAGACCGATCAAATAAAAGCATAAATTCGAACCTAGAAACCGAATGCCACATTTTGGAGTGACAATTACATGGACATTTCATCGAACACTTGGCGTGTAATGATAGATCACAAGTTAGTTTAAAGGCAAAAGGAGAAAAAACAAGTGAAGTTTAAAGACATCTAGGCATAAGCATAAAGAATGAGGATAGTATCAAGCCAATAAGCACATTCTGCACTACAAAACCAAGACCGATCGAATAAAAGAATAAATTCGAACCAAGAAACCGAATGCCACATTTAAGAGTGACATTTACAATTACATTTCATCGAACACTTGGCTTGCAATGTTAGATCACAAGTCAATTTTGAAAGGCAAAAGGAGAAAAAACGAGTGAACTTTAAAGACATCTAGGCATAAGCATAAAGAATGAGCATAGTATCAAGCCAATAAGCACATTCTACACTACAAAACGAAGTCCGATCGAATAAAAGCATAAATTCGAACCTAGATACCGAATGCCACATTTAGGAGGGACATTTACATTGACATTTCATCGAACACTTGGCGTGTAATGATAGATCACAAGTCAATTTAAAGGCAAAAGGAGAAAAAACAATTGAACTTTAAAGACATCTAGGCATAATCATTAAGAATGAGGATATTATCAAGCCAATAAACACATTCTGCACTACAAAATCAAGACTTATCGAATAAAAGCATAAATTCGAACCTAGAAACTGAATGCCACATTTAGGAATGACATTTACATGGACATTCCATCGAACACATGGCATTCAATGTAAGATCTCAAGTAAATTTTTAAAGGCAAAAGGAGAAAAAACAAGTGAAGTTTAAATACATCTAAGCGTAAGCATAAAGAATGAGCATAGTATCAAGCCAATAAGTACATTCTGCACTACAAAACCAAGACCGATCGAATAAAAGCATAAATTCGAACATAGAAACCGAATGCCACATTTAGGAGTGACATTTACATGTACATTTCATCGAACACTTGGCATGGAATGTTAGATCACAAGTCAATTTTTAAAGGCAAAAGGAGAAAAAACAAGTGAACTTTAAAGACATCTAGGCATAAGCATAAAGAATGAGGATAGTATCAAGCCAGTAAGCACGTTCTACACTACACAATCAAGACCGATCAGATAAAAGTATAAAATTGAACCTAGAAACCCAATGCCATATTTACGAGTGACATTTACATGGACATTTGATCGAACACTTGGCGTGCAATGTTAGATCACAAGTAAATTTTTAAAGGCAAAAGGAGAAAAAACAAGTGAAGTTTAAAGACATCTAGGTATAAGCATAAAGAATGAACATAGTATCAAGCCAATAAGCACATTTTGTACTACAATAGAAGACCGATCGAATAAAAGCATAAATTCGAACCTAGATACCGAATGCCACATTTAGGAGGGACATTTACATTGACATTTCATCGAACACTTGGCGTGCAATGTTAGATCATTAGTCATTCTAAAGGCAAAAGGAGAAAAAACAAGTAAACTTTAAAGACATCCAGGCATAAGCATAAAGAATGAGGTTAGTATCAAGCCAATAAGCACATTCTGTACTACAAAATCAAGACTGATCAAATAAAAGCATAAATTCCAACCTAGAAACCATATGCCACATTTTGGAGTGACATTTACATGTACATTTCATCGAACACTTGGCATACAATGTTAGATCACAAGTCCATTTTTAAAGGCAAAAGGAGAAAAAACAAGTGAACTTTAATGACTTCTAGGCATAAGCATAAAGAATGAGGATAGTATCAAGCCAGTAAGCACGTTCTGCACTACACAATCAAGACCGATCGGATAAAAGCATAAATTTGAACCTAAAAACCCAATGCCATATTTACGAGTGACATTTACATGGACATTTCATCGAACACTTGGCGTGCAATGTAAGATCTCAAGTAAATTTTTAAAGGCAAAAGGAGAAAAAACAAGTGAAGTTTAAAGACATCTAAGCTTAAGCATAAAGAATGAGCATAACATCAAGCCAATAAGCACATTCTGCACTACAAAACCAAGACCGATCGAATAAAAGCATAAATTCGAACCTAGAAACCGAATGCCACATTTAGGATTGACAATTACATGTACATTTCATAGAACACTTGACATGCAATGTTAGATCACAAGTCAATTTTTAAAGGCAAAAGGAGAAAAAACAAGTGAACTTTAAAGACATCCAGGCATAAGCAGAAAGAATGAGGTTAGTATCAAGCCAATAAGCACATTCTGCACTACAAAATCAAGACCGATCAAATAAAAGCATAAATTCGAACCTAGAAACCGAATGCCACATTTTGGAGTGACATTTACATGGACATTTCATCGAACACTTGGCGTGCAATGATAGATCACAAGTCAATTTAAAGGCAAAAGGAGAACAAACAAGTGAACTTTAAAGAAATCTAGGCATAAGCATAAAGAATGAGGATAGTATCAAGTCAATAAGAACATTCTGCACTACAAAACCAAGACCGATCGAATAAAAGCATAAATTCGAACCTAGAAACCGAATGCCACATTTAGGAGTGACATTTACATGGACATTTCATTGAAAACTTGGTGTGCATTGTTAGATCACAAGTCAATTTTTAAGTCAAAAGGAGAAAAAACAAGTGAACTTCAAAGATATCTAGGCATAAGCATAAAGAATGAGAATATTATCAAGCGAATAAGCACATTTTACACTACAAATTCAAGACGTATCGAATAAAAGCATGAATTCGAACCTAGAAACTGAATGCCATATTTAAGAGTGACATTTACATTGACATTTCATCGAACACTTGGCGTGCAATGATAGATCACAAGTCAATTTAAAGGTAAAAGGAGAAAAAACAAGTGAACTTTAAAAACATCTAGGCATAAGCGTAAAGAACGAGGATAGTATCAAGCCAATAAGCAAATTCTGCACTACAAAATCAAGACGTATCGAATAAAAGCATAAATTCGAACCTAGAAACTGAATGCCACATTTAGGAGTGACATTTACAGGGACATTTCATCGAACACTTGGCATTCAATGTAAGATCACAAGTAAATTTTTAAACGCAAAAGGAGAAAAAACAAGTGAAGTTTAAACACATCTAGGCATAAGCATAAAGAATGAGCATAGTATCAAGCCAATAGGCACATTCCGCACTATAAAACAAAGACCAATCGAATGAAAGAATAAATTCAAACCTAGATACCGAATACCAAATTTAGGAGGGACATTTACATTGACATTTCATCGAACACTTGGCGTGCAATGTTAGATCATTAGTCAGTCTAAAGGCAAAAGGACAAAAAACAAGTGAAGTTTAAAGACATCTAGGCATAAGCATAAAGAATGAGGTTAGTATCAAGCCAATAAGCACATTCTGCACTACAAAATCAAGACCGATCGAATAAAATCATGAATTCGAACCTAGAAACCGAATGCCACATTTTGGAGTGACATTTACATGGACATTTCATCGAACACTTGACGTGCAATGATATATCACAAGTTAGTTTAAAGGCAAAAGGAGAAAAAACAAGTGAAGTTTAAAGACATCTAGGCATAAGCACAAAGAATGAGGATAGTATCAAGCCAATAAGCACATTTTGCACTACAAAACCAAGAACGATCGAATAAAAGCATAAATTCGAACCTAGAAACCGAATGCCAAATTTAGGAGTGACATTTACTTGTACATTTCATCGAACACTTGGCATGCAATGTTAGATCACAAGTCAATTTTTAAAGGCAAAAGGAGAAAAAACAAGTGAACTTTAAAGACATCTAGGCATAAGCATAAAGAATGAGGATAGTATCAAGCCAGTAAGCACGTTCTGCACTACACAATCAATACCGATCGGATAAAAGCATAAATTTGAACCTAGAAACCGAATGCCACATTTTGGAGTGACATTTACATGGACATTTCATCGAACACTTGGCGTGCAGTGATAGATCACAAGTCAATTTAAAGGCAAAAGGAAAAAACAAGTGAACTTTAAAGACATCTAGGCATAAGCATAAAGAATGAGGATAGTATCAAGCCAATAAGCACATTCTGCACTACAAAACCAAGACCGATCGAAAAAAAGCATAATTTTGAACCTAGAAACTGAATGTCACATTTAGGAGTGTCAATTACATGGACATTTAATCGAAAACTTGGTGTGCATTGTTAGATCACAAGTCAATTTTTAAGTCAAAAGAAGAAAAAATAAGTGAACTTCAAAGATATATATGCATAGGCATAAAGAATGAGAATATTATCAAGCCAATAAGCACATTCTACACCACAAAATCAAGACGTATCGAATAAAAGCATAAATTCGAACCTAGAAACTGAATGCCACATATAGGAGTGACATTTACATGGACGTTTCATCGAACACTTGGCATTCAATATTAGATCACAAGTCAATTTTTAAAGGCAAAAGGAGAAAAAACAAGTGAACTTTAAAGACATCTAGGCATAAGCATAAAGAATGAAGATAGTATCAAGCCAATAAGTACATTCTGCACTACAAAATCAAGACGTGTCGAATAAAAGCATATATTAAAACCTAGAAACTGAATGCCATATTTAGGAGTGACATTTACATTTATATTTCATCGAACACTTGGCGTGCAATGATAGATCACAAGTCAATTTAAAGGAAAAAGGAAAAAAAACAAGTGAACTTTAAAGACATCTAGGCATAAGCATAAAGAATGAGGATAGTATTAAGCCAATAAGCACATTCTGCACTACAAAACCAAGACCGATCGAATAAAAGCATAAATTCGAACCTAGAAACCGAATGCCACATTTTGGAGTGACATTTACATGAACATTTCATCGAACACTTGACATTCAATGTAAGATCACAAGTAAATTTTTAAACGTAAAAGGAGAAAAAACAAGTGAAGTTTAAAGACATCTAGGCATAAGCATAAAGAATGAGCATAGTATCAAGCCAATAAGCACATTTTGCACTACAAAACGAAGACCGATTGAATAAAAGCATAAATTCGTACCTAGATACCGAATGCCACATTTAGGAGGGACATTTACATTGACATTTCATCGAACACTTGGCGTGCAATGTTAGATCATTAGTCTTTCAAAAGCAAAAGGAGAAAAAACAAGTGAACTTTAAAGACATCTAGGCATAAGCATAAAGAATGAGGTTAGTATCAAGCCAATAAGCACATTCTGCATTATAAAATCAAGACCGATCGAATAAAGGCATGAATTCGAACCTAGAAACCGAATGCCACATTTTGGAGTGACATTTACATTGACATTTCATCGAACACTTGGCGTGCAATGATAGATCACAAGTCAGTTTAAAGGAAAAAGGAGAGAAAACAACTGAAGTTTAAAGACATCTAGGCATAAGCATAAAGAATGAAAATAGTATCAAGCCAATAAGCACAATCTGCACTACAAAACCAAGACCGATCGAATAAAAGCATAAATGCGAAGCTAGAAACCGAATGCCACATTTAGGAGTGACATTTACATGTACATTTCATCGAACACTTGGCATGCAATGTTAGATCACAAGTTAATTTTTAAAGGCAAAAGGAGAAAAAACAAGTGAACTTTAAAGACATCTGCGCATAAGCATAAAGAATGAGGATAGTATCAAGCCAGTAAGCACGTTCTGCTCTACACAATCAAGACCGATTGGATAAAAGCATAAATTTGAACCTAGAAACCCAATGCCATATTTACGAGTGACATTTACATGGACATTTCATCGAACACTTGGCGTGCAATGTTAGATCACAACTCAATTTAAAGGAAAAGGGAAAAAAACAAGTGAACTTTAAAGACATCTAGGCATAAGCATAAAGAATGAGGATAGTATCAAGCCAATAAGAACATTATGCACTATAAAACCAAGACCGATCGAATAAAAGCATAAATTCGAACCGAGAAACCGAATGCCACATTTAGGAGTGACATTTACATGGACATTTCATCGAACACTTGGCGTGCAATGTTAGATCACAAGTCAATTTAAAGGAAAAAGGGAAAAAACAAGTGAACTTTAAAGACATCTAGGCATAAGCATAAAGAAGGAGGATAGTATCAAGCCAATAAGAACATTATGCACTACAAAACCAAGACCGATCGAATAAAAGCATAAATTCGATCGAGAAACCGAATGCCACATTTAGGAGTGACATTTACATGGACATTTCATCGAACACTCGGCGTGAAATGTTAGATCATTAGTCATTCTAAAGGCGAAAGGAGAAAAAACAAGTGAACTTTAAAGACATCCAGACATAAGCAGAAAGAATGAGGTTAGTATCAAGCCAATAAGCACATTCTGCACTACAAAATCAAGACCGATCAAATAAAAGCATAAATTCGAACCTAGAAACCGAATGCCACATTTTGGAGTGACATTTACATGGACATTTCATCGAACACTTGGCGTGCAATGATAGATCACAAGTCAATTTAAAGGCAAAAGGAGAACAAACAAGTGAACTTTAAAGAAATCTAGTCATAAGCATAAAGAATGAGGATAGTATGAAGTCAATAAGAACATTTTGCACTACAAAACCAAGACCGATCGAATAAAAGCATAAATTCGAACCTAGAAACCGAATGCCACATTTAGGAGTGACATTTACATGGACATTTCATCGAAAACTTGGTGTGCATTGTTAGATCACAAGTCAATTTTTAAGTCAAAAGGAGAAAAAACAAGTGAACTTCAAAGATATCTAGGCATAAGCAGAAAGAATGAGAATATTATCAAGCGAATAAGCACATTTTACACTACAAAATCAAGACGTATCGAATAAAAGCATGAATTCGAACCAAGAAACTGAATGCCATATTTAAGAGTGACATTTACATTGACATTTCATCGAACACTTGGCGTGCAATGATAGATCACAAGTCAATTTAAAGGTAAAAGGAGAAAAAACAAGTGAACTTTAAAGACATCTAGGCATAAGCATAAAGAATGAGGATAGTATCAAGCCAGTAAGCACGTTCTGCTCTACACAATCAAGACCGATTGGATAAAAGCATAAATTTGAACCTAGAAACCCAATGCCATATTTACGAGTGACATTTACATGGACATTTCATCGAACACTTGGCGTGCAATGTTAGATCACAACTCAATTTAAAGGAAAAGGGAAAAAAACAAGTGAACTTTAAAGACATCTAGGCATAAGCATAAAGAATGAGGATAGTATCAAGCCAATAAGCAAATTCTGCACTACAAAATCAAGACGTATCGAATAAAAGCATAAATTCGAACCTAGAAACTGAATGCCACATTTAGGAGTGACATTTACAGGGACATTTCATCGAACACTTGGCATTCAATGTAAGATCACAAGTAAATTTTTAAACGCAAAAGGAGAAAAAACAAGTGAAGTTTAAACACATCTAGGCATAAGCATAAAGAATGAGCATAGTATCAAGCCAATAGGCACATTCCGCACTATAAAACAAAGACCAATCGAATGAAAGCATAAATTCAAACCTAGATACCGAATACCAAATTTAGGAGGGACATTTACATTGACATTTCATCGAACACTTGGCGTGCAATGTTAGATCATTAGTCAGTCTAAAGGCAAAAGGACAAAAAACAAGTGAAGTTTAAAGACATCTAGGCATAAGCATAAAGAATGAGGTTAGTATCAAGCCAATAAGCACATTCTGCACTACAAAATCAAGACCGATCGAATAAAATCATGAATTCGAACCTAGAAACCGAATGCCACATTTTGGAGTGACATTTACATGGACATTTCATCGAACACTTGACGTGCAATGATATATCACAAGTTAGTTTAAAGGCAAAAGGAGAAAAAACAAGTGAAGTTTAAAGACATCTAGGCATAAGCACAAAGAATGAGGATAGTATCAAGCCAATAAGCACATTTTGCACTACAAAACCAAGACCGATCGAATAAAAGCATAAATTCGAACCTAGAAACCGAATGCCAAATTTAGGAGTGACATTTACTTGTACATTTCATCGAACACTTGGCATGCAATGTTAGATCACAAGTCAATTTTTAAAGGCAAAAGGAGAAAAAACAAGTGAACTTTAAAGACATCTAGGCATAAGCATAAAGAATGAGGATAGTATCAAGCCAGTAAGCACGTTCTGCACTACACAATCAATACCGATCGGATAAAAGCATAAATTTGAACCTAGAAACCGAATGCCACATTTTGGAGTGACATTTACATGGACATTTCATCGAACACTTGGCGTGCAGTGATAGATCACAAGTCAATTTAAAGGCAAAAGGAAAAAACAAGTGAACTTTAAAGACATCTAGGCATAAGCATAAAGAATGAGGATAGTATCAAGCCAATAAGCACATTCTGCACTACAAAACCATGGCCGATCGAAAAAAAGCATAATTTTGAACCTAGAAACCGAATGCCACATTTAGGAGTGACATTTACAGGGTCATTTCATCGAAAACTTGGTGTGCATTGTTAGATCGCAAGTCAATTTTTAAGTCAAAAGGAGAAAAAACAAGTGAACTTTAAAGATATCTAGGCATAAGCATAAAGAATCAGAATATTATCAAGCCAATAAGCACATTTTACACTACAAAATCAAAGAGTATCGAATAAAAGCATAAATTCGAACCTAGAAACTGGATGCCATATTTAGGAGTGACATTTACATTTATATTTCATCGAACACTTGGCATGCAATGATAGATCACAAGTCAATTTAAAGGAAAAAGGAGAAAAAACAAGTGAAATTTAAAGACATCTAGGCATAAGCATAAAGAATGAGGATATTATCAATCCAATAAGAACATTCTGCACTACAAAATCAAGACGTATCGAATAAAAGCATAAATTCGAACCTAGAAACTGAATGTCACATTTAGGAGTGACATTTACATGAACATTTCATCGAACACTTGGCATTCAATGTAAGATCACAAGTAAATTTTTAAACGCAAAAGGAGAAAAAACAAGTGAAGTTTAAAGACATCTAGGCATAAGCATAAAGAATGAGCATAGTATCAATCCAATAAGCACATTCTGCACTACAAAACGAAGACCGATCGAATAAAAGCATAAATTCGTACCTAGATACCGAATGCCACATTAAGGAGGGACATTTACATTGACATTTCATCGAACACTTGGCGTGCAATGTTAGATCATTAGTCTTTCAAAAGCAAAAGGAGAAAAAACAAGTGAACTTTAAAGACATCTAGGCATAAGCATAAAGAATGAGGTTAGTATCAAGCCAATAAGCACATTCTGCACTACAAAATCAAGACCGATCGAAAAAAGGCATTAATTCGAACCTAGAAACCGAATGCCACATTTTGGAGTGACATTTACATTGATATTTCATCGAACACTTGGCGTGCAATGATAGATCACAAGTCAGTTTAAAGGCAAAAGGAGAGAAAACAAGTGAACTTTAAAGACATCTAGGCATAAGCATAAAGAATGCGGTTAGTATCAATCCAATAAGCACATTCTCCACTACAAAATAAAGACCGATCGAATAAAAGCATGAATTCGAACCTAGAAACCGAATGCCAAATTTTGGAGTGACAATTACATGGACATTTCATCGAACACTTGGCGTGCAATGTTAGATCACAAGTCAATTTAAAGGAAAAAGGAAAAAAAACAAGTGAACTTTAAAGACATCTATGCATAAGCATAAAGAATGAGGATAGTATCAAGCCAATAAGAACATTATGCACTACAAAACCAAGACCGATCGAATAAAAGCATAAATTCGAACCGAGAAACCGAATGCCCCATTTAGGAGTGATATTTACATGGACATTTCATCGAACCCTCGGCGTGAAATGTTAGATCATTAGTCATTCTAAAGGCAAAAGGAGAAAAAACAAGTGAACTTTAAAGACATCCAGGCATAAGCATAAAAAATGAGGTTAGTATCAAGCCAATAAGCACATTCTGCACTACAAAATCAGGACCGATCAAATAAAAGCATAAATTCGAACCTAGAAACCGAATGCCACATTTTGGAGTGACATTTACATGGACATTTCATCGAACACTTGGCGTGCAATGATAGATCACAAGTCAATATTTAAAGGCAAAAGGAGAAAGAAACAAGTGAACTTTAAAGACATCTAGGCATAAGCATAAAGAATGAGGATAGTATCAAGCCAATAAACACATTCTCCACTACAAAATAAAGACGTATCGAATAAAAGCATAAATTCAAACCTAGAAACCGAATGCCTTATTTAGGATTGACATTTACATGGACATTTCATCGAATACTTGGCGTTCAATGTTAGATCTCAAGTTAAATTTTTAAAGGCAAAAGGAGAAAAAACAAGTGAGCTTTAAAGACATCTAGGCATAAGCATAAAGAATGAGGATATTATCAAGCCAATAAACACATTCTGCACTACAAAACCAAGGCCGATCGAAAAAAGCATAATTTAGAACCTAGAAACCGAATGCCACATTTAGGAGTGACATTTACATGGACATTTCATCGAAAACTTGGTGTGCATTGTTAGTTCACAAGTCAATTTTTAAGTCAAAAGGAGAAAAAACAAGTGAACTTTAAAGACATCTAGGCATAAGCATAAAGAATGAGGATAGTACCAAGCCAATAGGCACATTCTGCACTACAAAATCAAGACCGATCGAATAAAAGCATAAGTTCGAACCTAGAAACTCATTGCCACATTTTGGAGTGACATTTACATGGACATTTCATCAAACACTTGGCGTGCAATGATAGATCACAAGTCGTTTTAAAGGCAAAAGGAGAAAAAACAAGTGAACTTTAAAGACATCTAGGCATAAGCATAAAGAATGAAGATAGTATCAAGCCAATAAGTACATTCTGCACTACAAAATCAAGACGTGTCGAATAAAAGCATATATTAAAACCTAGAAACTGAATGCCATATTTAGGAGTGACATTTACATTTATATTTCATCGAACACTTGGCGTGCAATGATAGATCACAAGTCAATTTAAAGGAAAAAGGAAAAAAAACAAGTGAACTTTAAAGACATCTAGGCATAAGCATAAAGAATGAGGATAGTATTAAGCCAATAAGCACATTCTGCACTACAAAACCAAGACCGATCGAATAAAAGCATAAATTCGAACCTAGAAACCGAATGCCACATTTTGGAGTGACATTTACATGAACATTTCATCGAACACTTGGCGTACAATGTTAGATCATTAGTCATTCTAAAGGCAAAAGGAGAAAAAACAAGTGAACTTTAAAGACATCCAGGGATAAGCATAAATAATGAGGTTAGTATCAAGCCAATAAGCACATTCTGCACTACAAAATCAAGACCGATCGAATAAAAGAATAAATTCGAACCTAGAAACCGAATTCCACATTTTGGAGTGACATTTACATGGACATTTCATCGAACACTTGGCGTGCAATGATAGATCACAAGTCAATTTAAAGGCAAAAGGAGAAAAAACAAGTGAACTTTAAAGACATCTAGACATAAGCATAAAGATTTAGGATATTATCAAGCCAATAAGCACATTCTGCACTACAAAACCAAGCCCGATCGAGAAAAAGCATAATTTTGAACCTAGAAACCGAATGTTACATTTAGGAGTGACATTTACACGGACATTTCATCGAAAATTTGGTGTGCCTTGTTAGATCACAAGTCAATTTTTAAGTCAAAAGGAGAAAAAACAAGAAAACTTCAAAGATATCTAGGCATAAGCATAAAGAACTAGAAAATTATCAAGCCAATAAGCACATTCTACACTACAAAATCAAGACGTATCGAATAAAAGCATAAATTCAAACCTAGAAACTGAATGCCACATTTTGGAGTGACATTTACATGGACATTTCATCGAACACTTGGCATTGAATGTTAGATCACAAGTGAATTTTTAAAGGCAAAAGGAGAAAAAACAAGTGAACTTTAAAGACATGTAGGAATAAGCATAAAGAATGAGGATAGTATCAAGCCAATAAGCACGTTCTACACTACAAATTCAAGACCGATCGGATAAAAGCATAAATTTGAACCTAGAAACCCAATGCCATATTTACGAGTGACATTTACATGGACATTTCATCGAACACTTGGCGTGCAATGTTAGATCACAAGTCAATTTAAAGGCAAAAGGAAAAAAAACAAGTGAACTTTAAAGACATCTAGGCATACGCATAAAGAATGAGGACAATATCAAGCCAATAAGTACATTCTGCACTGAAAAACCTAGACCGATCGAATAAAAGCATAATTTTGAACCTAGAAACCGAATGCCACATTTAGGAATGACATTTATATGGACAGTTCATCGAAAACTTTGTGTGCATTGTTAGATCACAAGTCAATTTTTAAGTCAAAAGTAAAAAACAAGTGAACTTTAAAGATATCTAGGCATAAGCGTAAAGAATGAGAATATTATCAAGCCAATAAGCACATTCTGCACTACAAAATCAAGACGTATTGAATAAAAGCATAAATTCGAACCTAGAAACTGAATGCCACATTTAGAAGTGACATTTACATGGACATCATCGAACACTTGGCGTGCAATGTTAGATCACAAGTCAATTTTTAAAGGCAAAAGGAGAAAAAACAAGTGAACTTTAAAGACATCTAGGCATAAGCATAAAGAATGAGAATATTATCAATCCAATAAGCACATTTTACATTACAAAATCAAGACGTGTCGAATAAAAGCATAAATTCAAACCCAGAAACCAAATGCCACATTTGGGAGTGACATATAGGCGTGCAATGTTAGATCACGAGTTATTTTTAATGCAAAATGAGAGGAAACAAGTGAACTTTAAAGACATCTAGGCATAAGCGTTACGAATAAGGATAGTAACAAGCCAATAACCACATTTTGCACTACCAACTCAAGACCGATCGAATAAATGAATAAATTCAAACCTTTAAACCGAATACCACATTTAGGAGTGACATTTACATGGACATTTCATCGAACACTTGGCATGCAATGTTAGATCAAATGTCAATTTCTAAGGGCAAAAGGAGAAAAAACAAGTGAACTTTTAAGACATCTAGGCATAAGCATAAAGAATGAGGATAGTATCAAGCCAATAAGCACATTTTGCACTTCAAAATCAAGACCGATCGGATAAAAGCATAAATTCGAACCTAGAAACGGAATGCCATAGTTAGGAGTGACATTTACAAAGACATTTCATCAAACACTTGGCGTGCAATGTTAGATTTCAACTCATTTTTGAAAGGCAAAAGGGGAAAAAACAAGTGAGCTTTATAGACATCTAGACATAAGCATAAAGAATGAAGATAGTATTAAGCCAAAAAGCACATTCTGCACCACAAAATCAAGACCGATCCAATAAATGCGTAAATTCGAACCTAGAAATCGATTGCCACATTTAGGAGTGACATTTACATGGAAAATTCAAAGAACACTTCGCGTGCCATGTTAGATCACAAGTCATTTTAAAGGCAAAAGATTAAAACACAAGTGAACTTTAAAGACATCTAGGCATAAGCATAAAAAATGAGGAAAGTATCAAGCCAATAAGCATGTTCTACTCTACACAATCAAGACCGATCGAATAAAATCATAAATTCGAACCTAGAAACCGAATGCCACATTTAGGAGTGACATTTACATGAGCATTTTATCAAACTATTGGCGTGCCATGTTAGATCACAAGTCGTTATAAAGGTAAAAGGAGAAAAAACAAGTGATCATTGAAGACATCTCGGCATAAGCATAAAGAATGAGGATAGTTTCAAGCAAATAAGCACATTCTGCACTACTAAATTGGGATGTATCGAATAAAAGCATAAATTCGAAACCTAGAAACCGAATGCCACATTAAGAGTGACATTTTCATGGACATTTCATTGAAAACTTGGTGTGCAATGTTAGATCACAAGTCAATTTTTAAAGACAAAAGGAGAAAAAACAAGTGAACTTTAAAGACATCTAAGCATAACCATAAAGAATGAGGATAGTATCAAGCCAATAAGCACATTCTGCACTACAAAATTAAGGCGCATCGAATAAAAGTATAAATTCGAACCTAGAAACCGAATGCCACATTTCGGAGTGAGATTTACGTGGACATTTCATCGAACACTCGCGTCCAATGTTGGATCCCAAGTCATTTTCAAGGAAAAAGGAGAAAAAATAAGTGAACTTTAAAGGCATCTAGGCATAAGCATAAAGAATGATGATAGTATCAAGACAATAATCACATTCGGCACTACAAAATCAAGACCGATCGAATAAAAGCGTAAATTCGAACCTAGAAACCGGATGCCACATTTAGAAGTCACATTTACATGGACATTTCATAAATATCTTGGCATGCAATGATAGATCACAGGTCAATTTAAAGGAAAAAGGAGAAAAAACAAGTGAACTTTAAAGACATCTAGGCATATTCATAAAGAATGAGGATAGTATCAAGCTAATAAGCACATTCTGCACTACAAAATCAAGACGTATCGAATAAAAACATAAATTTGAACCTAGAAACTGAATGCCACATTTAGGAGTGACATTGACATGGACATTTTATCGAACACTTGGCGTGCAATGTTAGATCACAAGTCATTTTCAAGGCAAAAGGAGAAAAAGCAAGTGAACTTTACAGACATCTAGGCATAAGCATAAAGAATGAAGATAGTATCAAGCTAATAAGCACGTTCTGGACTACACAATCAAGACCGTTCGGATAAAAGCATAAATTTGAACCTAGAAACCCAATGCCATATTTACGAATTACACTTACATGGATATTTCATCGAACACTTGACATGCAATGTTAGATCACAAGTCAATTTAAAGGCAAAAGGAAAAAAACAAGTGAACTTTAAAGACATCTAGGCAAAAGCATAAAGAATGAGGATAGTATCAAGCCAATAAGCACATTCTGCACTACAAAACCAAGACCGATCGAAAAAAAGCATAATTTTGAACGTAGAAACAGAATGCCACATTTTGGAGTGACATTTAAATGGACATTTCATCGAACACTTGGGGTGCAATGATACATCACAAGTCAATTTAAAGGCAAAAGGAGAAAAAACAAGTGAACTTTAAAGATATCTAGGCATAAGCATAAAGAATGAGGATACTATCAAGCCAATAAGCACATTCTGCACTACAAAATCAAGACGTATCGAATAAAAGCATAAATTCGAACCTAGAAACTGAATGCCACATTTAGGAGTGACATTTACATGGACATTTCATCGAACACTTGGCAATCAATGTAAGATCACAAGTAAATTTTTAAACGCAAAAGGAGGAAAAACAAGTGAAGTTTAAAGACATCTAGGCATAAGCATAAAGAATGAGGATAGTATCAAGCCAATAAGCGCATTCTACAATACAAAACGAAGACCGATCGAATAAAAGCATAAATTCGAACCTAGATACCGAATGCGAAATTTAGGAGGGTCATTTACATTGACATTTCATCGAACACTTGACGTGCAATGTTAGATCATTAGTCATTCCAAAGGAAAAAGGAGAAAAAACAAGTGAACTTTAAAGACATCTAGGCATAAGCATAAAGAATGAGGATAGTACCAAGCCAATAGGCACATTCTGCACTACAAAATCAAGACCGATCGAATAAAAGCATAAGTTCGAACCTAGAAACTCATTGCCACATTTTGGAGTGACATTTACATGGACATTTCATCAAACACTTGGCGTGCAATGATAGATCACAAGTCGTTTTAAAGGCAAAAGGAGAAAAAACAAGTGAACTTTAAAGACATCTAGGCATAAGCATAAAGAATGAGGATAGTATCAAGCCAATAAGCACATTCTGCACTACAAAACCAAGACCGATCGAATAAAAGCATAAATTTGAACCTAGAAACCGAATGCCACATTTAGGAGTAACATTTACATGGACATTTCATCGAACACTTGGCGTGCAATGTTAGATCATTAGTCATTCTAAAGGCAAAAGGAGAAAAAACAAGTGAACTTTAAAGACATCTAGGCGTAAGCATAAAGAATGAGTTTAGTATCAAGCCAATAAGCACATTCTGCACCACAAAATCAAGACCGATCGAATAAAAGCATAAATTCGAACCTAGAAACCGAATGCCACATTTTGGAGTGACATTTAAATGGACATTTCATCGAACACTTGGCGTGCAATGATAGATCACAAGTCAATATAAAGGCAAAAGGAGAAAAAACAAGTGAACATTAAAGAAATCTAGGCATAAGCATAAAGAATGAGGATAGTATCAAGCCAATAAGCACATTCTTCACTATAAAAAAAGACCGATCGAATAAGACCATAAATTCAAACCTAGAAACTAAATGCCACATTTAAATGGACATTTCATCGAACACTTGGTATACAATGTTAGATCACAAGTCATTTTAAAGACATCTAGGCATAAGCATAAAGAATGATGATAGTATCAAGCTAATAAGCACATTCTGCACAACAAAATCAAGACCGATCGAATAAAAGCATAATTTCGAACGTAGAAACCGAATACCACATTTAGGAGTGATATTTACATGGACATTTCATCGAACACTTGGCGTGCAATGTTAGATCACTAGTCTTTAAAATGACTTGTGATCTAACATTGTATACCAAGTGTTCGATGAAATGTCCATTTAAATGTGGCATTTAGTTTCTAGGTTTGAATTTATGGTCTTATTCGATCGGTCTTTTTTTGTAGTGAAGAATGTGCTTATTGGCTTGATACTATCCTCATTCTTTATGCTTATGCCTAGATGTCTTTAAAGTTAACTTGTTTTTTCTCCTTTTGCCTTTACAAATTGACTTGTGATCTAACATTTCACGCAAAGTGTTCGATGAAATATCCATGTAAATGTCACTCCTAAATGTGGCATTCGGTTTCTTGGTTCGAAATTATGCTCTTATTCGATTGGTCTTGATTTTGTAGTGCATAATGTGCTTATTGGCTTGGTACTATACTCATTCTTTATGCTTATGCCTAGATATCTTTAACGTTCACTTATTTTTTCTCGTTTTGCCTTTAAAATGACTTGTGATCTAACATTGCACGCTAAGTGTTCGATGAAATGTCCATATAAATGCCACTCCTAAATGTGGCATTCAGTTTCTAGGTTCGAATTTATGCTCTTATTCAATCGGTCTGGATTTTGTAGTGTAGAATGTGCTTATTGGCTTGATACTATCCTCATTCTTTATGCTTATGCCTAGATGTCTTTAAACTTCACTTGTTTTTTCTCCTTTTGCCTTTACAAATTGACTTGTGATCTAACATTGCAAGCCAAGTATTCAATGTAATATTCGGAAATATTTCGATATTTTTATTCTATTTTTAAGGTCCTTAAATTTCGTGTTGGAATTACTTAACTTATAAGTAATCTCGGCTAAATAATAATATTTAATATTTTATTTTGAATTTTAGAAAATTATATTTTAAAATTTTTTTAACTTAAAATTAATTAATTGTTATTTCAGGGTAAAGTTTGTAGTAAAGGAAGTTTGTGGGTGGAAATTGTAAATTTCCAAAAGTATAGCCGACCTTCTCATCTTTATATGCGTAGTTGCTTTCCAATTTGTAGATTTAGGCTTAGATTACACGAGAGAGAGAGAGAGAGAGAGAGAGAGAGAGGAAGGAGGAGTTAATTCTGGTGCGAGATTTGTCTGTCGGGTCGGATTTTGGATTTCAGGCGTTGCTTGATAAGTTTTAATTAGTTAATGGTTTATCTAGATTATACTAATTTTTCCAGATCTAGATCTACAGTTGATTTGGATTTAAAAATCAGTCGATTTATAGTTCTCAGAGGGTATTTTTGATATTGGAATTATATTCGATAAAAGATTTCAGAGTAATTTTAGGGTTTTGCTTTGTAATGATATTAGGGAGACCTTTGATCCAGTTTTTCAGAAAGGTTTGAACTAGAAAAATGTTCTTTTATATATCTAGTATATTCATGTCAACTTTTAAAGGATTTAGAATTATACAAAAGAAGTTATAAAGCATCCTGGCTTTTCGTTGTTTTTGGGGATAGAGTTTGTTAGAGTTAAAAAGCTATTATTATTCATTGGGGTATATATATGTATATAGGAGCGTGGTCTTAGGTCGTGACCAGAGACGAGGAGAAGAGATAAACTATATGTCTTAGACAGGGGCCCACTTTGCGTGTTAGTTAGTGTTTGTTAGCCTCAAGAATTCGTCTTCAAGGTAAGTCGTTTTCGACTTGCTCAATTTCCATTCAATACCTGTTAGACTTCATGTGGTGCTTGTAGGATTGGTTTTGGGGAACTAGTCCCTAGGTTATTATTTATGAAAAAGGTTTTCTTGTGTATGATATTTGTGAAAAGGATTTCATTGGGCTTTCATCGAATGTGAAGTTTTCGAATATTTTCTCTATCTTGGTACCGTTCTCGGCATGGCCATGTGCGTAGTCCTTTGGGTTGAAGCGACGACTACGTATGGTTATGTGACAGAGAATCGTGCCCCTTCAAAAGAAAAGTTATTTGTGTTTTGGGCAAGTGCTCCCGAGGAGGCTTGACCCGGGGTTAGGAGGATGGAATTGTGCAGGGTGGGAGGTCGCGCCTCGGCACCTAGGGCGTAGGGTTGATAGGCGCCATGGAATGGAACGGTGAGAGAAGGGTTGTATTGTTCTGCTTGGACTTGTATGTATGAATGTGTATGGAAGTTTGATATGTGATTTGTTTTTTTATGATCTATGGGAAGTGAAATATGAATTTAGAACTGATATGTGCTGTATTCATGTGAACCGTGCTTGTGTGTGTGAGATAGGTACTTGATTGGTTTTTAAACGTCTTATTAGTACCGTGTGGATTCTAGCTGGTATTAGAATGGTAGCTGACCCTTCGTGATGCAAATCAAGGGAGGATCAAAGCGAATGATTCGTTGAAGACGAATGGAGGCCAAACACCAAGACCTTTATTAAGGTCCCGAGCATTCAAGCTCAAGAAGGTTTTCATGGATTCCATATTATCCTTTAATTATGTTCATCAATGGCGTCCTCAACCACCAAGGAAGAGGATGAAGTCACAAAAGTTCGCAAGTTAAGAAGCCCGTCAAATTAAAAACAGTTCTCAGTAAATTGGTCATAACTTGGGCTTGAAAATTCATCTCAAGTCCGTTAAGTACTCGTTGGAAAGATAATTAAAAGTTCTACAACTTTGTAGTTTACATCAAATCCAGAATCCAACAAAAAAGGGGTGAAACACGCAATTTACTGAGAGCTGTTCAAGTCTTACGGGAATCTTACTTTTATGATAATTTCGGCCATAGGAAGTTTGTTAGGGCTGAAATATATCTTGCTTTATTATTATTTATATCTTTTTGAGTTTTAGGATTATCTTTTTAGTTTTCTTATATAAATAAGTCAAATAATTATTTATTTGATTTATTTATGATAAGGAGACTTAGATAGATGCTTTTTAATTATTTTATGTTATCTTGGGAAGCAAGTCATTGGACCGAATTGTCCCTACTAGGGCCGGCCATGCCATGCCTTGCTCTCCAAGGAACTTTGTTTTGTATTTCTTATTTATAGTTTGCATCTTCATTCAATAAAAATCAGCTCAGTAAGATTAAACCCCTTTGGTTTAGTCTTGCTCTTGGGCCATTAAACAATCGTGTTCAAGCATTCAAACTGATCGATCATCATCATCATCTTCTCACATCCGAATCCTATCTTTTGTTTGTTCCTAAATTTGGTTGATTGATTTAGTCAATTGAGATTGTTCTAGTTTGATTGTTAAAGATCAAATCTAGGTAATCAATTGGATTTAGCGTTAGAGCCAATCCAATTGAACTATCAAAGTTGATTCTTTCAATTTATCAAATCAATTTCGTTAATTACAATTCGTGTTTCTTGTGCAACAAGTTATTAACTTTGAAGGCAAATCAGGTTGGAAAGAGAATTACTTGTCAAGATCGGGCCAAAACAAGACCGAATTGTCATCATCGAGCAATCGAGGAGATAATTCCGTATCACTTCGGGGACTTGTTTTTTTTTAGTTTCAGGTAAAGACAAGGGACCCATGATGGAACCTCGGCCGAATGATGGAACAGATCGTTGAAGGCCGTGTCATAAGGTTGGGTTCGGTTGGGAGAATGATGGTTTACTAAGATCATGGTTTAGGTGATTCTTAAAGCATGTCATTGGGATTACATGATAATGCAAGCAATTTCCGTCCTAGGACATATAAGGAATAGGGCATTTATCCATCTAAAAATTCCAAAAGAAAAAGACTCAAAACAAGACTAAACACAACTAAACACATATTTACACAAAGCAACACATGACTTAAACAAATAAAGACTCATGCAAGTAATCTCCCAAACCACCCCATACTTAAACATCAATGTCCCCATTGATTAAGAAAGTAAGGAGAAAGGAAAGAGAACTTACTTGGACACAACTTGAAGCGTTGACATAGGCGGAGAATCATTCTTGAGGAGGTTGAGGAGGTGGTGGAGGTTGGTAAAGGTATTGCCCCAACCAATGGTTGAATTCCTCTTGAGCTTCCCATCTTGCGACATCTTCTTTATGGTCTTCATAATACTCGACTCGGAAGTCGTGGAGCTCTTGTTGGTGGTTGATGAATTGGTTGTGGTGGTGGTTGAGTGCTCCATAAAGATGGTGTTGGTGAAGCATAAGAGCATCCATTTTAGCCGAGAGAAGAGAGATATCGGGGTTACCGCCCGAGCTTGAACCGGTATTGTACGTGCCTTGTCCTTGGAAGTTGGAGCCACCGGACCCATCAAAGCCATACGGATGTGGATAGTAAGGGACCATGTCAGACTGAGGTCC
Organism: Fallopia convolvulus; assembly: GCA_964016875.1. Lineage (NCBI taxonomy): Eukaryota > Viridiplantae > Streptophyta > Magnoliopsida > Caryophyllales > Polygonaceae > Fallopia > Fallopia convolvulus. Next base: position 34,148,607 of record OZ024729.1, read on the forward strand.
CATGGTGTAGTCCATCGGGTCGACACCGGACTGGTTGTGGTATTGGCTGTCCACTGGAGGGTCGCCACCGACCTCATGTTGGTCGTAACCGAGCGGGTGGTGGTCGTCACTGACCCTCTGGTGGTCGTCACCGACCACCCCAGCATGTGCCCGTGGTGATTCCGGCTCGGAGGAGGCTTCTCTTAGTGGGTCAATTTCGGCTCTTGGAAACCTGCTTGCCTGGTGTCTAATTCTTCGATCAAGCCGGACATTTGGCGACAAAGGGTAAGGGGCGGGTGCCCACTCATCATACCAATTAGGACGGTAGAAAAGTTCAAGATTTTCGGGGGTAAGGACCACATCATGAGTCTCATGTTGGCTAACATAGAACTTGTTGATGAAACCCTCGGAAGATTGCGCAAGCATTTTAGTATTCAAGAAGTACTTCACATCCATAGCAAGGATCTTTCTTGAAGAGTAAGCGGAAAGATTGACTTTCAAAGACTTGGCTAGAATGGCCACAAGCCAACCAAAGTAAGTGGTGGTGTGGTTCTTGAGGCCTTGGTGACTCACAACGGCATTAGCAAATTCAAATCCCAAATTCATGTGAATTGTTGGCTCGAAGAGCATGGTGGAGAGGCAAGCAATTTCGTGCTTGTGTGGGCGGGAGAGCTCGTATCGTGGCCAAATGGTGGAGCCAAGGATGCGTAGGATAAGCCGGAAAATCGGGCTAGCAATGCATCGACCGGGAAGGTGATTGGTGGGGTATTCGGCCCGGCCAGTGAGGTAATGCCACAAATCCTGGGTGGGAAAGCTTGAAGAGGTATATGCTCCGGAAGGGGCACGGAAACCAAGATGGTGGTTAAATCTTTTAATGCTCATAGCGTGGTCCATGTTGCCAAGTTGAAAAGTAACCCTTGACTTGTTGAAGTCGGTTTCATTGCGGTATAAGCGGAAGTTGGACATGAACTCGCATGTGAGCGCAATGTAGTGTTCCTCGATTGGATGCAAGATAAGGTGTTGAGCGCCAATCCAAGAGAAAGCAGTGAGCACCTCCCTATGCAAACCAACCTTCATCGCCCCTCCCCTATGATAAGCTCGGACGGTAACGTCCCCATTACACATTTCAAGAAATCTTGCCTTTTGCTCCTCATCATCAAAGATCACACTATCCACTTTTTGCTTGTCTTTCTTGTGCTTCTTGGCGGGGTGGCGAGAAGAAGAAGAAGCCATAGTCCTACAAAACAATCGAACTTTCCAAAATAATCTCCATAGTTTTAAGGACAATGTCAAATAAAAGAACATACATGCCACCTCCCGAAGAAGTACCCCATACTTACTCAAAGAAACATGCTTAAATTTAGGAGGAATCTCAACCTAGCATGCTTAATTCATGAAAAGTAGGTAAGGAGGGGGAAAGATCATGCTAAAAACACCCAAAGCATGGCAAAATACCAGGTAAACGGGGTCGGAACCGACCCTTGGAGGTTCGGTGCTGAGCAAAACACCCGGAAAAGGACACTGGTGGGTCGTCACCGACCCTTGGGGGGTCGGCACCGACCGCTTCGGGCAAGATTATGCCCACAAATTCGGCCCTATGTCCATGGAATTGGTACCAAAAATTCCGGAAAAATCTAACACTCTCACAATCAACCAAACAACCAAGTATGCATCAAAAATTCCACATACAACCCGCAATTAATCATTATATCATATAGATCTACCCTCTTAAGCATGCAAACAACCCAATCTTCCATATTCAAACTCAAGAACACCCAAAACCTAAGTTTTCAACTAATCCCTCAAACATAAATCAAGTAAACTTGAATATAAGATCAAAGGAGTAGAGAAACATACCAAGGATGAGTAAAAATAGAAGAATGAAAGTAGAAGGGGGTCGTAGACGAGCACTAAAGCGGTTCCAAAAATTCAAAAATTGTTGGAAGGGGTGAAATTTCCGGTTTTTGTGGGATGATTTGGAGGGTTTGTGAAGCACAAGGAAGAATTTTGGTAGATTTGGGATGGGAATGGAGGATTTGTGAGGTTGGAGAGGCAAAGAAAGTAGGAGGAGGCTATGGAGTTTTGAGGGAAGGGGAGGTCGGCCGTGTGGGGGAAAAGAGAGGGAAGGGGGTAGGGTTAAAAGAGGTAAAAGTTTGAGGGACTTACCTGCAATTTCCAATTTTTTTTGAAAATTTTACCATAATTGCATGGAAGTGGTCGGTGACGACCCACAATAGGTCGGAGACGACCATCCAGTACCCTTCCTTTCCCTATTGTTCGAGCCTCTTAGCCCCTTTTGTCTTCTTCAGCCGTTCTCGTATCCCTACAAAACGTCAGTGTAGAACCAAAACAAAAAAAATCCTACCTATTCTAACTAAGAAAATCAAAAGAAATTCAAACTAAAAGGTTCAAAAGAAACAAAAGAAAAAGCGGGTTGCCTCCCGTAAGCGCTTAATTTAACGTCTTTAGCTAGACGTGGAGTACCTCAGCTTAGTCAGAAGATGTGAGAGCCCATGTGGCTCGGATTTCCTCATCGGGTTCGGCTCTTGCATAGTATTTCTTCAATCGATGCCCGTTGACCTTAAAAATCCCTCCATTCTCATCTAAGAGATCAACCGCTCCATGTGGGTAGATGTGATGAACTATGAATGGTCCACTCCATCGTGATCGTAATTTTCCGGGGAAGAGTCGAAGTCTAGAATTGAAAAGGAGTACTTGATCACCATTGTGGAAGGTCTTAGGGATGAGATTCTTATCATGCCATTTCTTGGTTCTTTCTTTGTAAATTTTGGCATTTTCATACGCCTTGAGCCTTAACTCCTCCAATTCTTGCAAGTCCATAAATCTCTTTGCTCCGGCCGCGTCAAGATCCATGTTGAGCTCCTTGAGAGCCCATAGAGCCTTGTGTTCGAGCTCGACGGGCAAATGGCATGACTTGCCATACACAAGATTGTAGGGAGTAGTGCGGAGTGGCGTCTTGTAGGCGGTGCGGTACGCCCAAAGTGCATCATCTAGCTTGGAAGCCCAATCCTTCCTTGAGCGGGAAACCGTCTTCTCCAAGATGTTTTTAATTTGCCGGTTGGAGATCTCCACTTGACCACTAGTTTGGGGATGGTAAGGAGTTGCCACCCTGTGTAGGACCCCATACTTAGTCAAAAGTGCCTCAAAACTCCGCTCAATAAAGTGAGAACCGCCATCGCTAATAAGGGCTCGGGGAACACCAAAGCGGGGAAAGATATTGGACTTCATAAACTTGGCCACCACTCGTGCATCATTAGTTCTTGTGGCAATGGCCTCAACCCACTTAGATACGTAATCAACTGCTACGAGGATGTACTTGTAGGGGCCCGAAGAGGGGAAGGGTCCCATGAAATCAATTCCCCATACGTCGAAAAGCTCAACTTCTAGAATTCCTGTGAGTGGGTTCTCATTCCGCCATGTGATATTCCCCGTACGCTGACACTCATCACAAGTTGTGACATAGGCATGAACATCCTTGAAAAGGGTGGGCCAATGGAATCCGCTTTGAAGAATTTTTGCGGTAGTCTTGAATCCCTTAGCATGGCCGCCCGTTTGAAGAGTGTGACACTGTCGGATTACTCCCTCAATTTCGTCGTCCGGCACACAATGCCTAAAAATATAATCGCTCCCTTGCTTGAAAAGGTAGGGATCGTCCCAATAGTATTGCTTGGCGTCGTGGAGGAACTTCTTTCGAGCTTGGGAAGTCAATCCATCGGGGATAATGCCTCCTACAACATAGTTAGCAAAATCCTCAAACCAAGGGGTTTTCGCCCCTCGAATAGCATAGATAGAATGGCAAGAGAGCATGGGAGGAGAGAAATGAAGAATAGTGGAAAGTACCGAAGAAGGGTTAGAAACATGACCTTGATTGGTGGTGGTGAGGGTCGGTGCCATCCTTCCTAGCTCGGTGCCAGCCAAAATCTGCATATGGGGGGTCCTCACCGAACCAGAAATGGTCGTCTCCGACCCAGAAATGGTCGTCTCCGACCCAGCCTGTGTTGTTTCGATCCGTAATACTTCATTGCTCAATAGAGTTTCATCCGGGCGAGAGTCGTTGATGGGAATTGAATTACCGGACTCCTTAATATGATCCATAGGTAACCGAGAAAGGTGGTCCGCCACAAGATTTTCCGCTCCTTTCTTATCCCTTATTTCAAGGTCAAATTCTTGTAATAGAAGCATCCATCGGAGCAATCTCGGTTTGGCGTCCTTCTTATCCATAAGATAACGGATAGCTGCATGATCGGTGTAGACGATTACCTTGGAACCCACCAAGTACGACCGAAACTTCTCAAAAGCAAACACAACGGCTAGGAATTCCTTCTCTGTGGTCGTGTATTTGCTTTGGACCTCATCTAATGTCTTGCTCGCATAATAGATAGCATGAAGCTTCTTCTCTCTTTTTTGCCCAAGGACCGCGCCCACGGCGTAGTCACTAGCGTCACACATGATCTCGAAGGGAATGGTCCAATCCGGAGGTTGCATGATAGGCGCCGACACAAGTGCATCCCGGATCCTGTGGAAAGCTTCAAGACACTCGGAAGAAAACTCAAACACAACATCCTTCATTAATAGGTTAGTTAACGGTTTGGTAATCTTAGAGAAATCTTGAATAAACCTCCTATAAAACCCGGCATGTCCTAAAAAGCTCCTAACATCTTTTACTGAGGAAGGGGGTGGCAATTTTTCAATTAATTCAATTTTGGCTTTGTCAACCTCAATCCCCCTTTTTGACACAACATGACCTAGAACAATTCCTTCTTGAACCATAAAATGACACTTTTCCCAGTTAAGCACTAGATTAGTCTCCTCACATCTCCTAAGTACTCTAGCAAGATTGGCAAGGCAAGAGTCAAAAGTGGTACCGTAAACCGAGAAATCATCCATAAATACCTCCACAATGTCCTCAATCATGTCGGAGAAGATGGCCATCATACACCGTTGGAAAGTGGTTGGGGCGTTGCAAAGCCCGAATGGCATCCTCCTATAGGCAAATGTGCCATAAGGACATGTGAAGGTGGTTTTTTCTTGATCATCGGGATGTATCGGAACCTGCCAAAAACCACTATAGCCATCGAGATAACAAAAATAGTCATGCAAAGCTAATCTCTCTAGCACTTGGTCAATAAAAGGCAAAGGAAAATGGTCCTTTCTAGTGGCGCTATTTAGCTTTCTATAGTCAATACACATGCGCCAACTAGTGGTAGTCCTAGTGGGAATTAACTCACCTTTTTCATTCTCAACAACAATAAGACCACTCTTTTTAGGTACAACATGAACGGGGCTTACCCACTTACTATCTGAAATTGGAAAGATGATACCTGCGTCGAGCATTCTCAAGATCTCCTTTTTTACCACTTCCTTCATATTCGGGTTAAGCCTCCGTTGGTGCTCTATGGTTGGCCTGTGTCCTTCCTCAAGAAAAATACGATGCATACACAGAGAAGGTGAGAGTCCACTTAAATCCTCAAGTGAGTATCCAATGGCCTTCCTATGAGCCCTAAGAACATTCAACAACTTTCCAACTTCTTCCTCATTAAGGTTAGCATTAATAATCACAGGAAAAGTGGAATTAGGGCCAAGAAACTCATACCTCAAAGAATCGGGAAGAGTCTTAAGCTCTGGAGTCGGTGGTGGTGGTGTAACAATATCGTCAACCTTCTCCATTTTGAAAAACTCTTCATAGTAAGTAGTATCATCCGCTTCCAGAAGGGTCGGCTCCGACCATAGGGAGGTCGTCACCGAGCCAGAAGCAAGCATAAAATCTTCAGCAACAATCGGAATGGGGGTTGATGCCGAGCAAAATGTGGTCGGTGCCGAGCAAAATGTGGTCGGTGCCGAGCAAAATGTGGTCGGTGCCAACCTTGCAGTTTCTTCTTCGGCTTTAGCTTCACTTGTATAAGCTCCAAACAAACGTTCGATCGGATCCTCACAGTCAATGTAGTCCGAGCGAGTGTACAACATCTTCACTTCCATGGCTTCACCGGTTTCCTTCATCGTCGGATTGAACCGGAACTCAACCACCTCATTGCCAATTTCAAAAGTAAGGAGACCTTTCTTCACATCAATAATAGCTCCAACGGTTGCAAGAAAAGGTCGCCCAAGAATGATCGGGACGACAGGGTCTTCCGGCATCTCCATGACAATAAAATCATTAGGCACAAAGAACTTGCCGACTTGAATAGGGAAATCATCAACAACTCCAGTGGGTCTAACACAAGAACCATCCGCCATATAAAGCTTCATATTCACCGGTACCAAAGGACCCATGTTGGTTTTGGACCATATAGAGAGAGGTAGAAGACTAGCACTTGCACCAAGATCACACAAAGCTTTAAAGCGATGGGCACCTATGCCGATAGTGATTGCAAATTTACCCGGATCACCGAGTTTCTCTGTAAGCTCTAAGGATCGCACCTCATCAGTTAGTTCGGACATAGACCGCTTTTTGGACAAGATCTCTTTAAGAAATTTGGTGTAGGCGGGCATCTCATTCAAAGCTTCAGCAAAAGGAATGGTGATGTTAAGACCTTGAAGAACCTGCACAAAACGCTTGAATTTGCCATCCGTGGAATCTTTAGCCTTCTTGGATGGGAAAGGAAGCACTTTGGTTGTTGATGTAGGAGGGACGGAAGGAAAAATTCCGGGAATGAGGTCGGCCACGACCCTTGGTGGGTCGGTTACGACCTTGTCTGAAGTAGGGAGAGGGTCGGCCACGACCCTTGGTGGGTCGGTTACGACCTCCTCTGAACTAGATCGGTCCTCATCGTCCGCCGCTTTCTTGCCTGTTTCTCGATCAGGCAACTTCTTTTCGCTTCTCAGATGCACTGCAGCAATTTGACCCCTTGGATTCTCATCAGAATGGCCCGGTAATCGCCCTTGAGGTCGTGGAATTTGGGCCGCTAAATCACCGAGTTGAGAATTCACATTTTTCCTCCAAGCTTCAAAGTCTCCTAGTTGATTTTGCACCCCTTTAAGATCGGTTCGGATGCCATTCATTCCTTCAAGGAGTCCTTGAGCCCAGGTTGGTGGCTCTTGGAAACCGGGAGGTCTATAGGGAGGGGCTCTTTGCTCTTGTGGTGGTGCTTGAAAACCTTGACCGTAGCCATTGTTGTTCCATTGAGAAAAATTGTTGTTGTTCCTTGCCGGATAAGCATTGTTTTGGCCACGATAGGCTCCCCTCATATAATTAGCCTCCGCATAAGCCTCGGCGGCTCGGACTTGTTCTACGTTTGTGCAAGAAGAAGTAGGATGAGCATGGGAACTACATTCTTGACAAGATTGAGCGGTGGATTTGTAGTGGCCCACTTGCTTCTTAAGCCGGTTTATCTCATCTTGCATAAATTGAAACCTCACATCCGGATCAATCGGCTCAGCATTAGGATCATAAAGTCTCTTTTGTGGAATTCTGACGGCTTGTTGGGTGCCATACATTGCATCATAGTTGGTGAGTTTGTCCAACAAAGCCCACGCTTGATCGGGATCCATCTCAATGAATCCGCAGTCGGTGTGAAGGTTGATCCGATCTTTTGTAGCAGCATTAATTCCCTGGAAGAATATTTCTTGAAGTACATAAGGAGGCTGTCCATGAGTTGGACATTGCCTAAGAAGTTCTTTAAACCGCTCCCAAGTTTCCACAAAAGTCTCATTGGGAAGTTGATGATAAGAAGTGATGCGCTTCCTTAACTCTGTAGTCTTAGCCGGCGGAAAGAACTTTGTCAGAAATTGATCATGTAGAGTCTTCCATGTAGTAATAGATCTAGAGGGTAAACTTTCAAGCCAAGTAAGAGCTTTTCCGGCCAAAGACCATTTGAATGCTTTCAAAAGCACATATTCAAGCGATACATCATCAGCGGCAATAGTGTCACAGAGGTCAGTGAAGTTCTTGATGTGCTCCATAGGGCACTCGGTGGGCTTGCCTTCAAATTGAGACCTCTTAATAAGAGTGATGAAGTGTGACTTTATCTCAAAAGCGTGCTCGATAGCAGGGAGCACAATAGCAGATTCGGGAACCTTGAATTCAGGATGCAGGTACTGCTTTGCATTACGCGGAATAGCATCAAGTTGTTCCTGAAGACGGGCAACAGCCTCTCTTTCCCTCTGTGCAACATCTCTCTCTCTTTGTGCAGCAGCAGTTTGAGCATCACGCTCTCTTTGAATGCCTTCCATCTGAAGGCGAAGATCAGCCATCTGGCGAGCAAGTTCCTCAGCGTTGGCCATTGCTCTTCGTTCTCTTAGCCTGCGATGAAGGGTTCTCTCAAGTTCGGGATCAAAAGGAAAATTATCGACTCCCTTTCGTGAACTAGAGGGCATACACCTGCACACACAATCACGAGAAAACGAATTAGTAAAGACAAAAGGGTATGGGCTATTCCCAAACCCGAAAAATAACTAGACAAGAAACTAAACTAATTCCCCGGCAACGGCGCCAATTTGTTGAAAGGGTTTCCCGACAACAAATAAATTTGTAGTCAAGACCCCGCTCAGTACAGGGAGGTCAGGTTCGTCCACGAGAATTAGAAGGATCTATGTCTAGCTATTAGTCCTAATAAAAGAAAACAAAACAAAGCGAAACACTCAAACAAACGCTCGGCACCGACCCAAAACAGGTCGTAACCGACCAACACTTCAACACAATCGCAGGAGAAAACAAGAGACACAGGCGCTCGGCACCGACCTGACAGGGGTCGTAACCGACCTATCCGGGTATGAGAAAATTCCGAGAAACCAAATTAAAGAAGATCTAGGGCAAAGGATTCACCACAACAAGTTTATGCATGCAAACATGAATCAAAACCAACCATAAATAATCCCATGTATGACTCTCGTCATGATAAATCAAGTAAAAATCTTAACTTTCATAAAGATCTAAACTTGCAACCCTACTTGTTTCCTAAAGGTTTAACTTTCGTTTCAACCAAATATAATCCAAATTCACAACTAAATCTTTCGATTCACCCATAAACATGAACATGCTTTGACTTTCATCAAGGAATTGATAGCAAACAAGAGGATAATAGATAGAGATTAAAAGAGATGGTTCATTCAAATATTCATGCCTTAATCATGCATAACTCGTCGGGTTTCACCCCAACCCTAGAAAGTAGACTACTCACGATCCATAAAACAATCAACAATCACAAACGAAAGAGAAGACATGATTCAAATTCAAACAAACTTCGATTAAAATAAAACTTACAAACTTAAGCAAACCTCCAAGTCTCTCTAATTGTCCAAGAGCTTGGAATCAAAGAAAACTAGAAAACCAAACTTGCCACTTGTTCTGTCTCCACAATAAACCCTAAGAACGATTTTTTTCCACATCAGCCTCTCTTGAAATAAAACCCTAAAGATCCTTATATAGTGGCAGAAAATAGATCTATATGGAAACTAAAATCTATCTTAAAAAGGCCCATAAATAAAACAATTACTAAACCAAACTTAAGGCGCAAGCAATAATTCGGCAACACACGGAGTGGGTCGTCACCGACCATGGCTGGGTCGTCACCGACCCTCTGGCTACACTTGATTTCTTCATTTCTTCGCTCAAACTTGCTCCAAAGCTCGGTTCTTCTTCAATGTTTCTTCTTAAATCGGTCTTGGCCTTCTAAGACTTCCTTTAGCTCCTTCATAAGCACCTTGATCTTGAAATCTTCAACTCGTAATCCTCTATTGCACCGACTCTTACTCTTCTATCAACATCACCACAAGACCGCTTGAACACCACCTCCTAGAAAGCTTTAAAAACCGAAATATCTCCTCCTCAACGCTTCAAAGACCTACAAAACATCAAACATACTTATGTAGACTCCATATCTTAAGATAATATGAAAATCCACAAGAACGACTCAAAACAACACAATAAACTTAGAAAAGACTCAATCCTAACTAGAAAACTACCCATGAAAACTAACTAGAAAGTGCGACATCAGTTGTTTCCTCCATAGAGTACAATCGTTGTAAACATGGGATCAATGGTAAGCACCACAACACCTTATTATGTATTGGATTTCCTTTTTGAGACAAACAAGGACGATACCTTGGACTATTGTAAAATTTGCACTCAGCGACATCAACATCATCCTTCTAAAATAATATACAACCTTGGTGGCAAAGGTGTATCTTTTGCTGGGGCAACCCCAACTCTTTAGTCAACCTCTTCTATTAATAGAAACTTTTTGGAAAGTTGTTGTCTTTTCGCAATACATCATTGACTTTCTGGAGAACTACACTATATACAACCAATGACATATTGTATTTTGTCTTTAACTCCATAAAATAACCAACTGCAACTAACTATGACACATGAGAACCATCATATAATGGTTGATCTACTACCCTCAAAACATCACTGAATCGCTCAAATAAGAAAGACATTTCCTCATGAACATGGTTGATCGGTTGGTCCATGTTAATTTCTTCTTCATGAACATTGTTTTCATACTCTACATGACTACTACTTGGTTCATTCACATAATTGTTAGGGTCAAACCATGAAGGTGGAACAAAACTTGGACTAGTTGAATCAAAAACCATTCTTTGAGTAGAATTCAAGTTATCAAACAAATGCATCCCAATCCCAAAGAAATCCATATCATTGGGATTTGAAGTAGGATTCAAGTCTACTAAGGGAGGTGAGTTGACAAATGGTGATTTTCCGTGTGCAGTCCACCAATAATAATTGTCAACAAAACCTTATCTGTATAGATGAAGGCGAACAATGTCTTTATCTTGATATCTGCCATTCTTTCAGAGGAAACAAGGACATTTGATCTTCTCCCCATACATGAAATTCGGTTGAGCTTTTGCAAGATTAATGAATGTTTCAACGCCATAAAAAAATTCGCTTCTCAAACCTTCACCATTAGGAAGCCAACTATCATACATCCACTCACGATGGTCCATGTTATATATGGAACCTATATTCAAATAAGTTATAATTACTAGATCAAAAACAAGAATAATATTAGGAACGAAATTAAGAACACATGGCTAATTTCGTGGTTAATTCCTAATATTTTATCACTTAAATATAGGTTACAATCTTCATTGTATGTTGTTATTCTAAAAAAAAATAAACATAAGCATAACACACTTACCAGATTCAAGTAATTGCGGGTGATAAACAAACGATAGAATGGTTTCGACCCTCAAGACCCACTCTGTTAGTAACAAAATGAAGAACTCGTGCCAAACTTCGTGGCTACTTTTGAAAAATTTCCCACAAAGCAAATTACTTATCCACAAAAACAAGAACCTATCTTGCAACAATAATGGAAGAGAAATTGACCACTTGAACAAGAATATAACAGATTCAAGAGAAGAAATCAATCAAACTTGGTTTCCATCTATTTTGTTTTCTTGAGACAAATTCAAATTAAAGGGAATAAGAGAGAACAGTGTCATCAAAATGACATGGGAAGGGAATGTGAAGAAAGGTGACGAAAATAGATTGAATTTGTACGATTGTTGTTTTAGATTATTGAATGAAGGTTGGTATGGATCATTTAATGAGCTGGTGAATCAACTTTTTTTTACCCACAAATTGAACCATGAAAATAGCCATGAGTCATCAATGTGGGAGACCAATTGAACGTTGGGCGCTATTAATAAGCTCTTTCAAATTTTTATTAGGCTCATGAGCCTTATTGGGCTCGCATTTCCTTCAGGCCCATCCCCACTTTGTCTTTTAGGGTTTTGGGACCACATCCGAAAGAAGCCACACTATCACTTTGTCTTGCTCTTGGCTCACTTCAACATCTTATGGCCTCCATTTCTCTCCCCTCTATCACGATGCAGGAGTGCTTCTTGCTCCCATTTCTCTCCACCGGCTTAGCTTCTCCGATCCTCCAGGTAAACCCCTGACCCTCTTAACAAGCACGCCTCCTTTTTTGGCTTATATTTGTTATCCCACACTTTTTCTCTTTGTCAATTTGATGTTTAATTCATTTAGGTTGCAAATATCTCCACAATTCATTTAGATTTGCATGCCTCTTGCCTCCATCTCTCTCCACCATTTTTCTTGATGGTTTGTACGTGTCAATCTGAAATTGAAACGTATTGTGGTGATTTACATGTCTTTTGCATGATTTGAATGTCTTAAAACCCTAAAAATTTATTTGCATTTAGATTTGCATGTCTTTTGGACCTAAGGTTTATTTTTGTCTAAATGTTCACTTAGAACAAACATCTCTACGAATCATGACTATTCTGAAACTGATTGGCTTTTAAGAAAGATAAGTGTTGTTGAGTAGAATTTATTTACATTTATTTGGTACAACAAATTGACTGTCAAATCTGATTGGCTTTTAACTGATTGGCAACAGAATTACAAATGTTTGCTTTACATTTATTTGGTATAGCAAAAGTAGAAGTAGTTTTTGAAGTAGGTTGATGTGTGTGTTGCAACAGAATTAGGATAAGAATGTTTTGAAGTGCATTTTGAGCATGTTTGGTAAGATAAGAATGTTTATGTCAATGGAGGTTTGGATCATGATAGTTGAAATAAGAATGGGTGCATTTAAGCCTTTTATTAACAATGTATTTTATTGCTCTATTTATTTTCTCAAACACTTTTTCTATTTGTCAAATATTTCATTGCTCTATTTCTTTTATTTTGTCACATTTAAACTGCTGCATTTCTTTTCATCCCAATTTGTGGAAACGCCAAGGAAGTGGACGCATGAGGAAGTGCTAATATTCCTCAAGATTGTTCGAGACCTTAGTCCTCTCATGGATGATCCTCAGTGCCGTACCTAGGTTGATGTAAATGAGCATTTTCGGGCTGAGTGTAGGTGCTCGTGTACAAGAGTCACTGCTAATCAATGTACTATCACTTTTACAGGCTTTGGAATATATGGTGGGATTTTCGCCACACCAAGGGGGGCGTTATATGGGATTCAAGTACTTGGAAAATTATTGGTCGTGACGAGTGGTGGGCGGTGAAGTTCAAAGTAAGTGCAAATTTTCTTGTTTATCGTAATTACTTCTGTTATGATTTGTTTTCATTTTTTAACCTTTGCACTTCTCTTGTTTGTTAGGAATGCAGCTATTACAAGCATTTCAGAAAAGGTGGCATGGACCCCAATATGAGTTGTCTTGTGGACAGTATTTTTAATGGCCGACTCATGGATGATAAAGCGATGGTGATCTACCTGACTAGTGACGATGAGGAAGACGTGGGTTGTAGCAAACAAGAGAAGGAGGAAGAGGAAGAGGAAGAGGAAGAGTAAGTGTAAGTGTAAGTGTAATTGTAATTGTTAAGAGTAGGAGAAGTAGAATTGACATTTAGGGTTTATGTGATCTTGTTCAAGAATTTTATGTGACTTTAGATGGTTTATGTGTCCTTTTAGACATCTTTTGGCAATTTAGGGCCAAAACAATGTTGGATGAAAGTTGATATTGACAATTATGTTGGGATAGGCACGTTTATGTATGCTTGGGCAAGTTGAGGCAGGTTTATGTGCATTTTGGGGGAGGTTTTGCCCAAATTTTATGTGTTTTTTCCAAAAGTTTTATGACATTCAATTATGAAGGTAATTTGGGGCAAGAATGTGTATGGAACATTTTATTCATGAGTTGATGCATGTTTGGACCAAGTTTAAGTGCACTTTGTATAATTAAGGTCTATAGTGTTTGGAACACATATTGATGCATGTTTGGGCAAGATTGTATTTGGAACTGGTTTATACCTTGGGCAAGATTTTGGGTTTAAGTACATTTGGAGCAGGTTGTCATGAACGAAAAGTACTTGGGCTAGTCTTGTGGCTATTTTTGTAAATTTCTCTTGAAATGAAGAACTCGTGGCTAATGTTGTGAATGGTTTTGCAAAAAATTATTATTGCACGTGATGGCAAAATCGATGGAAGGGATGATGGTGAAAAGAGATCGCCACGAGAATCCAAGGAATTCCGACAACAAACACCACACAACTGACCTGTCTTCCACTGGATGGATCTTCCTTGTCCAAACTCGGAATTGAGTGATTCCAAATCGAGAAGTTAGATCTATGAGTCCAGTTGAAGTACTCAAAATATGAGACCAAGATGATGAGTGGATTGAAAGTGTGTCGATTTTACCGAGGTGGTGCATAAACCACCGAGATGGATGATGGTTCGAAGTAGGTAACAAGGGATATGGATGCTTGATAACTTGGATATGACTCACCAAGCTCTCAAACAAACTAGGATTCCCGAGATTGTCGGATATTACTCACCCACAACTTGAACAAAGAGAATTGAACGAACGAAAACAAGAACAAGTACTTGAATTGAAAGATCCAAGGAAAGTAAGCAACAATGTTTTTCGTCCAATCTAAGGAACCAAGGAAGGGAGGCCGACCATATAACCTAGAGAATTAATATCACAAAACTAGCCCCTTCACTTAAAGAAAATTAAAAAAACAACCCATAAAACCCGAGAACACATTAATTGTCCTTAACCGCAAAATAGTCACTTGTCGGGCCACTAGTTAAAACGAGACTCCAACCTTCACCTTTGCTAACAAAAGTCCAACTTATGAGCCATGAGATCCTCCTTGATCTTTTCAAGCATTGCCCTAGCATGTTCTCGAGTGATGCACCCAAGATAGGGCATGGTACCTTGACTTGGCTTCTTAGCGCCTTGGACACCGGCCTTGGATATTTGTCCAAGTGAAGACCCTCCTTTGTCGTGCAAATTGAACTTGTCTTTAGGGCTGAGATCCTCACTCAAATCATGGAGCATAGTGCCTTTAAAAGTGCCCGAAGAAGTGGTACCATTCATCAAAGGCCAAGGCGCGCCAAGGTCGGAAATCAGCGTGTGCAACGGCGCCCCGATATGCACGGTACCGTGGGGCCATGACTCGATAGATGGAATCACATCATCCTCCTCCCCTTTAAAAGGATTCATCCTCGAATCTATCAAGCCTGTAAAACAAAGGACACATCGAGGGAAGCACAAGCAAGTACAATCTATAGAAGTCAAGTTAAGAATAACATTTCTAATCTCAATATGATAGGCAAAAAAGTATGCACTAGCTACACCACTTCTCTTCGTATTCTTACGGGTACATCTCATAATAAAGCAATAAAGAGATTGAGTGTAAGTAGGCATCAATGGAATTCTATGACCTATATGCATCCTACATGACATGTGTTGGGCAAGATAACTAAAATGGAAGCAAGAGTACTTAGTCCTAGATGTCACAAATGCATGAAAGAAAAGTGAAATTACTTGATCAAATGCATGTGACACAACCAACAAATAGTCATAAATATAGAATAGAGGAGTGCAAGAAACTTCCCTGAGCGGTGCACTCGTATCACCCTGTGAGCTCAACAATGGAGGTATGGCTTCTAGCTCCCTTGGTGTGGCATTCTCCATGAAAAAGACATCTTTCTTGGCCTCTACAAGAAAAGGAATGTAATCACCGCTTGGAGTGACTAAAACAGCCTCGTCCTCCTCATGGAGCAAGAAGGGTAAACTTGAAGGAATCATAGGGAATGCATCCATCCATGGTGTAGCCAACGATTTCATGGAGCTAGGAGTGATGGTAGGACGGCGCTTGATTTTAGGAGATGATTCCACAACTTCCTCCTCTTCTTGCAATATGTGCATCAGTTTTATTGGACACTTGATGGTGATGAGTTGTTCCAATTCATGGAAAAGAGTCTCTCCTTTTGGTTGTTCTATGTCACTCATCAATCTTTGTTGGAAGGAAGTCTTCTCCCCTTCAAAAGGATGCGTCCATGAACCCAACTGACCTACAAAACAAGTCAACACACAAACCTCCTTTCCAAGCACAACATGATACGACAAAATACAAGCAAAAGCTATGCCACTTTTCTTTGCAATCCTATTGGTATGGTACATGACAAAGCTATCAAAAATATGAGAATAATTCAGCCAAGATGTCATGTTTTGAGATAAAAGTAAGGAAGAAGTGTTACTTCCCCGAATGGCATGCACATCGTAGCTTGGGACAGTTGTCAGCTCCGATCTGTTCAAGGTCTTTCTCTTAGCTCCGAACTCCAAATTGAGCAATTCCAAGTTCCAGATTGAGATAGAGGAGTCTACTTCATTTCCTCCAAATTTGAGCATCATTCGACCACTGAGTTGTAAGTTACACCATTTTTGCCAAGGTGGTGCAGATTTATCCGAGAAGGAAGTTTCACTTTCCTCTTTCGGGTTGGCCAAAAATAGGGGCGTAGAGGGGCTCCCTTTGACTAGATTCATGTCCTTATTTTCCTCTCGATGAGCAAGCTTCTTCCTTTGCTCCTTGGCTGCGTAATCCAACATTATCTCATGGGAAGACATCGGGTGCAAAATCACCTTCTTTCCCTCCATTTGGAAGTGGTATTCGTTGGATATTCCATCATGGATCGCTTTCTTGTCAAATTGCCAAGGGCGTCCCAGTAGTAAATGACAAGCGGTCATCGGGAGAATGTCACACTCCACCTCATCCTTGTATGGCCCTATAGAAAAAGAAACACGAGCCCTCTCCTTGACTTGGAAAGGGGCGTTAGAGTTCAACCAACACAAAGGGTAAGGTAAAGGTTGAGGAGTAGTACTCAAAGAAAAACCTATCCACCACCTCTTGACTAATAATATTGCAACATGAACCGCTATCAATAATCACACTACATACCTTATCCACGATCTTACATCGAGTGTGAAAGATAACTTCCCGTTGACTAGGCCTGGTGGTATTCTCCGTCATGAAAAGTGTTCGTGGGACCACCAAGCACTCTCCATCCTCTCGTGTCTTCTTGAGCTCCACCTTTGAGGTACTTTTGTCCTCTCGTCCAACGAATCCACTTGGTTAGCGCTTTGTAGCACACTTGGTAGAGCCCCCGTTTTAGGCACACGTGCTCTATCATCTCGGTTGTGCACTTGGCTCTCCAAATCAGTCAACCTAGTTCCCAAAGCCTCAATGGATTGTTGCAAGGAATGTTGCATGGTTTGCAACATGGCAGCCACCGAACTAGTGGACGTCTCCTCAACTTGTTCCTTATTCTTGTCATCACCTACACCATTCATCGTAAAAACAAGGAAAAGATCAAGGTATAGAGGTCACACGAATTAATCACCAAGACTTGCCCGAGATGAAAATCCGACAAGTTGCAAGTAGGCAAAAACAACAAAGGCAACAAAGAGAGAATTCACCACACACTTGCTTAGGAAAACAATGCTAGGAAGCTACTAAACCACCAAGACTCAACACCAAGTATTGCGAAATTAATTAATTTTTTTTTGTTTCGGGTAGGCCTTTGCTAGGCACTACTAGAAGATGACTTTCTTGTAGGCCTTTGCTAGGCAGTACAAGATGACTACTCTTTCCGTGCCCGACACCTTATTAGCTTTACGCCGCCGGACAAGGTTTTTCTAGTCTTTAATCTTTCTTTCAGTGCTTGGCCCCTTATTAGCTTTACGCCGTCGTCAAGGTTTTTCTGATTATTCAACAAAAGATTTCAAGACACTTAAACAACAACACAAGATGTCTCGTCTCGGTGTCGTTCCCATATCCTAGCACCGTAACCATCATCAAGCATGTAATGAAAACAAACAAGGCTGGTTTGGGACCTCCTTCACACGTTTTTTATCTCAGCAAAATTCAGAAAAGATCAATTCAATTCAAGCACTAAAGGAAGGTTTTAATCAAGCATCAAATGCACCCTTTCAACTCCCAACTTTTGATAACTCTTTTGATGTTCTATTGGGACGTTTTTTGAGCATGGTTTGCAGCCATGGCTGAACACACACTCGGCCAAGACAACCACAAGATCAAGACAAAGAAACCACCACAACAACACACAACAAGGGCACTATGGCCGCACACAACAACACAACGAAGCCAATAAAGAGTTCGAACCTAAAACCTTGCAACAAGTGGAAATTCAAGGTCGGAACAAGGTTTAGATGGCGATACCTTCATGTGGCCCTGATACCACTTGATGGCCGGATCGATGGAAGGGATGATGGTGCAAAGAGATCGCCACGAGAATCCAAGGAATTCCGACAACAAACACCACGCAACTGACCCGTCTTCAACTGGCTGGATCGTATTTGTCCGAACTTGGAATTGAGTGATTCCAAATTGATAAGTTAGATCTATGAGTCTAGTTGAAGTACTCAAAATATGAGAGCAAGATAATGTGTGGATTGAAAGTTATGTCAATTTTACTAAGGTGGTGCAGAAACCACCGAGATGGATGATGGTTCGAAGTAGGTAACAAGGGATATGGATGCTTGATAACTTGGATATGACTCACCAAGCTCTCAAACAATCTAGGATGCCCGAGATTGTCGGATATTACTCACCAACAACTTGAACAATGAGAATTGAACGAACGAAAATAAGAATAAGTACTTAAATTGAAAGATGCAAGGAAAGTAAGCAACAAGGTTTTTCGTCCAATCTAAGGAACCAAGGAAGGGAGGCCGACCATATAACCTAGAGAATTAATATCAGCCCCTTCACTTAAAGAAAATTACAAAAACAACCCATAAAACCCGAGAACACATTAATTGTCCTTAACCGCAAAATAGTCACTTGTCGGGCCACTAGTTAAAACGAGACTCCAACCTTCACCTTTGCTAACCAAAGTCCAACTTATAAGCCATGATCTCCTCCTTGATCTTGTCAAGCATTTCCCTAGCATGTGCTTGAGTGATGCACCCATGATAGGGCGTGGTACCTTGACTTGGCTTCTTAGCGCCTCGGACACAGGCCTTGGATATGCACGGTACCGTGGGGCCATGACTCGATAGATGGAATCACATCATCATGTTAACAAAAAAAATAACCACAAAACTAGCATTAAATATTGAGGATGAAGAGGGGGACAATATAATATTCAGATAATCACCCTCACAAATAACCACAAAACTAGCCATAAATATTATGCAGGTACTTAGCTCCGGATTTTGCCGTGAATATAGACTAGAATCCTTTTTCGTGGCTAATTAGCTATTACACTAGAAATGAATCTAGCCGCATGAAACATTCACGTCAATTTGGCCTAAACATTAGCCACAAGCATGTTTTCATAACAATATGGCCACAAATCTACAACAAAATTTAGCCGCCCGCTCTTTTCACGGCGATTCACCCTCAAAAATAGCCGCAATTGTATTTTTCATGGCAACATAGCCGCAAAAGTAAATATTTGCTGTTAAACTTGTGGTCGTTGCAATCCAAATTAACCTCGACAATATTCGTGGCTAAACATTTTTTGGCTCCATATGTGTTTTCCAGCATTGTGAACAAGTAACTAGTTTGAATGTGTTTTATATTTAATTTTGGACGTGTGAATGAAGACTTCAAATCTGAATTTTGGGATGTGTTGGACAAATTTTAGGAGATGAGAAAGACAATTTTGGTTGGAAATCCTTGGAATAAGAAAACTAGAGAGTTTCTATTCAAAAGATATAATTCAACATGTGATAGAAAGTAGCAAATACAAGGGTTTATATAGACTTATATGGCCAAAAATCCTATGCCATTTTAAAAGATATTCTATTCTAATATAAACTTCTATCTTATGCTAAAGATATTAATAAAAGACAACTAATAACTTATGCTCCAAGTAAGATCCATATTATCTTCCAAATTAGCCCCACCAATCTTGCATGGTCCAAATGATAAAATAATAGGTTTCCTAAGTTAAAAAACTTAAGCCCACATGTTATGGCTCATAACACATGGTCCATATATGTAGAAAACCTATCAATAGCAAAACATAAAAGGCAAGCGCTATAAATAGTAAGTTCTAAGATAATCATGCAAACAACTCTTACATGTGTGTTTACATGGTACAAATATGCAGACACTTTAATCATGAGGGTATGGTCCTGAAGGTAGGAGAAAATTTATCTATTATGACTTGTAACTTATGAGTAAACAAGATTTTAAAAAATATTGTATTGTCACTTTGCATCATTTTTAGATTTATTCACTTCATAAAACAATGTTTGGGATGAAAAATGGATCAGTTTGTAGGAATTACCTGAGAGTTGAAACTGTAAAATTATTTGCAACCAAGTTGCTGCAATCAGATGTAATTGAGATTAGACAAGATGACAGACAAGCTAATTAATAAACAAAGTGAAAGCTAACTAGTTAGAACATACAACTTCCGTGTAACACCCTGTCATTCCACAGGGCGCTACTTAGTAGTAGACCTTACCAGGTACTACTTAGGTTAGCTTGACAACAAATTCACTCAGATCTTGCAACTCGGGCACGGCGAGAAAACAAATATATTATGCAACCTTTACTTTAAAACTAAATGTATAAAACATGCAAGTTTGCCCAGATTCATAACAATAACAGTTAACAACCTCTTACCTTCAAACTCTTTTAAAAATATTTATATTTAAACTAGCAACAAACTAATTCAACAGAAAATAATACTAATAACATAATCAACCCAATTCCTAACGACACAGACCGAATTGTTGATGTTATTTGTGTAGTTAATTCGGCAGTCCATTGTGCTTTCATGCTATTGAAGAACTCTTGGTCAATAATGTAACCACCTTTTTTCTCCCTTCCTTTCGATCTAGATACCTTTTTTCCTCGTCCATGAAGAAATTTCCGCCCACTATTCTCCTTGACCACTTCAAAATAAGTATCTACATTGTTGGGTCTTTCTCCTTTTTCAATTTCCTATTGTATTTTATTCATTTTCTCCTATATATAGAAATATTAGTAAGATTATAATAAAAAAATACTAGCATATATAAGATCAAATGGATAATGCGTGGTGGGAGAGAGGAAATCTCTAAATAATTATTAAGTGTAAGAGAAAGTGACAAGAGTTGTACTTCCTCTTTTTTTGCCTATGTGTTCTTCAAAAGGCTTTAGATATTCTACGTAATCTATGGACAACCCTTTCCTAGACATTCAGGAATTAAATTTTTAATCAACATAACTAACAATGTTTGTCTTGGCCTTGGTACCGCTCGTCTTGTAAGAACACTTATGATCTCTTTTCATGGATTCTTTATAGACCAATGACTCTTGTGGAGATTCATTATTTGGATCAGATTGTTCCTAAATGGAAAATAAACAATGCTAAGTTACAACCAACAAGAGCTTAACACAATTCACTGATGGAAATCTGCAAAGACTCATCCTCTTATATAAATTACCAGCTCATAACTTAACATTGCAAGTGAACGTGGACCCAAAGTGTGCACATCTTCATGCTTTTGGCGATTGGCACTATTGATTTCAACAATTTTTTACTTTTATAATCAAAACTATTAGAGTTTTGCATGGAAAGTTTATTAGTCTATCATAAAAATAAAGTAATATAGAAATACCTAACCAACAGGACTATTCCAAAAATCCAACAGTTCTTTAAATTGAGAATCTGGAATTGTGGCTGGACGATGCGCCCACCTCAGTTCATCAATTTCATACTTCTTGTAATGTGTCTCTTTTATCATACATTTATAAGCATGACAATCATCATTGACAGCTTCTAGCATAGAGTCGTTTCCTTCTTTGGGAATAATGAATTTTTCCTTCATATCATATAAGAAATTTATTAATATTGCTACCAATAATTAAAAAAAAAAGAATTGTGTATATATGAACTTTACTTATAAATTAAAATAACTCCAAATTGTTAGGTTTTGGTGCCTGATTCGATTTAGGCTGAAAAGTAGACAAAAGTGGGCGGATGAACAGTACCGCGATAGCGGTGAACAGTACCGTGATCGCGGCCAGCAAAAGCGCGGGTTGGCTTGTTGAAAGTGCGGGCGCGCTTTTGAGGGTGCAAGCGGCGTAATTTCAGCAGAAGCCAATTGTGCGGGATGGACCGGGATTGTGTTAGCGAGATTAGGTTAGACTTACAGGTCTTGTAATCCTTGTAAGTCTTAGATCTAGTGGATATCCCTGGCTTGGTAGTGCCCCTAGACGTAGTCATTCTAACGAACTAGGTCAACAAATTTCCTTGTGTTCTTGTTATTGTTTGTTTCGATTTTCTCTTGTGGATCTGTGTTGCCGCTATTGTTTCTAGTAGGTGATCGAATTTTCTCAACAACTGGTATCAGAGCTGCAGGTTCCTATGATGGAATTGAGCAGAAAGATCCCGGTAGAGAAGTTTGATGGGACAGACTTTGGCTTCTAGAAGATGCAGATGGAAGATTATCTCTATGGTAAAGATCTTCGTTTGCCTCTGGGAAAGCAGCTGGAGGGCATGAAGGATGATGAGTGGAACATGTTGGATAGGAAGGCGACGAGTGCAATTCGCTTGTCCTTATCCAGGAACGTAGCTCATCACACGGTGAAGGCTAAGACGACCAAGGAACTGCTTTCGATCTTGTTCGTGCTATATGAGAAGCCATCAACGGTGAACAAGGTGCACTTGATAAGGCGATTAGTCAACTAGAAGATGCGGGAGGACACACCGGTATCCCAGCATTTGAACAAATTCAGCGCAACGATTGTACAACTAGAGTCGGTTGAGATTGAATTCGATGATGAGGTACAAGCCCTAATTCTACGTTCTTGGTCTGAAAGTTGGAGCGGAACTGTTACTGTTGTTAGTACTTCAGTTGGTAAGGAGAAACTCAAGTTTGATGATGTGAGGGATTTGGTGATGAGCGAAGAGATTCGTAGGAAAAAGACAACTCCTGCATCTAGATCAACTTTGAATGTAGGGAATAAGGGCATTTATGGTCATGGTGGGTCAAATTCCAAGGGGAAAGAGAAGGTCACCAAGGACAAGAGCAAGATCAAGTGCTGGAATTGTGGTGAATTTGGTCACTACAAGAACGAGTGTCAGGCATCAGGAGAAAAAGAGCCAGAAAATACAGCTGATTATCTTGGAGATGATGATGTATTGATTCTGAGTTCCACAAGTACTGGTGGGAGTATGGCAATGGTTTCTAGTAGGCAGGAGGCCTTGAAGAGAGAGCCACGGACCGATGGTCAGGCGATCATTGAAGAATTGGATAGAGATTCATCCTCTGAGTTCTGTCTGAAGTTTGCTGAGTTAGCTGAACCAGATGACTGTGCAGTCGGCAAGAAAGTCAGGTGGGCTGACATGGCAGAAGAAGAGGAAGCTTGCAAGGAGGAGGCCATAGGACAAGTGTCAGGTGTGGTCGGAGAGAACCTTGTTGACAAGCTTGAAGAACTGAGGCCTGGCAAGGCTTTAGACGGGCTGACGTAAGTGGAAGGCCCGACACTACCAAGACTGAAGGACTACTACTGAAGAAATCAATTACAATTGGAATCAGTGTCTAGGTGGGAGATTGTTAGGTTTTGGATCCTGATTCGATTTAGGCTGAAAAGAAGACAAAAGTGGGCGGATGAACAGTATCGCGATCACAGTGAATAGTATCACGATCGGGGCCAGCAAAAGCGCAGGTTGGATTGTTGAAAGCACGGGCGCACTTTTGAGGGTGCAAGCGGCGTAATTTCAGCAGAAGCCAATTGCGCGGGATGGACCGGGATTGTGCGGCCGTGCAATTGGGGGCCTTGCCTGCATAATTAGTCGCGTCCAAAGATATGTGTTTTTTCTTGGGTCCCAAGCTGCACGAGTCTCTAGGGTTTTGTTTGGCCTTTTGTTTTTCTATTTAAACCTATCCATGTTATTGTAATTGGTGTGCTGAAAACCAGAGAGCAGAGAGAGGGAAAAATCATAGCGCTAGAGAGATTAGGTTAGAATTACAGGTCTTGTAATCCCTGTAAGTCTTAGATCTAGTGGATATCCCTGGCTTGGTAGTGACCCCAAACGTAGTCATTCTGACGAATTGGGTCAACAAATTTCCTTGTGTTCCTGTTATTGTTTGTTTCTAATTTCTCTTGTGGATCTGTGTTGTCGCTATTGTTTCTAGTAGGTGATCGAATTTTCCCAACACAAACGTTTTCCTTTGTGTGCATGTTTTTCCAATCAAGAACATTCAAAGGGGCATATTCATGATTTTTTGCTATTGTCCCTAAGAAGTTCTTTAGTTCAACAACAACATCATTAGGTTCAACTGGTTCACCAGTTCTATCTAGAACAACGACCCGACGTTCTGAAAGTGGATATTGATGCACCTTTGCCATAAGCGATGATCCTTTTTTTCAGGAGCTCGAAACGTGGTGAATATATAGAAAGAGAGACAGAATATACAAAACACGCCTGACCATAAAGAGTCAAGGTGAAAAGGTACAACCTTAACCTCGGATGCGCAGATCCGGTAAAAAACGCCCTACGAGCCAATCCCCAAAGATATAGACATAAGCCTATATATACGCAAAACCCGAGTATAACTCAGTTGCCCTATGTACAACCCACTAGGGCAAACATCAACACAAAAAAAGGTGCAAAACATCAACACAAAAATAGGTGTGAAACATCACCACCTACACTTCCAAAAGCTCTCCTAAGCCGCACGGCCCGAGCAACAAACCACAAGCAATCTCCAAAGGCACTAAGCGTGCAAACCACAAAAAACACAAGCCAAAGAAAAAGAGGTGAGTAGAGTCGTTCCCACATACCTCTCAAAGGCTGAGTTGTCTTCGAAGGGCTTCTCTGTGTCTTCCTCCAAACTTGTATGAAGCTTCAATTCTTTGTTTACATGCAATGATGATTTCATGGACACAAGAGGCGGCATTTGGTTCAATTCCCTACTGAAGCACATTATTCCTATGCTTCCAAGTGTAGTACACTACTCCTAGGAAAGCCATGAGCTTCACCTTGAAGACAGTACTATTTCGGCCGGGTGAGCGTACAAACCATTCAACCCAATCTCTCACATTCTCCTTGAGGTTGTATATCCCTACCCACCTCCAAACCTTCTCCATCACTTGTAGCACAAAGGAACAAGATCCCCAAATATGCTCAATAGTTCGGGTGTTCATTACACAAGGGACACACATTATGGATAGCACACCCTCATTCAAAGATTCGAACCAAGGTAGGGAGTCTTCCTTTGTAGGCCAACCAAAGTCGGAAGCTCCATACCCTAGCTCGGACCCCTCCCCACACAATCTCACACCAAGCCACCTTTTCTCCTTTATCTCTCAATACCTCATAAAGTGCCGTAGTATCAAGGCTCCCATTCGGCCTTGTGATGTCATGAACGTCTATCCCCTCTCCTTGTTGCCCATCCTCCATCAAAACAACTCTCATGGTTTTTCTGGCTTTAAGCAAATTTCTCCACACCCAAGAATCGGTATTTGTCTTCCTCACAGTCCAAAAGTCAACCCTACGAGTGTGGTTATCTTCCACCCACCGTGTCCACATATTCATCCTTCCGGTAATCACATCATGCCCTAACTGGAAAAAGACCGAGGTATTCCAAGCTTCCAACTCCTTGATATTGAGCCCTCCCTCCTCACAAGGCTTGCATACATCCTCCCAAGCCACTAGGGCCCTTCTCCCCTCCAACCTACCCGACCAAAGGTAGTTTCTACAAATGCCCTCAATCCTCCTTATGACCGTCTTAGGTAATAAAACCAATTGAGCCCAGAACGATAGTACACCTCCCACCACACATCTAATAACTTCCGCTCTCCCAGCATAAGTAAGGGTGTGAATTGATGTCTCTCTATTTGGTGGTGTTTTCATATGTGATTTCCTTTGTAAATATGTTTCTTTTTCCCCTTTTCTTGTGCGTTTTGTTCCTTTTTAGCTTAGTTCCCGTATTTCTATGAGATTAGGAGACTACGCACATTTTATGTGTTTTGTAGGTAATATGGCATGAATCAAGGATCGATTTGAAGGAGGATCGAGACATGGAGCGAGGCCCGAGCAAAGGAGGAAAGAGAGGAGCAAGCCATGAAGAAGAACAAGAGGAAAGCCAACAAGAAGAAGGTGGAACGAGGTTCGGACCGAGTTGCAACCAACCTCGGGCCCGACTTGAAGTTTCAACCTCGGACCGACATGCACAGTAACTCGGGCCCGAGGTCCTCCGTGTCGGTCCAAGTCGGTCACCGAACTACTTGGGCTCCAAGGCACGAATTTGTGGACTTCCACTTTTGCCCCTCATCTAATCCATAAAAGGCCCTCTTGTCTTCTAAGAAAGGGGTTCCTCCCCCCACTCTCTCACAAAAAGGGGGTTCCAAGGGAGCCAAGAGGATTCTTGGAGAGCAAGGAGGAAGGAGAGGAGAAGGAAGAGAGAGAGAATCGGCCAAGGGAGAGGAAGATTGATAGGTTTGGTTGATAGATTAGCTTTGCTTTGTTTTGATCTTGTGGATTTGGAAACCCTTGATTGGAATTTGTGGATTGCTTTTGATTTGAATGAAACTTTGCTTTGTTTTGAGATTGATGATGTTGATTGCTTTCCCTTTTGATTTGTTTGCTTTCTTTGTTTGCCTTATGGAGTAGATCTCCTTGATCTTGGGTTATGGGGGAAAACCCTAGCTAGGTTTAGGCTAGAAACCCCAATTCCATAGCCTTGAGTGTTTGATCTAAGGAACCCACTCTACATAGAGCTACAATTCCTTGCGAAAGTTGGGAATCAAGGCTTGAGATTGGCAAAGTAGCGAAAGTGAACATGTGTCAATCTCAAGACCTTGCTTCGAAGGGGATTTCCCCAATGATCGATGTGTAGAAGTGGTTGGAACGAGGGCGAAAGCACTCGATCCTAGTCCGATCATCACTCATTGCTTGAATTGGGGTGGATAAGCCTTAATCTACTAGAGAAGGAACCCAAAAGCCCAAGATCTACTTTTAATCTTTGAAGTTCGACAAACCCAGCTACCTCGGGCCCGACTTACCCTACGTCGGTCCCGACTTCCTCTTGTCGCCAACATCGGGCCCGACGTGACCTCTGTGTCGGTCCCGACTGTTTTCTTTGTTTTCCTTCGTTTTATGCTCTCCTTTCTAGCTTCTTAGTATCTAGGCACATCGATCGAGTAGACTTCCCGAGTGTTCGACACCCACCACGTACTACAACGGGGTCGGGTTATAAATTGTATCTCTAGACCCTCGCACACCGTGAGAGGCGATCAAAAGATTGGCGCCGTTGCCGGGGAAGTCTAAGTGCATTGAGTGCCAATTTGGTGAGTTTTTTGTGTTTTGGTAGTGATTTGGGTGAGGGAATAGCCCAAACCCTTTGTTTGTTTTTGATTTGTTTTGGTTTGTGTTTTTGTTTCATAGGTGTATGCTAGCTCGTTCCTCCCGAGGAACACTTGAGCTTGAGTTTGTGAGTGATCCGGAAAGTATTCTCAAAGAAGCCCGAAGAAGGAAAAGGATGGAGAATCAAGCTCTCCATGTTGATGAAGAGTTGGCTCAACTTAGGGCCGAAATGGCTAGATTGCAACTTGAGAGGGACAATCAAGAGGAGGTGGCAAGAAGAGAACGGGAGCAACGGATGAGAGCCGAGGCTCAACTCAACGCTCTACCCCGGAATGCACGCCAATACATGCATCCAGAGTTGAGAGTACCCGAGCCGGCTATTGTGCTTCCCGAGGTTGCCAAGAATTTTGAGATCAAGACGCAATTCATCTCCCTCATCAAGCGTGATCAATTCGAGGGCCGTCCGCATGAGTGTCCCATAGAGCATGTTAAACGATTTGTGGATATGTGTGAGACGATCTCCACCGACGAGGAGACATTGGAGTATGTGCTTCTAAAGGCGTTCAAATGGTCACTTGGGGGCAAGGCCACACATTGGCTCGAGAGCCAAGCTCCTAGGTCAATCACAACTTGGAAGACACTCTATGACGCTTTTTTGATGAAGTTCTTCCCGCCCTCAAAGACAACCGAGTTAAGAAGGAAGATTGCAAGCTTTCAACAAGGTCCGAATGAGCCCCTCTTCGAAGCATGGGACCATTCAAGGAGATGTTGCGCCAATGTCCTACTCATGGCCAACAACCATATGTACTTCAAGACATCTTTTTCCAAGGCATCAATCCGGTAACAAAGGACAAGTTCAATCTCCACACCGATTGTGGGTTCATAGACTTGACACCGGACCAAGCTTGGGAGCTACTTGACAAGCTATCCGATTATGAGGCCATGTATGGGGTGAGTCAAGCTAGCAAGGAGGTGAAAGTTCAAGGTGAAGGTGCAAGGAAGTTATATGATCCAAAGGGAGAAGACATTGATAGGGATGTGAAGCTCCAATTCCTTGAAGGTGAAGTGAGCAAGCTTAAGAGGCAAGTCCACTACTACAAGCAAAATGCTAGAGCTTGTGAGGAGTGTGGATCCTTTGCACATGCTACACAAGTTTGTCCGAATGAGAGCCAAGTGCGCTTGGCCGAGCGAATTGAGGAGGCAAACTATGTTCGAGGAAATTTCGGTGGAAGAGGCAATTTCAACAATGGTGACAATGGCCGGTGGAACAACGGTCAAGCTCAAGGCTACAACAACAACTTCAACCAAAACGAGCCAAGGGCGCCACCACCACCATATAGACCACCGGGATTCAATGAGTTACAAACATTTGCTCAAGAGATGAGAGATGGGTTCAAGGAGATGAGGACCCAATTCAATGAGTTTGGTGCATGGAGGAGGCAAGTCGACAATCAATTTGCCCAAATTGCAACTCAAGCCCCGAGAGAGAATGGAAGACTTCCGGGCCGACCCGAGGAGAATCCTCGAGCTCAAAACAATCAAAATGAAGTCCGGGCAATTGGATTGAGAAGTGGCCGAAACCTACCCGAGCCACACGTGCCTAAGAAGAATGAAGAGAGTCGGACCAACTTACCCAGCAAGTCGGGTCCGACATTCCCCGAAGTCGACCCAGCAAGAAGATCGACTCCTTCACCACGGACCGAGGTCGAGAGCAACTCGGGACCGACGTACACAGACCTCGATCCAACTCCTCTGCCTCGGACCGAGAGTCACAACATCGGGCCCGACATGGTGCCCAAGTCGGTCCAACCAGGAAATGTTGCAAGTGAAGTAGGGAAGTCCAAGGAAGTTGGTCCAAGCAAGATTCAAGGTGCAACGATTCTTCCATATCCCCTCAAAGAAGCCGAAAGATGTTGTTGAGAACAAGTTCAAGAGGTTTCTCAAACTCTTGCAAGGCTTGAACATCTCTATCCCGTTCACCGATGCATTGAGTGAGATGCCATCTTATGCCAAGTTTTTAAAGGAGATTTTGAGCAAGAAGAGGTCCATAGTTGAAATGCAAGATGAGGTCAAGACCTTGGAGTTACCGCAAAAGCTAGGAGATCCCGGTCGTTTTGCTATAACCATTGGTGTGGGGTCTCAAAATTTCCAAGCCTTATGTGACCTTGGGGCAAGTGTTTCGGTGATGCCCGCTAGCATTTGGAGAAGAGCAAATTTGGGTGAAATGGAGCCGGCCGATATGTCCCTAACTATGGCCGACGGTTCCATCATCAAGGCTATGGGAATATTGGATGACGTTCCGGTGCGAGTTGGAAAGTACTTTGTTCCCGATGATTTCGTGATCTTGGACATGCACGAGGACCCCTTGGTCCCAATAATCTTAGGAAGACCATTCTTAGCTACGGCGGGGGCAAGGTTTGATGTCAAAAACGGCAAGGTTTCCTTTGAGATTGGTGAAGAAAAGGTCGATTTTCACTTCAACAAGGCCTTGAATGAGCCGGACGCCTTGGCTATCCTCAAACTTGAAGAGAGTGCTAAGAGGAAAGGTGAAGACGTGGAAGTTGCTAGAGAGGTCGTTGTGTTGAGAAGTGATGAAGGGTTCAATAAACAAATACAAGCAAGGGAGTTGTTGGAGCAAATTGAGGATCAAGATGAGTCAAGGATCAATGCTAGCCCAAGGAGAAATGAAGAGTATCCTTACTTATATCCTTTTGATGTTGGTGATGACCACAATTCTTCCCAAACTTTTGATTCCTACATTTGTTTAAGTGATTTGAAAGATGACTTAGGAGACTCCTACATTTGCCTTAGTGAATTGGTAGAATCTCCTAGGAATTCTTTGGATAACTTTGGTGTAGGAAAAGAGGAACATGATGGAGCAAGTAAGGAGAAGAAATCTCATCCGTTGGAGGATTATGATGAGAGAGGCCCGAGACCGGATAGCCATGCCTATATAGACCATCGTTGGTGGTTTTATGGGTATGAAGGCAATGGGAATGGGCATAACAATGGCGAGCAATTCACCGTGTTTCACCCGCCATAAGGTTGAGGTTAGGAAGTCAAGCTAGTGACTCTAAACGAGCGCTTCTCGGGAGGCAACCCGAGCTAGTAGCTTTCTTTTCGTAATTTTAGTTTGATTTTTCTTAGTTTAGCCTAGCTTTTCCCTAACCAATCTCTATCTAGTGTTTTGTGGATTTATGGTGTCGTGCATTCTTCAAAGTTGTGTAGGATTTGAGGTGAAATATTTAAATGGTAATATGGGAAAGAAGTTGCAAGAGGATGGAGTAAAATTGGTGACCCGAATACTCCCACATCGAGCCCAGGTAAGTCGGGCCCGACATAGGGACGTCGGTCCATGAAGTCGGTCCAACTCGATTTGACTAGTTGGAATGCCAATTTTGCCCTTGACCTAATTTGTCCTTTTCCCCCATTAAATACTATCCCCCACCTACCTATCATCTTCATATCAACCACCATTCCCAAAATACAACCCCTCTCCCTCAAAAATTCTCAAAGTCGGCCGCCCCCCTCCCCTTCCATACTCGATCCACACACTTCCCTTCTTCATCTCGATCCAACCATAAAAGGACCTCCCTAACCCGATTCCAAATAGAAATTTCGAGTTCAATCTCGTTCTTCATCCCCCATCTCGATCTAGATTGAGAAAATTTGAGTTCTAAGTTGCTTATTTGTTTAAAAGTTCAATACTCTTCGAATCCGGTATGTGTTACTCGATCTCTACTTATTTCTTTGAAAATTTTGTGCTTTCATTGCGTAGATTGAGTAATGCCATGTTTGATTGAGAGCTTGAGCTTGAGCATCAATGGTGGATTTGCATGATTTGTGAAATTGAGCTTTAAAGTTGTTTATGCATGCTTAGATCCATTTAGAACTTCGATTAGGGATGTTTGATGGTTGAATTTGAAATTTAAGTGCATGATAGAGTGATTTGGGTTGATTTAAGGCTAGAAGTCGAAGCATGAATTAGGTCGAGATCGAAGTGCCCAGGAGAGTCGGGCCCGAGTTGTGGAAGTCGGTCCAACAAGTCGGACCGAAGTTGAGTAAGTCGGGCCCGACATAGGTTGGAAGTCGATCCATGTTGTTTTTGCCCTCTTCTTGTGATATCATGTGGATTCATGTGTTTCATTGTTGGCTATAGCCTAATCATGATGTAGTATGATCATTTGCTTAGCCATAGTTAGAAGATATCCATGATGATTCATGTTGGATTGTGATGCATGTGTGTTTAGAGACTAAGTATGAAGTTCCCTTGTGTTGATGTGTTGCTGTGTGTTGATGAGTGCTTTTGTTGAGTTGTATGGAGTTTATCTTGGACCCTTTTGTTTGGTTGGATGTGTGTAGGTACCATGGAGACTAGAGCTTCATCATCTCATGCGGAAAGGCCGAGGAAGAAGTCCAAGAAGTCAAGGAAAGAGCCAAAGTTGGATGATGTCTACCTGGAGGATGATGAGCAAGTTGAGAGTTATGCAAGGTATATGGCGCTTGAGCATCACACAAGGTGGCTTGATTGGGACGCCGTGAGGAAGATGGACATGGATCAAGCTCTTCCAAGGTGCTACTCCCATATCGGTCTCAATGGAATGCTAAGGTGGGACAACACCCACTATCCCGCCCTCACCTCGGAATTCATGGCCACTTTTGAATGCACTTATGATAATGTGGAGGATGAGGAAGGGGCGATCACTTTCCAATTGGGCAATGAGGACCACAATCTCTCTCTTAGGGAATTGGCTACCTACTTCGGGTTTCCATGCCCAAGAGAAGAGACCGGCGTCGACAATGAGAAGGTGAACCAAGTGTGGTGTCATGTGGCCGAGAAGAGCGAGATGAGAAAGGGCGCCTCCACAACCGAGATTGCTAGCCCTCTTTTTCGGGTCATGGTGCGAGTCTTGGGGTGTGCAATCTATGCTCGTCATGAGTTGAGCAAGCCGATGAAGGAGGAGATCATGTTGCTCCATGAGATGCTCTTCAACACCGAGAAGCCCATGAATCTTGCATGGGAGTGGGTCAAGATGGTGCGGGACTTCCAAAGTTCCTCTTGGATCTACTTCGGTGGGATGATAGCGAGGCTCGCCATGCGTCTAGGAGTTGATCTTGACAAGTATTCTCCGGCTCCGAATGGTGTTGAGTTCATGAACATGAAGTATTCCAAGAAGGCCAACATCATCAAGGAGAAGCTCTACATGATTTCCTTGGCCCCTCACTCAAACTATGATGGTGTGTCGATCCGGTTAGTGCACAACCTCTATGACCTTTCTCGGTATCAAAATTGGTACCAAGTGTGGACCGGCAAGCCACACTCATTTGGTGACCCCGAAGGTGCAAGAGAAGGGCGGCGACAACAATCTCAACACATTCCGTTTACCTCCCCTCCATCTACACCGGATTCTGACCAAGACAACTTCGTGTTTGCACCTCGTGGGGAGGACATGGATGTCGATCAAGGGCAAAGTGAAGAAGATGAGCGCCTCCAAGGCTTGATGGCCGACCTCCGAGCCACGCACTATGCTCCAACACTGGCGGACCGAGGTACACACCAAGTCGGGCCCGACTTCCCTCAACGTCGGTCCAGTTCATTCCATGGTGGTGAGGTCCCGAGGCATTATGAGCGTGGAGAAGGGAGCGGTGCAAGGCGAGAGCAATTCCAAGGTGGCGGTTATGAAGGCTATGCCCAATGGTACGGTCCGGGAATGGTGTTTCCCGAGCAACAACAAACCGTGGACATGTCCTTCTTAGCCAACCAAATGGCTCATCTCCAACTTCAACAAGAAAATGTTCTCCAAGAGGTCCATCAAGTGAATCTCCAACAACAACAAATGAACCAACATCAACAACAAATGTATCAACAACAACAACAAATGCTTCAACAACAAAGCTCTTTCCAAGCTAGCCAACAAGAAATGAACCGGGCCCTCGGCTACACTAGACGAGAGGTAGAGGAGCTTAGGGAGGTGGAAGACCAAAGGTGGCGGGTCCAAGATAGCTACAACACATGGATGAGCGGGAACTTCCCTTCCCGTGAGGACCAATGGACACGCCCGGAGCCTCAACTTCAACCACCACCACAAGACTTCTACCAAGAGCAAGTGTACGAGAGGGAGCGGCAAGCAAGGCTCCAAAGAGGACGTAGACGTGACAACCCCTTCGATTGATCCTATACATGCCATTGAAGAATAAGAAATTGTGAGCTTTTCATACTCTTCTCTCTTGCTTTTAAGTTTTGATTTCCTTGTTTGATGGGGACATCAAAATTTTAAGTATGGGGTGGGGGTAAGTGTGTTCATGATTTCACTTG
Source organism: Fallopia convolvulus (assembly GCA_964016875.1). NCBI lineage: Eukaryota > Viridiplantae > Streptophyta > Magnoliopsida > Caryophyllales > Polygonaceae > Fallopia > Fallopia convolvulus. The sequence continues at coordinate 34,181,928 of OZ024729.1, forward strand.
TTTATGTTTGTTTATTATTTTGAGGATATTTAGTTTGTGTTTCTAGTTTGTGTTTGGGATGTTTGCTTCTTGGTTTGTGATTTGATGAAAAAAAATGAATGATTAATTTGGTCCTGAATGGATGAGTTTTTGGTTTTAGAGAAATTTTTGCAAAAATCCATAAAAATTGAAAAAAATTGTGTTGAAAACAACAAAAAGATTTTGTGTTTTGTAGGTTTTGGACTAGAAATTCCCATCTTAGATTGCCAAATGTAAGCTAATGATGATGTGAGCATGTAAATTCCTTTGCATATTTTTGGATGGTTTAGCCTCTAAAAAGATGTTGATTTTGATGTGATCATGATATCTTGCTTGTTTTATTGAACATGTGAGTTCTAGGATGAGTTCTTATGCAACTAAGTATGAGTGACCCTTGTGAGATTGATTTTTGGCCATTTTAGGGATGCTTGTTCATATTTGCATATCCCTCATTTTTCTTGTGTGATTAGCTCATTCATGCTTAGTAAAACTTGCTATTGCGGTGTTTATCTATTTTCCAAGACCGTCATGAGAATTGTCCTAGCATGGTCACATTGATTTTGAACTTTGTTCTTTTAGTCACATAAATGTTCCATATCCTACCATGAAGATAATCCTTTGTTTGTAGCCCCGTTCTAGCCTAAGCCTTTGTTTGAAACTCCTCAATAATATTATTCCTAGCCTTATATGACTTGACCCTTATGGGATTGGACTTTAGAAGAGAGGTTTGGATTGTATTTGAAGAGTTGAGATTCTCTTGGGTTTAAGGGCAAAGAATGGTGTTATGAATCATGTGGGTAGTGCATCTTTGTTGTACAAAAATGAAAAAAAAAAAAGAAAGAAAAGGAAGAAAGAAAATGTTGGAAATGTAAGGTGGAATAAAGCAAAGGGCTTAAGTGAAGAAAAGGGTCCGACCGAGTTACAAGCAACATCGGGCCCGATGTCATAAGAAAGTCGGTCCAAATGTAGAAAGTGTTGAAAAATCCAACAAAAAAGCATAAGAGCAAAGATGAAGTGGAATGTTAAGTGAAATTTTGGGTTGAAAGGAAAATGTTAAGTCTTTTGGGTGAGTGTGAAAGTAATTGTGGAATTTTGGTGAGAGTTTAGGTTGTTCAATCCCCATTGAAAGCACCACGAGACCAAATAATTCCCACCTTGAAAAATACCAAAAGCCCCATTACAACCCGGCCGAATGGAACCTCTTTGAGGACCTCCATTGAACCAAGTTCGAAATTCTTTGTGTACTTTGCATTAGGCATCTCTAGGTGGAGGAATTGGTGATATTAGCTTCAATAGTAAAGTCCTTACTTGCATGATTTTTGAGCTTGAGTGTTCATTGCTAAACCCAAACACATGATGAGTGATACACATTCACATATCCCTAAAGTGAGGCTTAGTTGCATTGACTTTATTCCTTGGAACACTTAATCATGTGTGATGATGTAATCTTGCTTGAATATCGATCACTTGTGCTTAAAATGTGTTTTCATACGAGGCTTTACTTGAAGATTATGTTTCGGTCTTGCGTACATTGTTATTGCTCATATGTGATTTCCTTTGTAAATATGTTTCTTTTTCCCCTTTTCTTGTGCGTTTTGTTCCTTTTTAGCTTAGTTCCCGTATTTCTATGAGATTCGGAGACTACGCACATTTTATGTGTTTTGTAGGTAATATGGCATGAATCAAGGATCGATTTGAAGGAGGATCGAGACATGGAGCGAGGCCCGAGCAAAGGAGGAAACAGAGGAGCAAGCCATGAAGAAGAACAAGAGGAAAGCCAACAAGAAGAAGGTGGAACGAGGTTCGGACCGAGTTGCAACCAACCTCGGGCCCGACTTGAAGTTTCAACCTCGGACCGACATGCACAGTAACTCGGGCCCGAGGTCCTCCGTGTCGGTCCAAGTCGGTCACCGAACTACTTGGGCTCCAAGGCACGAATTTGTGGACTTCCACTTTTGCCCCTCATCTAATCCATAAAAGGCCCTCTTGTCTTCTAAGAAAGGGGTTCCTCCCCCCACTCTCTCACAAAAAGGGGGTTCCAAGGGAGCCAAGAGGATTCTTGGAGAGCAAGGAGGAAGGAGAGGAGAAGGAAGAGAGAGAGAATCGGCCAAGGGAGAGGAAGATTGATAGGTTTGGTTGATAGATTAGCTTTGCTTTGTTTTGATCTTGTGGATTTGGAAACCCTTGATTGGAATTTGTGGATTGCTTTTGATTTGAATGAAACTTTGCTTTGTTTTGAGATTGATGATGTTGATTGCTTTCCCTTTTGATTTGTTTGCTTTCTTTTTTTGCCTTATGGAGTAGATCTCCTTGATCTTGGGTTATGGGGGAAAACCCTAGCTAGGTTTAGGTTAGAAACCCCAATTCCATAGCCTTGAGTGTTTGATCTAAGGAACCCACTCTACATAGAGCTACAATTCCTTGCGAAAGTTGGGAATCAAGGCTTGAGATTGGCAAAGTAGCGAAAGTGAACATGTGTCAATCTCAAGACCTTGCTTCGAAGGGGATTTCCCCAATGATCGATGTGTAGAAGTGGTTGGAACGAGGGCGAAAGCACTCGATCCTAGTCCGATCATCACTCATTGCTTGAATTGGGGTGGATAAGCCTTAATCTACTAGAGAAGGAACCCAAAAGCCCAAGATCTACTTTTAATCTTTGAAGTTCGACAAACCCAGCTACCTCGGGCCCGACTTACCCTACGTCGGTCCCGACTTCCTCTTGTCGCCAACATCGGGCCCGACGTGACCTCTGTGTCGGTCCCGACTGTTTTCTTTGTTTTCCTTCGTTTTATGCTCTCCTTTCTAGCTTCTTAGTATCTAGGCACATCGATCGAGTAGACTTCCCGAGTGTTCGACACCCACCACGTACTACAACGGGGTCGGGTTATAAATTGTATCTCTAGACCCTCGCACACCGTGAGAGGCGATCATGAATACAACAACGTTGGAGAGTTATGGTGATTTTTTTGAGGAGTGGACTATAATCTGAAATTTTAAGCTTCTTAGTGTTGAGGAGTGGGGTCCTAGACCCATTCTGTTAGGCTCGTAGGGCGTTTTTGACCGGATCTGCGCATCCGTGCTTAGAGTTGTACTTTTTTCACCTTGACTTTTTATGGTCAAGTGTGCTTTGTATATTCCCCCTTACTTTCTATATATTTACCACGTTTCGAAAAGCCCGAAATATCTCACCGGAGCTCTCTAGCAAACCGAACCCTATCTCCCTCCAACACCCCCGTAAAAAAGAGATGGGTCTTGGAGTCACTAAGGACAAGCCCGTATTCTTCTCCACACTCCCTCAAACACTTAGTAACAATCTTAAGAGAATCTCCCATGGGCTTACAAAACACCAAAAGATCATCCGCAAAGACTAGGCTAAGTAGGCCAAGTCTTTTGCACTTTGGGTGGAAAAAGAAACCCCCATTGTTGCTAGCCAGTTTAAGCTTCCTATTCAACACTTCCATCACTAAGACAAAGAGGACGGGGAGAGAGGATTCCCTTGTCTTACCGCTCATTTCCCCTCAAAAAACCCTTTTGCCTCCCCATTCACTTAAATAGAGAAGCGAGGTATGGAAACACATACCATGATTAAGCGTATCAAGTGTGGGGGGAAGTTGAGGTGGTGTAAGGTCTTCTGCAAGAACGCACAATTTAAGCAATCATAGTCTTTATGCAAGTTCGCTTTAATCACACACCTCTTTGACACATTCCGGTCTTCATAATTTGCAAGAATCTCTTGCGGCACCGCTACATTGTGGGCTAAGAGACGTCCCAGTACAAAAGCCCCTTGGTTCAAACCCACTATCTTACCAAGCAAAGGTCGTATTCTTTCCACCATGATCTTTGAAACGGAATTTTGGAAGACATTACAACATGCAATGGGCCTAAACTCTTTGACCATGAATGGCTCTTCTACTTTCGGAATCAAACTTACAAAGGTATTATTCCAATACCTTAGCAATTGACCCGAACTAAAGAACTCTCGAACCGCCGCAACCACTTCATTTATGTTGTCCCAACAATCCTTGGAAAAATGGCTACCAAACCCATCCGGCATCGGGGATTTATTAACACCAATATTGAAGAAGGCGTTTTTGATTTCCTCCTCCGATGGGGTAAGACTTAGAGCACCCACATCCTCGTCTTCTAGTTTAGGCCCATGCAAACCCTCAAAATCAGCCGGTTGTGTCATTCCCGTCGTGCCAAAGAGTTTCTCAAAATACCCTACAACCTCCTTAGTGATGTTTTCCTCCCCTTCCACCTCTTCCCCTTCTTCATTATTTAGCAAGTGTAGCTTCTTGTTGATCTTCCCCTCTTTAATTCTATTAAAAAATATGGATGACGTCCCTTCCCCATACGATAGCCAATCCATCTTGGCTCGTTCTTTGGTAGTACTAGAGAGTTTGCTCAAATTACCCTCCAACTCTAGCTTGGCTCTTTTCATATCTTCTTGTTTCTCCTCATTCAAAAAGTCCTCATTTAGTTCCATGTGTGCTCTCTTAAGCTTTTACACACTTTCCTGTACCAAGCCCTCAAGAGCTCTATTCTTTGATCTTAACCAACCCTTCAGTTCACCCTTGACCCTTTGCATCTTCTTCATAAGGACGAATTGAGCCGACCCCTCCACTCGGGTATTCCATGCCCTCTCAACTACACTCTTAAACTCTCACTCTTCCGTCCAAAAATTAATGAAACGAAAGGGGAATTTCCTCCCTACATGAGAGTTCACAAAAACTAGCCTCGACGAGTGGTCGGATAGCCATGGATCACCAAAGAAAGCATAGGCTTGACCAAAATTACTCTTCCAAGGACCATTAACAAGCACTCTATCAATCTTGGTCGCCATCCTATTCCTCCCTTCTTGTTCATTTGACCAAGTGAATTTCGCCTCGGAGTAAGCCAAGTACTCAAGCAAACATCTATCCAACACTCCCGCTAACTCTGTGGGTTCCCCTTCACTTCTCATCCGAAGGGAAAATTTTTTGCTTCAGTTGAGAATGCAATTTAAATCACCAAGAACTATCCACGACTCATTCATACTCGAGGCAATGCTCCTCAAGAGGTTCCACAACTCTCTCCTTTCCGGGCTAGTATTGGCGGCATAGACAAAAGTGGCGTAAAAATACTCATGTGAGCTCTTTAGGTTGATCTTGCAATGTATCGCTTGCTCGGATTTCAACACAACTTCCACTTTCAAAACCATAGGAACCCACACCACTCTCATTCTACTTCTTTCACTCAAGCCTTCTTCCATACAAAACTCCAACCCTTAAGCAAAGACCAAGCCAACTCTCCTTCTTTCGTATGTAGCGTTTTAGTTTCCAACAACCCAAACAAACTCACTTTATTCTTAATGGCGAATTATTCACCATACTTATTTTAGGGGCGCCATTAACACCCCTAACATTCCATGCTCCTATTCTTATATCAACCATGGGCACATCTCATAGCGCTACTACAACCCTCTTCCTCATCAAAACGCCTTACTATCTTGTCTTTTACCCCCGGTGTCTTAGGATTCATGGCTTTCAGCCCTATCACCACCAAGCTTGACCCATTCTTGGGTATCACCTCATCCGGATTTTCTCCCAATATATAAACAACATCTCGAACCCCCTGATCAATCTCACTAACAACTTCTGGTACCATCCCAGGCTTAATAACCTCTCGATCATCATCAACAACTCGGGCACCAAGAGTGTTCTCATTTGCAACATCTCGAACCAAGCTAGGCTCATCAACCACATAATCAACAACCACAATCTCTTACTTAGACAACTCAGCTATACACTCAATGACTCAAGCATCCCATTACACGTAGCAGCCCCCTTGGCGTTCTCAACATCTCTAGACTCCACAACACTAGGCACCAAACTCATACTAGTGTCTTCCATAGGGTGGTCCAGGTTAGCAACCCGGTCCGCTTCAGACAAATTTCTTTTATCATCAACTAAATCAACTTTCAACACTTGCGCAAGTGCTCGATCAAAAACAGCCCCTACCTCGGTTTTACTTACCTCCCCTTTTGGGCCAAGGTCACAAACACTATCATCTCTCTTTTTGGCACTCATACACGCTTCACTCTTCTTGGCCATCTAGAGAAAGGGATACCTCTCTTGCAAAACTTACTAGTGTGCCCACATCTTTTGCAACCATCACAACTCCAAGGGAGTTTTTCAAATCTCACCTCGTGTTTGAAAATTTGGCCATTCGAATTTTTTAGTACCACATCCCTTCTCTTGGTTTCTTCCGGGGTGACTTCCACTAGCAACCTTGCAAACCCAATCCTTCCGACATCAGCCGTGATCCTATCCAAGCAAATGGGTTTTCCAATCATACTCCCTATAACTCCCAACATTTGCTTGGATGAGAGAAAAATGGGATCCGGTTCCATTACATTTACCCAAACCGACACACTATCAAAGCAATCCTAATCAATTTTCATACCACATGCCCATTCTTTAAGCATCAAAGGGTTAGAATCACCTACCATCCACGACTTTCTTTTACAAAATCAGCCATAATACCACATGGGATCTTAGCTCCAAGCACCACCCTAATAAGGGTAGATTTCCATTCTTCCATGACTGTTTTCACTTTATTATCATCAAAAACATAAATCTCCTTGTTCACCATTGGATAATACTCAAGTTTCTCAGCCCCAAGTACTTTCCTATTCAGCTTGGCCTCTCCATTTACAAATTCGTGACCGAGGGAGCCGAATTGATTTGTTTCTGGTTTCTATTGCTTGAATCTTCTCTACCTTGCCCATTAATGGCTTTCCAACCAGCTGTTAGAGGGGGATTTGAAGAGGACGAAGGCTGGTATTCAAATGAGCTTAGGAGAGTTTGTTTGCAACTGAGATTCTCTCCTTGGGACTGAATTATAACGGCTGGATCTGAATTATTTAGCCCTCTCTTTTCAGCAAAGACAGCTTTAGGGGCTAATGTAGGTATGGTCAGCTTCCCCTTTCCAAAAGTAGCCTTCCTAGAATGGAAAAACTTATCACATGTGCCTTTTAGGTCATATCTGGATGCCACGTCACCCCTAAACAGCTCCTCCGTCCATTCTTTGCCTCCAACCCTAGATCTGGAGGATTGGCCGCCGCCATCACCATTGAAGCCACCCCTTCCACTGTTGTGACCTCGTTGGCGCCGGTTTCACTCTCTACACCACCAAATTTGCTCATATCTATGGCGTTTTGTGTGAAATTTGAAAGGAATTTCATGAACGGAGGGGATTTGGCTGGATCTAAATCCTCACCCACTGATTCAGCCTTGGACTCTCCTATTGAAACCAAATATGAGCTTTCTCCTACCCTTACACGACCATCTTTTGACGAACCCTCCAGATCAGCTTTGGCTCTAAGATCTAGAGGAGAGAATCGATGTCTCTTCTTCTTATGCACAGCCATGGACCAAGCACCTTCAGCACAAGCAAGCATGAGCACCTAAAGCACTAGTAAACACGAACCGAGTCCTAGATCTAAAATTTTGTGCACTCAAGCTTACCTGCCACCTACTCCCTCATGTATCCAGGCTAGAACCGAGTGGATCTACCCAGATTTCTGCCTAATACAACACCACCTACTCGCACTCACGTAGCCACCAACGGAACTGCCGCTGGAGACCACGAAACCTAAGTGTTTGCGCACTAACTCACCACCTCCGAGAGAGAGAGAGAGAGAGAGAGAGAGTTTCTCTCTCTAGGAAACAAGGAAGGAAAAAAATTTTGGCCCCTTTTTTTTCCAGGAGCTATTATAAGCATAAAAGTTAAATTATGTAACCTAATTTGAAAACTGAAAATCAACAGTAAATAGAGTGATAGAAAATTACCTTTCGTGGTACTTTCCTGGTTCCCATCATGAGACTCAGAATTTGGCTCATTTTGGATCTCTAATGGAACTTCAACCATTGAGTTGGTAGTTGGATGTTTGGTTAGATCCAACATCATGTCATCATTTTCAGCATTATCAAGTTCGGTTGAAGTCAACAAATTATCACTATCTTCATCTCCTTCCAAAGGAGTTTGAGGCAATTCTACACTTTGAAGTTGATCAACATTACCCCGATTTTGCCTTTGTTTGATTTGTCTATACATAGCTAATGAACCAGAAGGACAAAATTGGCTACGATTTTGTTGTAATCCTAATGAATGGCCATTGTTCTCATGGTGGACCTTTTGCTGTGCTTGACTAGATTCCTGCACCAATTTTCGTTTCTTTTGAATTGTTTGAACTAATGGTTGATTCTGAGATTGTTGACATTGTTGCACCGGTTGTTGCTGGTTTAATGTCATTTTTTACCTACTTCTTGTCATAGCCAATTTAGCCATTGGGATTGCTTGTTGTCTTGTATCCTAAAAATTCATCGAAACAGAATAGTCAAATTCCATGAAAAATCAGATTTAACCCATGTAGTCAAAAGTAAGATTGCATGCTATAAAATTCCATGAAAAATCAGATTATCAAAAGACCACGCTCTCTCTTCTCATTATTTATGCTCTAATTAGTTTAGCATAGTCAAATTCCATGCTATAAAATCATTATCTATGCTCTAATTAGCTTTGTCATGAAAAATCAGATTATTAATAAGAGCTATAATATTCCATGCTAGATAAGAGGAACTCAAATGACATTCACATATTATTTTTATGGACAGTGGAAAAGAATGGCATGTACCTTTTCTAAGGGACCAAAATTATGAACATGATCTCTCTTTTCATGGCTGCCATCTTCCTTTTCATTAGGGATTACTTGTTGCTGGGTAAATTGGAGTTGCTGCCTACCTCTTGTCATTGCCATTTCAACCATTGAGACCATTTGTTTTCTTAGACCCTAAAAAATTCATTAAACCAAATATTTATGCAAATTTACTAAACTATAATTCTTAAAGTTGATTAATAATGGAACACAACCACATATAAAACCATTAATCTTGTCCTAGCTACTACCTTCTTTGCTAGTGTAGAATCTTTCACCAAAACTATTTGTTCTTCGCCATCTTCATTTTCTCTTGGGAGGAGTTGTTATTGGTTTGATCTCAATTGCTTCTTACCTCTTGTCATTACAATTTCAACCATTGAGACCGTTTGATGTCACTTACAAAGTACTTATCATAAAGATAACAACAAACCGACACTCATAATAAGCTATTAATTGTAAAATCAGATTGTTAATAAGTACTTAGCATAAGCAATGGCATGTACCTTTTTTAAGGGAACATCTTCTTTTTCATTAGAGATTACTTGTTGTTAGGTAGATTGAAGTTGCTTCCTACCTCTTGTCATTTCCATTTCAACCATTGGTATTGTTTGTCGTCTTAGACCCTGAAAAATCCATTACAAAATCTAGAATTATTAAAAAAATCAAGGAAATTCAATATTAACAATGTTGAGTGAAGAAACATACATTGCTCATAGTGTTTAAAACCATGATTTTTTGAATGGATTTTATTCAGTTTAGTTGCTAACTCCACATCTTAAGCCAGCTAATAGACAATATTTATTCAAAAAAGTCAAGAGCTATATCTAATAAGTGTATTTAAAACCAAGAGAGCATGCACAAACATAGTGAAAACAAAACCAAGAGAGCATTTATTAAATGGGCAGTAGCTCACTGATCATTGTAAACAATAAATGGGGAATTCAAGTTTCACTTGACTAAGTTATGTTAATTACTCAGAAATTATAAGTTAGCTCACTAATCATTGTAAAAGATAAATGAATACTAATTACTCCACCTCTGATGAAGAAAATCAAAGAGCAACACAAAAATCCAGTGTGTTACAAGGAGTTGAACTAATGAAGTAGAAAACTTACCAATCAATCTAAAATTAATCTCCAAAATAGACACAATTTTCAAAATACAATCCATATAAATCAACTAAAATCAGTTGAGCAAAGCAGATGCTTTCATAGAATCAAATGTTAATTCTACAAATGAAGGTTGCTTAGTCATTTCAAGTATTAGCTAGGGACACACAAAATCATGTCAAGATCTACAAGCAATATCTTTGAACGACATGTTCTAATAATTCATTCCAAGACATCTTTCACGAAAACCAGACAAAAAATATAGTTGCAATATAGCATAGACAAACATGCATATTTAGAATGCAAGTCATACAACCCAAGGAATTAAACTGCTAAACAGAACATAAAGATGACAATTGAGAAGTATCACTCAAGTGTGCAGGGAGTGGACAAGCTAGTACCTTTTTTGGTGGTGCAAAGTTTTCCACCAAATCCATTTTTTCATCTACATCATCTTCATATTCATTAGGTTGATAATCTCTATTTTCGTGTACCATTTTATCACAATCCAGCTCTTCTAAGCACAAGTCCCATTCATTTTAAGCTTGTTCAACCTTTCTTTCTCATATTCATTCATGCCTTCGTCCTTTTTAGATAGAGACTTTCCCTTCTTCATTTCACAACCTAAAAAGAAGATGAAACAAACAACTTAATTAATATCTTTCACAGAATTGAAGTAGGAAACAAATGAGCTTTAGCAATATTAGAAATTTCATATTGAAACTTATACAAGATAACACAAAAATAGCTAAGACATCAAAATACTTCACATAAACAATCTAATCACATAACAATAGTTCATTGACAAAATATAAATAAAATAATTCATATTACAACTTAGACTTTACATTATTTTTCAATAAACAAAATTTACCTATATAATTAATACATTTCTCTAAGAGGATTATGGACAACTAAACACCATCCTTTTTTCTTAGGATCGTCTACAAAATAAACTTGATTTGCTTAAGATGCAAAGATGAATGGTTCTCCTTCATAAATGAACTTATTCTGATTAATTCGAGTAAGACCATAATCATCATTTTTAGCGTGAAACCATATAAACTTGAATAACACAACACTCTTATTGCCATGATAAAAGATTTCAATGATTTCTTGGATCGACCCATAGTAAGCAACATCTCCTATGATAGGATATTGGTCATTACTGCTGGAAAAACTAGGAGTTAATGCTGTTAGAGTTACTCCATAATTTTGGGTCATAGAATTTGTATCACGATTCATAGTTTGAAACTTGTACCCATTGATAGAGTATCCAAAATACTGTTTTGCAATAAAAGATGGTCCTTTTGATAGCCATCTAATATGCTCAGGTACTTCTTCACCTTGCTCTTTCTCATAACAAACTCTTTCCTTGAACCAAACAACAAATTCTCTACTATGGATATTTGAACTATCTCGTTTCCTTTTCTTTGGATGGCTGACAATATTCAGATGCTCCCTATAATTCAATATAACTTAAGCTAAGAATGTATAAAATTATATCATAAACCATGGCAGAAATTAATTTATATAAAAATTAAATTAATTTCTTACTTGATGTATCTCTCAACTTCCTCCAAATCATAATTGAATAAGACATATTTGTGTGCCTGATTCCACATGGCAATACAAATCTTAAAAGCACCATAATCCTTTTTTGCTTTTCCTTTGCCCATTATAGGACGACCTAATCTTGGCAACACAACGGGCGTTTCACTACCATTTATAGCCCCTTTCCCGCAGCCCTAGGAACAAGTGTAGAATCTCCTAAATAACTTGCACAAAATGCCACACACTCCTCAATAATGCATCCTTCAGTAAATGAACCCTCATGCTGACTCTTGTTTCGAACATATGACTTTAATTGTCGAAGGTATCTTTCCATAGAATACATCCATGTTGAGCAAATAGGTCCACCGAGCCTAATTTCCTCTACTATGTGAATGGGCAAATGAATCATAATATCAAAAAAGGAAGGGGGAAATCTTTTCAAACTCATAAAGAGTATGAACAATAGTTTGGTGTAACTAGTCAAGTTCGGCTGGGTTACTTACCTTACTACAAACTCCCCTAAAAAAAGAGCTCAACTGAATTATGGGAAGTGCAACTTCTTTATGTAATGATGTCCTAGAAGCAATTGGAAGCAAATGTTGCATTACAAGATGAGCATCAGGACTTTTATATCCAGCAACCTTTCTTTCATAAACTTGTACACAACATGCAATGTTTGACCCACAATCTTATGGTAATTTGGCCCTTTTGAATACATCGCAAAATCTGCGTTTTTCACTAATTAACATCCAAAATTTTGACTTTGGCATTTCAATTCATCCATCTACGTATTCTTTAAGATGAACCTCAGGCATGATATTCATTTCTTTCAAATCCCTGCATGCTTTCATGTGATCTTTTGATTTCCCAAGTATGTCAAGCAATTTCCAAGTACCTTGTCACACACATTTTTCTCAATGTGCATCACATCAAGATAATGGCGACAAGAAATACTCTTCCAATAAGGCAATTGAAAAAATATTGACAACTTTCTCCATGGATTAATGTCCTCATCACCTACTCTCTTCTACTTCTTTGCAACTATTGTCATGCCAAATTCATTTTTAAAATCAGCCAGCAATGTTAATATTTCATCCCCTGTCAAGTAAGTTGGCACGACACTTTTATCAACCCTTTGGGGATCATCAATCTCCAAAAACCTTTGATGATCCATGTAACAATTCTTGCTGCTATTACATAGGTGCTTTGTTTCTATCAATACTTTTATCAAACCTTAGAAGAAAAACAAAGTTCCCACACGATGGCAATTGGATGAGAAGAATAGGAATCCCTCAGAAGTGAAGAAGAGTTCCTAAGATAAGGGAACCGAGAAGACGATAGTTCCCTTTGGATGGGAACTGGCACATGCGTGAAAGTGCCATCTCAGCTTATTTTTAGGGATCCTGTTTGTTCCGAACAGAAGGGCGACTCAGACGTTCAAAGCTTCAACAAAAGAAAGACAACCACCCAACGGTTCAGAATGATTTAAGAGTTGAAAATTCAAATTCAAATCCAAGTCACATGTCAACCTTAAGAATCATACTTGGAGATCAAGGCAAAAAGGGCATTTAGGACAAATTCCTCTATTGGATTAGGGTTTCTCATCACGCCTATTTACACCCTTCAATAGTCACCTTACTGCTCCCTTTTTCCCAAATCAAAAACACCAAACACATAGGAAAAAGAGAATAAGAGGTACTCAAGAGAGAATCATCAAGTTGGTGAAAAGTCCTTGGCGGCAAACTAATCTCGACGATGGTGTAGGAGAAATAACGAGTTCCTAGGTGTAGCGGAACTCTGGAGAAGAGACAGAAGAAGGGAGAGAGACAGAGATAGAGGTTTGAGTTTCGCTTTGTCTTTGATTGTGAGCGTTCATCGGGTTAGGGTCGAGAGAATACATTAGTGTTGCCAAGGGAGAGAGTCCTAGTAGGAATAGAGAAGTTTGTATTTTGCCTTGTAATTTGAAGGGAACTAAGCAATAAAGAAAAGCAAACTCATTCGAAAATCCTCCAAGCGGTGTTAGAGGTTTGCTTACGCGATTAGTTGATCGTTGTGGGGTTCCTCTATAAAGGAACTGTCTCTATTTGTTTACTTACCTTCTTACTGACCTATTCCGTTGCGCATGGGAACTATTCGATACAGTTCCCATAACTAATTTCGACTAACCTACGATCTATCAACACCTCACTTTCTTATAAACCATCGGAGTGTTACAATCTCCCCCACTTAAACACTTGACGTCCTCGTCAAGGCCCAAGCACCGCCTTCTAGATCGAGTCACCGCCCTTCGCACCAAGTGCACTCGTAACCTAGAGTCGGCTCTGATACCATTTATAAGGCACGAGGTCCTAGAAGCGATATCTCATGCCAACACAAGGACTTCCAAGGAGGTCACCCGTCATGGTACTACTCTCACCCTTGCACGCTTAACTTTAGAGTTCTCTTGTTGACATGGGTAGCACCTCACTTTCTCATAAACCATCGGGGTGTTATAGTTCAAGAGGAACACCAGTAGAAAAAGAAGGAACTTTGAGTCCAACAGCAAGTACCAGGATAGAAATCGATAACTTGCAGACTCCATGTGCTACAAGTGCTAGAAGAAGGGGCACATCGCTAAAAACTGTCCTTAGGGAACTAAGGACTGAAGACCCGACAAAGGCAAGAACAAGGCCTACATAGCAATCGGGAGTGACTCTGATGATGACGAGCCAAAAGAATGGACGTCACCAGAAACTTGAGTTATGGCAATAGGGGAGACCACTAGGGAACAACCCGGTGAGGATTAGTGAGGGGGAACTACAAATAGGTCATTGATAGTGGATGTTCAAACCACATGATCGGGAAGAAAGATAACCTCACCTCACTACTTACAAAATTTGATGGAGGCCACGTCTTTGTCGGCAACAAGAACAGGGGCGAAATCATTGGAACTGGTGAAGCAATCATCAGCAAAAGCATCAAGATAAAAAATGTTAATCTGGTTAAGGACCTAGGATACAATCTTCTGAGTGCCTCTCAATTGTGTGACCAAGGAAACAATATGGTCACGTTCGACTCAAAGTAATGTCTTTTGATAGCAAGAAAACTAACAAGATTATCCTTAAAAGAACAAGATCCAACAACGTCTATTTTGTGGATACATTGTATGAGCTTCCAAGGAAACTGTGTCTTGCAAGTTCCAATGATGAAGCGAAACTCTGGCATAGAAGATTAGGACATGCTGGTGTGAACCAAATTCTAAAGGTATATCTTCAAGACCTCGTGGTTGGACTGCCTAGGATTAATCTAGAAAGCATGAAGATGTGTGAAGCCTACATCAAAGGAAAACAAACAAGAAGCTCCTTCAAACCCAAATAAGTCGTGAGTACTACCCGTCCTTTGGAATTGATCCACATAGATCTTTGTGGTCCCATGCAGACGGCTAGCTACGGAGGAAAAAGGTACATGTACGTTCTTATTGATATTTTTCTAGATTCACTTGGGTTATTTTCCTTGTGTCCAAAGCAGATGCCTTTAGGGAGTTTAAGCCATTCATGAAGAAAGTAGAAGTGAGGTTGGGACTAAAGCTCATTGCACTAAGATTCGACCATGGAATTGAGTTCAAGAACTCAGAGTTCATACAATAATGTGACAAGAATGGCGTCTCACATAACTTCTCAACCCCACGTACCCCACAACAAAATGGAGGTGTGGAAAGAAAGAATCGAACTCTGGAAGCAATAACTAGAACTATGATGATTGATAGTGGAGTTCATCAGAACGTTTGGGCAAAGGTAATCTCTACAACCACTTAGATTCTCAACAGAGCCATAGTCTGTCATATGATCAAAAAGAGTGGTTATGAGTTGATCAGAGGAAGGAAGCCTAACATTTCCCATTTAAGAGTCTTTGTGCACAACAATGGGAAAGACAATTTGGGCAAGTTCGATGCAAGAAGTGATGAAGGGATCTTGTTGGGTTATTCACCTCACAACAAAACTTACATGGTGTATAATAAAAGAACCAGCAAAGCTTACATGGTGGATAATAGAAGAACCAAGAAGATAGAGCAAAACATTCACGTGATATTCAAGGAAGAATCAATCAGAGTGGGAACTGAAGTGCAAAAGGTGGGAACTCTCTTCCAGCTAACCTAGAATGAGGAGGATATTGATCATGACGATGAACCAAGGAAAGGAACACATTGCTATCCTTAAGGGAACACTGACTCTCAAATAGGAGAAGTTCAAGTGTTTGCTGAGCTCCCATCACTCGATGAATCACTTGACACCTCACAAGATGGTTCCCTAGTTCCTCAAGCGGAAGACATTCCTAAATTAAGCACACAAGGGGAACACACCGAATGCCGAGAATGAAGAACCAGAACATGTTGAAACTATGGAAGAACATCCAGAAGACGAGGATTTGCAAGAAGAATGCAATGATAGTGATTTTGATAACTTGCATTTAGAGCATATTAGGACATGCATTTAGGACCTTAGTTTATATGTTTTCATGCATTAGTCTCATGTTTCTAGTACTTTTAGTTTAGTTTCCATTATAGATGTCTACACGCGTATATTTATGTTTTTCAGGTACTTTGGAGAGTTTCGAGCTTCATTGGAACGCGTTTGGATACAAGACGGAATCAAGACTTCAGTCTAGGAGGCATCGGGACCGGAAAGATCAACTAAAGAGCCGAAAAAGAAGGAACCACACGATCAAGGCTAGAGTCGTGCACCAAGGTGCACGGTCGTGTAGGCGGTGTTAAAGAAGTTCGGATCGTGCGCCATTAGCCCGAGCCAGTTGGGGGTCGTGCGCCATACACGCAGGATCGTGCAGTTGCTGTCACTCGTGTGTTTTCAAACGCACGATCGTGCGTCTCCTTGTCCAGCATCGTGCGCTTTGTAAGGTCGTGCACGGCCTTGTACGGTCGTGGGCCTTGGCGCACGACGCGCGTCGTGGGTCGTGCATCCTTCGTATGACGTGTTTTTAGGCCGCCTCTCTTATTTTATCCTTAGTATAAATACTTTACTTTGTCTTCTAGATCGAGGTTTGACTTTTTAACCTAGTTTTCTATTGATTGAGAGAAGTTTAGAGAGATTTTGGAGAATTTGAAGACTTTTGTTGAATTGAGTTTGGATTTGCTGGATTTGAATCAAGTTTTTTTGTTTCTTCAATCTGATATGTTTAATCTCGTTATTGAATTGATTTCTTCTATTTCCATGTCTAGCTAAACCCCGAATTCTAAGATTGGGTGAACCCAATGATGTCTAGGTAGACTAATCTATTAAATTGCACAATCTGTTGTTTGATGCTTTGTTTGATTCAATCCTAGATGCTTTATGCCCTAGTAATTTATTTGAATGGGAACTTGCCAAAGTTTGATACTGAATGGTGAAAACTTTGATAAGTAGTCAGATAGGGGATTGAGACTGAAAGGCACTTTTTCCTGTTGGAACCCTAGGATTTGAACCTGAGTTTTCTCTATTATGAAAGTATTTTGAATTCTCTTGTGGAATAACAATTGTCATAGAAATCTTACGGTTGGCTTGAGTTAGCAAGTCGCGAAAGCGGATGTTGATTCAATTTAATCTTAAATTCTAAGTGCTTAAAGGTCTAGATTTTAATTTGCAAGTCACGAAAGTGGATGTTTAATTAAGTCTAGATACGTTTGTTGACATTCGAAAGAATTTAGCGGATACATTAGACAATTGCTTCAAACAAAAGTCATATTTAAGGTTGTGCAATCATCTTTTATAGTCTACCGAAGCATTATTGGTGATCCTTAATCTTAGAAGCCTTTCTCTCATTGATTTGCCCTATTTACTTGTTTGTTTGCTTTAATTAGTTTCATAGAGAAAATCACAATTCAATATTTTCTTATTTTACGGCTTAGTCTACTGTTTTGAATACAATTAATACTACATAGTCCCAGAGTTCGACACCTTGGTATTACAACCGATCTCGTACACTTGCGCGGTAGGATTTGGCCTATCAAGTTTTTGGCGCCATTGCCGGGGACTATAGTTAGTATTGGTTGTTTCTCACAACCGGTAGATTAGGTCTGTTTTTCTTTTTAATTTTGTTTCTTTTTGTTTGTGTTTTCAAATTGTTCTCTAGTTCATGCGAAGAGCCCTGAACGCTCAACCACTCAACAATTTTGATCCTGAAATTGAGCGTACTTTCCGTAGAAGACTAAGAGAGAAACGTGCAATCCAAGCTATGGGTGATCACGATGAAGATGTCCAGGCTTTGCATAGAGCCTATGTTGCTGATTTAGAAGCCCAAGTAGCGGCTGCCAATAATCAAGTGGCTGAGTTGGAACAAAACCAAGCGGTCCAAGGGGAAGAACAACACCCACAAACTCTTGCTGAATATATGAGGCCTGCTCAACATGGGCCTATTTCTGGTGTTGTCTATCTTGAGGTGCAAGCTCGATAATTTGAATTTAACCCCTCCTTGATCAACATGATTCAACAAAATCAATTTGGAGGCCTTCCTTCTGGAAATCCTCATCAACACCTTAGTACTTTTATTGAGCTCCTGGAAACTGTCAAAATTCATGAGGTCCCAGATGACGCACTCAGGATGAGAGCCTTCTCATTCTCTTTAAGGGACAAGGCCAAGACATGGTTAAAGACTCTTCCACAGAACTCCATCAGAACATGGGATGAGTTAGCCTCAGCCTTCTTGAACAAATACTTCCCACCTAAGAGGACTTCTGAAATGAGGCAACAAATCAGTAATTTCAAGATGAAAGATGGAGAGTCTTACTTTGAAGCTTGGGAGAGATTCAAGGAACTTCTTGTGTTGTGCCCTCATCATGGGCAGTCTAAAGTGGCACGTCTTGATATATTCTACAATGCAATTGATTGTGGAACTCGTCTGCTAATTGACGCCTCATCTGGAGCTGGCTTGTCTAATCTGCAAACAAACGAGGCATGGGATTTGATTGAAAGAACTGCATTGCATTCTCACAATTATTATGATGTTCGTTCCACCTCTAGTGCCAAAATAGCTGCTGGGAGGTATGAGGTGGATGACAACACTCACTTGAGAGCTCAGGTTGAATCTCTAACTCAAAAGATGAAGCAAATGGAGGTTGCCTTGGCCAAAGCTGAAAAGGCAGGTACACCTAAACCATCAAGTTTTGGGGTTCATTGTCAATTTTTTGGAGAGGATGATCACACTATATCAGCCTGTCATTTGTATATGCTGTTCAACGTGAGTCACAAGAAGGAGAAGTGAGCTACATGAATAACTACAATCGGGGTGCACGGAATGATCCATACTCCAATACTTACAACCCTGGTTGGAGGAATCACCCAAACTTCTCCTATGGAAATAGTCAGGCACAACAAAGACAACCACCTGGTTTTCAATCAAAGGCTCCTCAACCATAAGGTGTTCCTCCTGTGCCACAACCTCAAAAATCAACAATGGAGCTTCTACTTGAGCAACTTGTGGCAGGTCAAAAGGCAAGTCAGTCCTTTCAACAGGATGTAATCTCAGAGTTACAAGAGGTGAAAAAGCAGCAGAAGATGTTTGAGCAACAATTAGCTCAACAAGCCTTGAGTGCCCCAAGACCCAATGGTCAATTACCTGGACAACCTGAAGCTAACCCAAGAGGTCAAGTGAATGCTGTGTCCCTAAGAAGTGGAAGAGAACTTGAAACTCCTCCACCTAAGACTCAATTGGTGAAGGAAAATGAGCCACAAGAAAAAGAGGTCCCTGAAGAGTCAAAAGAAGATGAGAAGGAGCCTCCATATGTTCCTCCACCACCATACAAGCCACCTCTACCATTTCCTCAACGAAGAGCTCAAGTCCAATTGGATCAACAATACAGAAAATTTGTGGATGTGCTGAAGAAGCTTTACATTAATATTCCTTTCACAGATGCCTTGAAGCAAATGCCCTCTTATGTGAAGTTCTTGAAAGAGATCCTATCCAACAAGAGGAAACTTGATGAATGTCAATCCGTGTCTCTAAGCAAGGAATGCAGCGCTCTTATCCAAAACAAGCTTCCTCCAAAACTTGAAGACCCAGGTAACTTTTCTGTCCCTATTGTCTTTGGTAATACTACATATGATGCTTTATGTGATCTAGGAGCTAGTGTTAGTATTATGCCCTTATCTATTTGCAAAGAATTGGGTTTGAGAGAACGTAGACCTATAGGGATGACACTTTATATGGCGGATAGATCATTAGTTCGCCCCATAGGAATTATTGAGGATGTGCCTATCCGTATAGGTAAGTTCTTTATCCCTGTGGATTTTATTGTGCTTGATATAGATGCTGATATGCATGTCCCAGTCATCTTGGGAAGACCCTTTTTAGCTACTACAGGTACCATGATTGATGTTAAGCAGGGGGTCCTCTCTTTCACAATTGGTGATGAGAAAATTGAGTTTAGTTTTTCTAAAGCTATTAAACAATCTTCTTGTGAGGATGATGATGGCAGGTTAGATGTCATAGACAGGGAAGTTCATGGCTCTTTGATGTTTGTGGTTTCTAAGGACCCATTGGAGCTTTGTTTGACCACAAGTGTAGACCAAGTAGAGAAAGGAGAACTACTTGCTGATGTAGTTCAAGACTTGAAGGCTACAAAAGAGGACTGCACCAGAAGAACTGCTGAGATCTTGAAGCAAGATGATCCAACTCCCAAAGGAGATCCAAAAGATGCACCAAAAGTGGATTTGAAGCCACTTCCATCCACTTTGAGGTACGAGTTTCTAGGACCAAATTCTACATATCCTGTTATTGTCAATGCTAGTCTAAGTGATGATGAGATTGAAAAATTGTTGCATGAGCTTAGACTGCATAGAAAAGCCATAGGATACACTATTGATGATCTAAAAGGAATTAGTCCCTCATTGTGCATGCATAGGATCTTAATGGAAGATGACCATAAAAAGAAGTGCTTAAATTGTTAGATGTTGGCATTATTTATCCTATTTCTGATAGTAATTGGGTTAGTCCTGTTCATGTGGTTCCAAAAAAGGGTGGGATGATTGTTGAAAAGAATGAGAAAAATGAATTAATTCCCACTAGGACTGTTACAGGTTGGACAATGTGCATAGATTACATGAAATTGAACAAAGCAACCCGTAAGGATCACTTCCCTCTTCCTTTCATTGATCAAATGTTAGAAAGATTAGCCCAACATTCACATTTTTTTATATGGATGGGTACAGTGGTTTCTTTCAAATTCCTATTCATCCCGATGATCAGGAGAAAACCACTTTTACATGCCCTTATGGCACCTTTGCTTATCGAAGAATGCCATTTGGATTGTGTAATGCCCCTGCTACTTTTCAAAGATGCATGATGGCTATCTTTTCTGATTTGATTGAGGATATTATGCAAGTTTTCATGGATGACTTTTCTGTTTATGGTTCTTCTTTTGATACTTGTTTGACTAACTTGTCAAGAGTGCTACAGAGATGTGAAGAAGTTAACCTCGTGTTGAATTGGGAAAAATGTCATTTCATGGTAAGTGAGGGAATAGTTCTTGGTCACCTTTTCTCTAACCGTGGTATTGAAGTCGACAGGGCAAAGATTGAAGCCATTGAGAGGTTGCCACCTCCCATGTCAATTAAAGGGGTAAGAAGTTTCTTAGGACATGCAGGTTTTTATAGGAGGTTTATTCAAGATTTTTCTAAAATTGCTAAGCCTCTTACCAATTTATTGCTTAAAGATGTGGAATTTAACTTTTCCCCTGAGTGTCTTGAGAGCTTCAACAGGTTAAAGCAGGCCTTGATTTCAGCTCCAATAATGTAGCCTCCTGATTGGAATCTTCCCTTTGAAGTTATGTGTGATGCAAGTGAGTTTGCAGTAGGGGTTGTGTTAGGACAGAGAAAGGACAAGAAGCTTCATGCCATCTACTATGCCAGCAAGACTCTTGATGAAGCCCAGGTGAATTATGCTACTACAGAAAAAGAGTTGCTTGCTATAGTGTTTGCCTTTAAGAAGTTCAGGTCCTATTTAGTGGGAGCTAAAGTAATTGTCTACACTGATCATGCTGCTATTCGATATCTCTTGAGCAAGAAGGATGCTAAGCCTAGATTGATTCGTTGGATCCTTCTCCTTCAAGAGTTTGATTTGGAGATCAAGGATAAGAAGGGGGCAGAAAACTTGGTTGTTGATCATCTCTCTAGACTGATGCCGCAAGAAGAGAAGCCACTTGATTCAGTCCCCATAGATGATTCCTTTCCTGATGATCATCTCTTTGGGATAATAGAAGAGCTCGTACAACTTGCAACTTCAAAGATGCCCTGGTATGCTGATTTTGTCAATTACTTAGTTTGCAATGAGTTACCTCCTGGGCTATCTTGGCAGCAAAAGAAGAAATTCGTGGCTGATGTACGACGTTATTATTGGATTGAGCCTTTCTCTTTAAGAGGTGTGCTGATGGTGTGAATGTGTGATAAGGAGGTGCATTCCTGAAGAAGAGGTAGAGAGTGTCATTCGACATTGTCATTCTTTACCATGTGGAGGCCATGCTAGCTCTTCTAAGACAACCACCAAGATTCTCAATTCAGCATTATATTGGCCATCAATGTTCAAAGATGTCCACCAATTCATCTCCTCATGTGATTCTTTCCAGCGGACTGGAAATATCTCAAGAAGGAATGAAATGCCTCTCAACAATATCCAAGAGGTGGAGATCTTTGATGTTTGGGGGATAGATTTCATGGGCCCTTTTCCATCTTCTTGCAACAACAAGTACATTCTTGTAGCGGTGGATTATGTGTCCAAGGGGGTAGAAGCAATTGCATCACCAACTAATGATTCAAGAGTTGTGTCCAAGTTCTTCAACAAGGTGATTTTTCCAAGGTTTGGCACTCCTAGAGTTGTTATAAGTGATGGTGGATCCCATTTTATTGAGAAGAAGTTTGAAACTTTATGGAAGAAATATGGGATGACTCATAAAATTGCAACCCCGTATCATTCTCAAACTAGTGGCCAGGTGGAAGTCTCTAATAGAGAAATCAAAAGCATCCTGGAGAAAACTGTGTCCCGATCCCGAAAAGATTGGTCAATGAAGTTAGATGATGCTCTTTGGGCCTACAGAACTGCTTACAAGACTCCCATCGGTACTACCCCTTTCAGATTAGTTTATGGGAAGTCTTGTCATCTACCTGTGGAGTTGGAACACAAAGCATATTGGGCAATCAAGTTGTTCAATTATGACATGAAAGAGGCAGGTGAAAAGAGACTGCTACAACTTCAAGAGTTGGAAGAACTGAGATTAGATGCCTATGAGAATGCCAAGATCTACAAAGAAAGAACTAAGAGATGGCATGATAAGCATATACTTCCAAAGGAATTCCATGTAGGTGATCTTGTGTTGTTGTTCAATTCCAGGCTCAAGTTGTTCCCACGGAAGCTTAAATCTAGGTGGAGTGGGCCTTTTCAAGTAAGACATGTTTATCCACATGGAGCTGTAGATGTTTGGAGTGAAGAATCAGGGCAATTCAAAGTCAACGGGCAGCGTTTGAAGAAATACATAGTTGGGAGTCCGATTGAGAAGGCCAATTCTATTGATCTTCTAAATCTGAGTGCTTGAAATAAAATTAGACGGTCAAGCTAACAAACTTAAACAAGCGCTTATTGGGAGGCAACCCAATTTAATTTAGTTAAAAAAAAATCAAAAACAATAAAAAAAAGAAGCAAAAAAAAAAGAGAGAGTGTACGTTCTTTTTAGTATTTTAGATTTTAGATTTAGTTTTCCTTTGTAATTTTCTTTTTCCTCTCTTCTTTTTCTCTCTCCTCCCCTCTCTTTTCTTTCTCTGCCGCCCGATTTCTCCATACTTCTTCTCCCCTTACTCCACCACGGAGAAAGCTGCCAGCCTTCAGCACCACCTAAACCTTCGGTCGGCCACCGCATACCACCACAGATCCGGCCGCCCGCTGGAAGCCTTGCGTCCGCTCACCAGTGACTCCCGCTCGGACGAACCAGCTGCAAGTCCCGCACGAGAAACTTGCATCATTGCCTGTCACCGCCGGCCAACGCCAAATGGCCGCCAGCGTCTCGCTCCGGTTGCCTAGGGCACCATCACCGCCTCCCGACTCGCTGCAACACCGAACACCAGTGCGCGCGAGCCCCCACCAGTTCGTGCGAGCCAACAACCAAGGCAGTACGCAGCAAGGCCAGCGACTCTCTCCGGTTGTCCGACGTCGGCGACGCACTCCTGAGGTACCACCCTACTACTGCAGACCCACCCCTGAGGTACCACCCTAAGCCCCTCGTTTGATTTTGTTAAATTTACTAATTTAGGGTTTTGTCTAGTTAGTTGAAATTGAAAATTAGTTTGGGATAAATTGCTTGGGTTTATGATTTGGAGAAATTGCTTGCTAATTGTTGGAATTTATGGGCTGATTTGGTGTTTGAGTGGGACTTTGCTGAGATTTGTCATATTGCCCATTATAAGTTGATAATAAGGCTAATTGTGCTTTTGTGAGGAACTCTTTGAACCCCTTGATTGTGATTGTTGTAAGTCCCTTGCCAGGGACTTGTTTTTGGGTTTGATTTGTTTTTTGTTGAGTTTTGTTAGCCAGGTAATATTTCAGAAGAGATTTTACTTGTATTGCAAACATCATACTTATGCCTCCTCGGTGACGCTCAACTGTGGATAGCGTTGATTTTGCTACTCAAGAGCAACAGAATTTGTATGCTGACTTTGATGCACGTCCCCACATGTCTACTCGTTGGGTCAATAGTGAGAGCCTTGGCCATTTAGGATTCATGGATGAAATCAATCGTATGGCCTCCAAGATT
This sequence comes from Fallopia convolvulus, assembly GCA_964016875.1. Classification (NCBI taxonomy): domain Eukaryota; kingdom Viridiplantae; phylum Streptophyta; class Magnoliopsida; order Caryophyllales; family Polygonaceae; genus Fallopia; species Fallopia convolvulus. The sequence continues at coordinate 34,206,073 of OZ024729.1, forward strand.
GGCATTCAGAGCCTTCTCTCTTTGTCTTCACTGACTTATAAGGCTTTGACTTATGAGTTCTTCAGCTCTTTGACTGTTACTATCTCTCCTGAATTGGAGGATGCTGGGCTTCTTGAGTTTCGTCTGGGGAACCAATGGAGGCGTTTAAATCTTGCTTAGTTAAACCAAATCTTCAATTTTCCTGCTGGTGGAGATCGAACACTGCTTACTAATAATAATCAGGATGATTTTTGGCATAAATTGACTAGGAATTTGACATTCCGAGGTCAATCTTCAAAGGCCTCCAACATTGTCAACCCATGTCTTCGTATTCTGCAGAAGATTCTGGCCCACACCATTTATGGGCGTGAAGAGGGAGGCAATGTTCATTGTGGAGAGTTTGCTATTCTGTATGTTGTGGCACATGAGTCTCCTATGGATCTGGGGTATCAACTGGCTGTGAAGTTTGATCAGATTCTGAAATCCACTAGCGGTGTGATTGCTATTGGAGGAATGGTTGCTCTTATTGCTCATCATTTTCAGGTGGATCTGGCACGATGCACAGAGACTTCGTATTGATGAAGATTTTCTTATCCAGTGTCGTTGGATCAAGCGCCAAGGCAGGGCATTGCGTCTTTGATTTACTCAAGTGACCATCACGCATCGTCTTCCTGACCCTGTTCGGATTCTCACTAGTAATAGGGCAAATTGGTATGAGTCTTGGATTGGAGCACCTCCTCCTCATAGACTTGTTGGAGTGGCTAACAGAGATGATGATGAGCATATGGCAGACGCTCCTGCTACTCCACCACACTTAGAGCGAGGAGAGTCTTCTGGCCATACTGATCATTGTTCTGGCCTTGGCGATTCTGCTTATCTCTGCCAGCAGATAAACTCCATTTCTGAGCGGATGACAGCGTTACAAGCATCTGTGGATTCTCGTTTCAACAACATTGAGCAGATGACGCAGCAGATGTATCATCACACTTTCGGGTATTTCTATGACCCGAGCGCTCCCTATCCTCCGCCGCCTCAGTAGATTTTCTGGTGAGTACCTCTCTCTCTTTTATTCTCTACATTGGGGACAATGTAGATTTTAAGTTTGGGGGAGGGAAACATGTTTCATGTTAGTTAGATTGCATATAGTTTCATGCTAGGGTGTAGTTTCATGTTTAAATTCTTTGCATTTGTGTTTGTATATGAAAAAAAAATTAATAAAAAAAAATCTGAAAAATGTCAAAAATAAAAAAAAATCATGCATTTTAGGTGTTATTGAATCCCTTTTAATGGAAAACCCCTTGTCCTTAATTATTCTTTGCATAACTCTAAAACCCATGACATGCTTGAATTGTTGAAACCTCTACAAATTAGCATAATTGTAGATTTGTATGTTTTACATTTAATTGAATGAGCACATGTTATCTTTTGAGATTTGAGATTATGCTGAAGTTCTAGACATGTTTAACCTTGTGAGATCATATTTTTAGCCTTTCTAGGACTAATTGTCCTCTCTATTATTTCTTGAGTGTCTCACTATGACTTGCTAACTCTAGAACTTGCGTTAAAGATCTATTTTGAGGCTGCTTACATGAGTCTTGCATATGACATTAAAGTGATAGAGGCATTATTTTTCATTAGCCTGTATTTTCCCTATCCACTCTACATATTAATCCTTCTTTTTGTAGCTCCTGTTAGCCTTAAAAACCTATCTTTTTGAGCTCCACAAAATTAAATCCCGAGCCTAATAAGCCTGACCCTTCTGGAGAATAGGAATTTATGCTTGAATTGTTTTGTGAAGTTTAAGTGAGTTGGGGAGTTGAAAAGAAGAATGAAAATGGTGGATGTGTAGAAAGAAAAAAAATATGAAGTAAAGGGAATGAAGGATGAAAATGAAGAAGGGTTTGAGCTTGAGAAATAAAAAGTGTGAATATGAAGGAAAAGTTTCAAAATCCATGAAAAGAAAATGGGTTGAAAGAAGTTGTAAAAGAAGTATGGGAAAAAGAAATAAAGAAGTGAAGTTTAGTTGAAAGGTGTGGAAAGAAAGTGAGCTAAAAAGGTTTGTTGGTGTTGATGAAGCTTAATTTCTATTTTCGAGTTTTAGCACCACATAGCCTAATATATTCCACGCCTTATTCTTCTCGCCTTGGCCACATTACAACCCATTAAAAGACCTCTTGATTTTTGTTGTATGCAATGTCCATAGCGTGGAGATTTAGAACACTGATGCAAGCATATGGTAGTTTAGCGGTCTTAGTTGAGAATTGAGCGAAACACTATACCCTAAACACTTGAGTAAGAGAGACAAACACATTCCCCTAGTGAGATCTAGAATGTATGCATTCTCTTGATCTTTTTGATTTTCTAAAGCATGTGCAATGATTTCAATCTGTGAACTACATGTGTATTGATTAATGCTTAACTTCATTTGAGGTGCATACTTGGATTGCACTGTTTTGTGGGGTGTTGAGTTTATCTCTTGCATGAGGACAAGCAAGGTTCAAGTTTGGGGGATTTTGATAACTTGCATTTAGAGCATATTAGGACATGCATATAGGACCTTAGTTTATATGTTTTCATGCATTAGTCTCATGTTTCTAGTACTTTTAGTTTAGTTTCCGTTATAGATGTCTACACGCGTATATTTATGTTTTTCAGGTACTTTGGAGAGTTTCGAGCTTCATTGGAACGCGTTTGGATACAAGACGGAATCAAGACTTCAATCTAGGAGGCATCGGGACCGGAAAGATCAACTAAAGAGCCGAAAAAGAAGGAACCACACGATCAAGGCTAGAGTCGTGCACCAAGGTGCACGGTCGTGCTGGCGGTGTTAAAGAAGTTCGTATCGTGCGCCATTAGCCCGAGCCAGTTGGGGGTCGTGCGCCATAAACGCACGATCGTGCGGTTTCTGTCAGAGAAAGGCGTCGCCCGTGCGTTTTCAAACGCACGGTCGTGCGTCTCCTTGTCCAGCATCGTGCGCTTTGTAAGGTCGTGTGTGGCCTTGTACGGTCGTGCGCCTTGGCGCACGCCGCGCGCCATGGGTCGTGCGTCCTTCGTATGACGTTTTTTTAGGCCGCCTCTTTTATTTTATCCTTAGTATAAATACTTTACTTTGTCTTCTAGATCGAGGTTCGACTTTTTAACCTAGTTTTCTATTGATTGAGAGAAGTTTAGAGAGATTTTGGAGAATTTGAAGACTTTTGTTGAATTGAGTTTGGATTTGCTGGATTTGAATCAAGTTTGTTTGTTTCTTCAATCCGGTATGTTTAATCTCGTTATTGAATTGATTTCTTCTATTTCCATGTCTACCTAAACCCCGAATTCTAAGATTGGGTGAACCCAATGATGTCTAGGTAGACTAATCTATTAAATTGCACAATCCGTTGTTTGATGCTTTGTTTGATTCAATCCTAGATGCTTTATGCCCTAGTAATTTATTTGAATGGGAACTTGCCAAAGTTTGATACTGAAAGGTGAAAACTTTGATAAGTAGTCAGACCGGGGATTGAGACTGAAAGGTACTTTTTCCTGTTGAAACCCTAGGATTTGAACCTGAGTTTTCTCTATTATGAAAGTATTTTGAATTCTGTTGTGGAATAACAATTGTCATAGAAATCTTAAGGTTGGCTTGAGTTAGCAAGTCGCGAAAGCGGATGTTGATTCAATTTAATCTTAAATTCTAAGTGCTTAAAGGTCTAGATTTTAATTTGCAAGTCACGAAAGTGGATGTTTTATTGAGAATAGATACGTTTGTTGACATTCGAAAGAATTTAGCGGATACATTAGACAATTGCCTTCAAACAAAAGTCATATTTAAGGTTGTGCAATCATCTTTTATAGTCTACCGAAGCATTATTGGTGATCCTTAATCTTAGAAGCCTTTCTCTCATTGATTTGCCCTATTTACTTGTTTGTTTTCTTTAATTAGTTTCATAGAGAAAATCACAATTCAATATTTTCTTATTTTATGGCTTAGTCTACTGTTTTGAATACAATTAATACTATATAGTCCCAGAGTTCGACACCTTGGTATTACAACCGATCCCGTACACTTGCGGGGTAGGATTTGGCCTATCATGCAGCTCACAAAGGATTCAAGCTTTATCAGATGGACGTGAAGATTGCCTTCCTTAATAGGCCTTTAAAAGAAGAAGTATACGTGTTGAGTCGGTGCTAGGAACTCGCGCTCATTAACACTTGAAAAACATCCTCAGTTTTGATAATGACAAACATCATGGGAACTAACGCCAATGGCCATGTATTTTAGTATAACAGGTTGCGCATCGCAAAGCATAACACAGGACAACAACTGGCCAACACATGGGAACTAATGCAACGACGAAAAGCAAGCGACCAACCTCAGAAGTGAATAAGAGTTCCCATGACATGGGAACTTAGTGAGCCAAAGTTCCACGCCATGGGAACTGGATGTGAAGAATAAGAACCCCATGTGGGAGGTGCCCGGTTTGCCAAAGTTCAACTTAGTGAGTCGGTGGTAGGAACTCGCATTCATTATCATTGGAAAAACGTCCTCGGTTTTGATAATGACAAACACCATGGGAACTAACGCCAATTTCCAAGTATTTCAGCACAACAGGTTGTGCGTCGCAAAGCAAAACACAAAACAACAGGTGCCCGCTTCACGGGAACTAATGCAACCACGAATAGATAGCGACCAACCTCAGAAGAAAAACAGAGTTCCCACACGATGGGAACTAGATGAGAAGAACAGGAATCCCTCAGAAGTCCAGAAGAGTTCCCAAGACAAGGGAACCGAGAAGACGAGAGTTACCTTTGGATTGGAACTAGTGCATGTGTGACAGTGACATCTCAGCGCCTTTTTAGGGATCATGTTTGGATCGGAGAAAAGGGCGTCTCAGTCCTTCAGAGCTGCAGCAGCACGAAGACGACCATCCAACGGTCCAATGAGATCCGAGAGTTGACAATTTAAATTCAAATCAATGTCACATGTCAACCTTAAGGATCATACTTGGAGAGCAAAGAAAAAAGGGTATTTAGGACAAATACCTCAAACGGATAAGGGTTTCTCATCACACCTATTTAAGCCCTTCAACAGTGTCCTTGCTGCTCACTTTTCATAAATCAAAAACTCCAAACACAGATAAAGAAGTGCAAAATGTTGTTCAAGTGAAAACCATCAAGTTGGTGAAAAGTCTCTGGCAGTGAGCTAATCTCGACAACGGTGAAGGAGAAAGAATGAGTTTCTAGGTCTAGGGGAAATCGAGTGAAGAGACAAAAGAAGAGAGAGAGGTTTGAGTTTCAATTTTTCTTTGATTGTGAGCGTTCACCGGGTTAGGGTCAAGAGAATACATTAGTGTTGCCTAGGGAGAGAGTCCTTGTAGGAACAGAGAAGTTTGTATTCCGCCTTATAATCTAAAGGGAACTAAGGAATAAAGAAAAGGGAACTTATTTCGAAAATCCTCCAAGTGGAGGTAGAGGTTTACTCACGCGATTAGTTGATCGTTGTGGGGTTCCTCTATGAGAGAATAGTCTCTATTGTTTTACTTACATGCATATTTACTTATTACGCTGCATGTGGGAACTGTTCGACACAGTTCCCATATCTGATTGCGACTAACCTACGATCCAACAATTGGTATCAGAGTGGCGCTCTAGATTTTTGTTAGTCTTTGCAGGTACTAGGAAAAATGTCTCAAGAACTCACGAAGATTGGATAAGAGAACAACTAGCCTCCCAGACTCATCGTCGGACGCTTCAAAAACTGGCAGATCTAGATGACAGACTGGATGAGAAGTCATGACTACCAAGCCTGGTGTCATAGAGCATGGGAACTTTGAGGTCAATGCAATTATTCTGAACAACCTATCTAAATGGGGTCCCACCGAATGGCAATTCATGAGGCCAATTACAAGGCCAAAATGTATCTCAACAATGCCATGTGAGAGCAAGACAGTGATCGAGTCACTAACTTGGAAACAACCAAGGAAATGTGGGAGGTCATTCAACAAATGCACGTTGGAAGTTCGGATCTGAGAGAAGATCACAAGAGGAACGCTAGAAGGGAGTTCTTTAACTTCAAAATGACTATGGGTTAATCGATTGATAGCTATCAATCGCGTTTCGAGTCCCTCTGCTCAAATTAAGCTAGCAGCCCTTGGAACCACCAAGAAAGAAATTTCCGACGAAATGATGTTACAACAACTGTTCAACGGGCTGACAACTTAGTGGGCAAATGAATGAACCATGTTCAAGGAGAATCCTGAGAATAGGAACTTGATGTTTCACTAAGTGTTTGGTAAGCTAATTGGTCAAGACAAGAGAACGCAAGAAGATAAGCAACAAGAGGTGGAAACAAGAGGTATAACCCTCAAACTGGAGAATGTCCTCAAGTCCGTCTAGGAACAGTATAAAGAATCAGAGGAGGACGAAAATGAGGAACGGGTGCTAGTAACAAAGGCTCTCAAGACCTTCTATAAGAAAGGGAAGTTCAAAAGTAACTCCAGTAAAGGAAAAAGGAACTATGAGTCCAACGACAAGTAGTAAGACAGAGACAGAGACATTGCTTATACCAAATGCTACAATTACTACCAGAAGGGACACTTCGCCAAAAATGGTCCTCAAGAAACTGAGCGAAGAATCGAAAAAAGTCAAAGCAAGGCATACGTAGCAACCTGGAGTGACTCCAATGATGAGGAGCTAGAAGCTTGGTCAACCCCAGAAGCTTGTGTAATGGCCATAGGGGAGACAACTAGAGAACAATCCAGTGAGATAAATCCTGAAATCCTTCTTGACTCTCTTTCTCAATATGAAAAACCGGAGCTACTTATGTTATTGACTGAGTTGCTGAAAAATAACATCAAAATACAAAGCAAATTCGATCAGACAGAACATGTGTTAGCTGAAAACCTAGGAATGGAGCCTTTTTCTAAATGTGTGCAGCTCATAGATAAATTGCAGTGCTCATTCAATGTGAACACCATCTTAATAGATGATCTCAATAGCATTGAGAGTGAAAAAGATGAGATTCATAAAATAGTGAGTGAAAGTCAGAAGTGTCTAGAAAGTTTCCCTTCCACAAACCACTAAAGAAGCCATTCTTACAACCAAATTTGTCCAAGCCAGGAATGGAATAGGGTATGGGGAAGGATCGTCAAAAGATGGAACCTATCCTCTAACAAAAAGGGAAATGCTATGTTAGAAGAGAGATTTCGTGTACTTGAAAGTGGGAAAGATGGGAATAGAATACTACATTGGGAACACCAACCACAAAATGTACCTTAGGATAGCCAAAGGATATGGGTCTAGAGTCTACAGTCAGGAAACCATGGAAAGAAATAGGATCCAAAGACCTCACCCAAAGTACTGAAGGGATCTTCTTGGGTTATTCACCTCACAACAAGGCTTACCGGCTGTATAACAAAAGAACAAAGAAGATAGAGGAAAGCATTCATGTGATATTCAAGGAAGAGTCAGTGAGAATGGGAACTGATGGACTGAAGAAGGAAACTCGCTTTAAGCTCCACTGGAATGAGGAAGATGATGACGACGACGATGAACCAATGAAAGGAACACTTCTCTATCCTCAGGGGAACATCGACTCTCAGATCAGAAAAATTCAAGAATCTACTAAACTCCAATCAATGGACGAATATCTTGACACCTCACAAGTTGGTTCCATGGTTCCTCCACAGAAAGACATTCCTAAATCAAGCACTCAAGGGGAACGTAAAGGGAAGACATCCAATGTTGAGGATGAAGAACCAGAAAACATTGAACAAATTGAAGACCATCTAAAAGATGAGGACCTGCAAGGAGAATGCAATGACAATGATAATAGAAACGAAGAGGAGGATACAAACCTCTCCAACATCAATCCCGGAAACATCATATCTCCTCTTAACCAACGCATAGGAACACGGTGGGTGTTTCATAACAAGTTGGATGACACATGAGCTATTTCAAGGAACAAGGCAAGGTTGGTAGCTCAAGGTTACAACAAAGAAGAAGGCATCGACTATGATGAGACCTTCGCTAATGTAGCAGGAATCAAGGCGATCAAACTCCTAATAGCAGGAATCAAGGCGATCAAGCTCATAAGGGATTCAAGCTTTATCGGATGGACGTGAATCCTGCCTTTCTTATTGGACATTTGAAAGAAGAAGCATACGTGGCTCAACCACCAGGGTATGAAGATGGGAACTTTCCAAACCACATCTATTTTCTTCAGCTTGCCCCGCACGGACTCAAACAAGCCCAAAGAGTCTGGTATGATAGGTTTGCATAGCTTCTCTTGTCACACGGGTACCTTCGTGGTTCCATTGACAAGACCCTTTTCTTAAAGAAAGAGTCCAAAGACATACTTATTTTTCAAGTGTATGTTGATGATATTGTTTTTGGTGCCACTAACCACTTACTTGTTGAGAAGTCTAAAGAGCTAATGAGTTCAGAATTCATGATGAGCCTGATTGGGGAGCTTACATTCTTCTTGGGGATCCAAATCACTCAAACCAAGGATGGAACAAAGATACATCAACAAAAGTATATTAAGGAAATGTTGGCCATGTAACACCCCGACTTTCGCCGGGGCACACTAGGTGGTAGACCCTGTTCGGGACTACTCAGATTAGTCATACAACAAATTCACTCGGATCTTGCAACTCGGGCACGGCGAGAAAACAAATAAACATCCAACTTTTTATTTTAACCAGAAGTGGAAAACATACTAGTATTCTCGAATTCATAAACAAAAGATAACAATCGAATCATTTTGTAAGTTCAAACTATCCGAAACCAGTACTATCCAACTAGCAACAAAACAATTCTACTGACAAATTCAATACATGATCAACCAGATCCCAACAACCCGCCTAATGAAAGTATGACACGCACCAAAAATTCGCTCCACCACTTCACAGAGGATTCATTGCAGTCCCTCAAATGTCCCTAAAATTGTAAAATAATCGATTCATATCAATTCACACATAACTCAATAATTATTGATTCATATCAATTCAACACTTAACGCAAAATAATCACACACACACACAAACATAGACACGCAAGCACACACACAAGTACACACAAACACACACACTTATACAGACAACATCACATCTATAACCACAAAAGAAAAACCACAGTAACACAGTAGTATAACTAATAAGGATCACATCAATAATAATAACGAATAGGATAATAATAACTTCCACCAGGATACTACCAATACATACAACCACAAAGAACATTCTGTCAAACCAAACCTCATAATACAAGACCATTCAAATAAAGTCAATCAAATAACATAGCAACCAAACATCCTCCTCAAATCCATATGGCACCCTCCGGCCTCTCATCTATGGCGCACGGTCAGGGCGCCTCCTATACACATGCCCATTTCCTCCATTCAATCTTCTTTCCCCGGCTAAACCTCTACTAGAGCGTTTGCCAAAACAATTTATTTATTTTTAGAAGGGGGTCTGTTCCAGCCGCATGACCATGCACGGGGGCCACTTCATCTCCAACTTTACCCGTGATGCATGGCCATACCGGAGGAACCTAGTGCACACATAACGAAAAATGTTTAAAAATAATTTTTCATAATTCTAAAAACATATACAAGCACGTAATATGGAATCATTACAAAATAAGGTTTGCACGTTCAAATCAATCATTTAACACATAGCGGTCATAAGCAAAGAAAATTGACAGACGATTAACCTCAAAAAACGGAAACAAACACGCAACGAAAGAAAAAATAGACCCGAACAAGTCACAATCACAATAACAAGCACAATTACAATTTCGATTCAAACGCAATCATATTTGCAGACACAATCACAATTACAATTACGATTACAAGTACACTCATAGTTACAGTCAGAATCAGGATCACAATCAAAATCGCAAATACAATCACAATTACCACTATTCACACAATTACAAATGCAACGCAATTACAAGCACAACCACAATATCATTCACATTTACAAAGACGATTATAGTTACAGTTTCCAAATCACCCAATTACAATCGCAAATACAATATAGTTATAAACACAATTTACAATTATGAGTACCAACACAATTTCAAATACAATTACAATGTTTACAAGCATAGAGAGAATTTTATTTGAAAAGAATTAGTATGCAGAGGGACTAGTTCCCAAAACCAATTCCACATACATGGCACCCAATCTAACAAGAATTGAATCAAGCCGAGCAAGTCGAAGAACGACTTACCTCCAGGGCGGCGCTTGCACAATGTAGTGAGTGCGAGCAGCACTAGAGACCTAAGAACATCAACGATCATGATTAACACTCGAGCGATAAAATAACCAACCACCCGCATTAACCCACGGTTCCTAAACCAATCGACTTAACTAAATCTACTAATTTACTCAAACACAGCTGGCATGAAACCCCACGAACATTGAAAACATGCTAGTTCGATTAACTAAAAATCTAGAAGATATACTACCCAACTTAGTTTGGTAATTAATTAATGAGGAACCTAATTAAACAATGTAGTTAACCCCGTTTATTAACTTTGGCCCTTAAGTGAAGCTTCCTACTATTAAATCTCATCCCATCCTTCCAAACTAACTAGTCACAACTACAAAACCCACGATCCACAACAAAACAAACATGAGTTGAATTCTTAAACCAAAAGCCGAAATACACACACATGAACTCTACCATTTTGAACTTTAATTACCCAATCGCCCAAGCAAAGATTAACAAATTCAGCCAAGATTTGACAAATTCAGAAGTCCCACCCGATTCAAATACACATCATATTACAACAAAGAGAAACGACTAAGATCAAAAACAACAACCAAAAGCTAGATCGAAACCGAAATTAAAAGAAAAGAGTCATCTAGTTCAACCTCCTATTGATTGCAGGCGGCCGAACTCCACGCCAACAAGAAGCTTTTTGAGTTGCCAATCCGGAGGCGGCTTTGGCGGTTGGCAGTCTAGTCGGGTGGTCGACAAGGATCACTTGGACAAGGACAGATCCGTACACAGCGAATCAGCTTCTTGTTGTGGTTGTTCTGGCAGTCGCAAAGGCGAGCACCGACGTGATTCGTTGACCGGCGACACTAACCCACGACGAAGGACGGTGACAAAGAAGCCCGACTCACTCCCTGGTTCTTCTTCTCCGGAGACAAGAAAGAAGAAAGGAAGGAGAATAGATCTTACTAGCAGCGTGGCTCAAAAGTAGTGGCGAAATTTTTAGAAGGCGGCGGTCCGGCGTGCACTAGCCGCTGAGAACGAGGTCGGCGACCGAAACCAGCAACGCTTGATCACCGAGACAAGGATGAGCATCGGGCCTGCGACGAGCATGAGCACCCAAAGCTGGCACCTAAGACGACCCAAGAGAAGCAAGATTTGCATTGCTTGTAACTACACGAGCGGAACCTGCGAGCGAGATGAAAGAGGGATGAACTGGTCGGATAAGACGAGAATAGTGGAGAACGAAGGGCCGGAGGAGGAGAACGGAGCGACGAGTAGGCCGAGCCTTCTCGGCGGCGTAGTTGAGAGCAGAGGAGATGGTGGACGGCGGGGTCTTAGGGTTTTTCTCAACGAGAGTGTCGAGAGAATTAAAAGGGGCCGAGAAGAGAATAAAGACAAGAAAGGAAGAGTTGGGCTAAAAGAAATGAGTTGGTCCAAAAGCCCAAGTGTGGCTTTTGGCTCTTAATCTTTCGTTCTTCGGAATACTAGCCCAAAAAAGAGACTTTTAAAACAGGAAAGTAATAGAATTTTGTATCGTGTTCTTAGGAGACCCGAGTATTACATACAACCCCCCTCAAAAGAAGTTTCGTCCCGAAACTTAGGAAGGAACGAGAAAGAAAAGAGCGGAGTACCACTGAGCACTAGAATCCTTCTGAGGTTTTACAGATACCTTCCTTAAGAACCGGTTCGCCTTGAACCGTCATTCCTAAACAACAAGGAACCAAAGCATGATTCCATAAAAGCAACAAACAAAAACAACTCTAGATCAACAAAACAAGGTTATTCAATCCAACAAACACAACTAATCTCCTTCCAAAAGAATATAGTCAACAGAGCAACAAGGCAGTTAAAGAATCTCGATTCAAACAACCCGACAAACAACCAAACGACTAACAGGTAAAGATATTCTGATGTCTTGCAGAAGAACTTAAAGTACTAACGAACTAAACCCTAGCTAACATCATGCGAAACGTAACGTATATACATGTGCAATTTTGTTATCCCGAGGTTCTACAATTATCTCCCCCTAAGAAAACGGTTTGTCCCCGAATCATCAATTTGAGATAGCTAAGAATCTAAAACATAAATAGACAACTTGATCAACAAAAACCACACTAAATCATCAATAAATGGAAACAAGCTCATTAAATCCAGTAAACACAACTAAACTCGTATTTATAGAAAATATTCAATCCACATAACAATGCAAGCAAGGAATCCTGATTCAATTAAGCGAACAAACAATCAAATATTCTAGCAAGTACACAAATAAATATTCTGTTGTCCTGCAACCGAAATTATGGTGCTAACTATTACACGAGAGGTCCTTTAGCTCGTGGTGGCTGAGTCATGACGTGTCATCTACCTACTAAATGCAAAATACCTACCCCATTTAAAACATTTCAAAACATAGGCCCAGTTGTTTTTAAGTTAGACCTCGATTACCTTTGTTGCTCAGTTCCATGTGCCCTTGTTGTCAACCTGGCTCTGATACCAATTTGTAACACCCCGACTTTCGTCGGGGCGCCACTAGGTGGTAGACCCTGTTCGGGACTACTCAGATTAGTCATACAACAAATTCACTCGGATCTTGCAACTCGGGCACGACGAGAAAACAAATAAACATCCAACTTTTTATTTTAAACAAAAGTGGAAAACATACTAGTATTCTCGAATTCATAAACAAAAGATAACAATCGAATCATTCTGTAAGTTCAAACTATCCTAAACCAGTACTATCCAACTAGCAACAAAACAATTCTACAGACAAATTCAATACATGATCAACCAGATCCCAACAACCAGCCTAATGACAATATCACACGCGCCAAAAATCCGCTCCACCACTTCACATAGGATTCATTACAGTCCCTCAAATGTATCTGAAACTGTAAAAAATATTTCCCGAAGGGTCAACCACAATTCTAATTCAAGCTAGAAAGTGTGAGATGCATATAGAACGTTTTAAAAACCACACAGAACCCTAGCAACCAAAATTTACACATAACTCAATAATTATTGATAACGCCTAATTTAGTCATATTTTAGGAGTCTAGTTGCATACTAAATTAGGTCATTTTCATGCATATTTTGCATATTTTATATTTATTTTATTTTATTTTGCATTCGGAATCTACACTCGTGCTTTATTATTGTTTCAGGTATTTTAGGCTAATTTGGAGATAATAAGGAAGGCCTTTGACGAGTACAATCAAGATCACCGTGAAGCTATAAAAACGCTGCAATTGAATTTTTAGGGCCCTAACTAAAAGACATCCATCCAAGCCGAGGAGGAAGAGTGTGGAAGAGAAAGCCCAATTAGAGCCCATAGCTGATTTATGAAATTAGATGCTAAATGGCCCGCTTATGTGATCTTGCAATTTGGTGCGGTCCCATTATATTATTATATTTAATAATAGGAAATTTTAGGGGTTTGCTATAATATATATACATAGACTACGTAAGTCAGAGGGAGAGTTTTTTAGACTTTAGCTTAGGTTTATTTTAGCTTTTGTTTTAGTTTTAGCCGCAAGGGAAGAATTTCACGAAGGTTTTCGCCGGTGTTTTGAAGATTCAATTTGCTTTTCATGTTTCTAGACTTTGGATTATCTACATTATTGAGATTAAATTTTCTTACTCTTTAATTGTATTGAATAATTTTTGGTTAGTTTATATATTTTGATTATGTCTTCAATCATGCTTGGCTAAATTCCTAGTTCTAGGGTTTTGGTGATTCATTCAATGTCTATTTAATTAAAGTTATATTCTTTGCCTGAATTTAAATATATTTGATTCGATCCTAGGTTGCGTTATGCCCTAATTGCTTATGCATATAGGATTCCTATTAGGGTTTGAGACCGACCGGAGATAACAATAATAGGATACTGATAAGTTGAGGACTAAAATTGGTTCTTTTCAGATCCCTAGGTATTGAACTTCAGAGTTATCTATGCGACAACAATTTAATTTCTCTTGTGTGATTTTTATCTATCGTAGTAGTTCTATGGTTTGAATGATTTTAGCGGAACGCGACAGCGAATGTTAGGATTGTTTATCCCTAGTCTCTAAAGAGCTTAAAGGATCTAAATTAGACTTGCTTTACGCGACAGCGACTGTTTGTTGAGTTTAGGTACATACACTTATCGTCCGAGAGGAGTTAGTGTTTACTTTAGATAGTTGATCCTTCAAATAAATTCAGGCAGAATATAGTTTTATTTATTGAAACATTGTTGTGGTGATCCTTAACCTTAGACACATCTATCCCATATATTTTATCCTTCAGTTTATTACTTGTTACCTTAGACATAGATTTTCCATATCTCTTATATTTCTTGGCCTAATTTACTAGTAGAATTACAATTGGTATTACATTGGTCCTTGTGGATCGACACTTGAGGTACTACGATTGATCCTGTTCGCTTGCGGGTTAGTTTTGGTTGCATCAATTATCGATTCATATCAATTCAACACTTAACGTAAAATAATCACACAAACACACACAAACACAGACACGCAAGCACACACATCTACACACAAACACACACACACTCATACAGACAACATCACAACTATAACCACAAAAGAAAAACCACAGTAACACAGTAGTATAATTAATAAGGATCATATCAATAATAATAACGAATAGGATAATAATAACTTACACCAGGATACTACCAACACATACAACCACAAAGAACATTTTGTCAAACCAAACCTCATAATACAAGACCATTCAAACAAAGTCAATCAAATAACATAGCAACCAAACATCCTCCTCAAATCCATACGGCACCCTCTGGCCTCTCATCTATGGCGCACGGTCGTGGCGCGTCCTATACACGTGCCCATTTCCACCATTCACCCTTCTTTCCCCGGCTAAACCTCTACTAGAGCGTTAGCCAAAACAATTTATTTATTTTTAGAAGGGGGTCCCTTCCAGCCGCATGACCATGCCCGGGGGCCACTTCATCTCCAACTTTACCCGTGATCCATGGCCATACCGGAGGAACCCAGTGCACACATAACGAAAAATGTTTAAAAACGATTTTTCATAATTCCAAAAATATATACAAGCACGTAATATGAAATCATTCCAAAATAAGGTTTGCACGTTAAAATCAATCATTTAACACATAGCGATCGTAAGCTGTTGAAAGGGTTTTACCTTGATCCTAACAAGCAAATATATTTATAGATCAAGACCCTGCAGAGTATAGCGAAGTCTTGTTCGTCCACGGAAATTAGAAGAATCAAAGTCTAGCAATCAATCCTAACAAGAATGAACAAAAAACAAAACAAAACACAATCAGGAGAGGCTCGGTACCGACCTAGTCATGGTCGGTAACGACCTGCAACACTACACACAAACGCATGAGAAAACTATGGAAAACAGAACGCACGGCACCGACCGTAGGGGGGTCGGTAACAACCTAACTAGGTACGACAAAAACTCTGAAACATCAATATAAAAGGGATCTAGGACAAAGGATCCACCCCAACAAAGCTATGCATGTAAACACGAATCATAGATCAACCAACCAATAATCTCATAAATGAATTTCGTCATAAATAAATAAGCACATATCTCAACTTTCATAAAGATAGAAACTTGCAATCCTACTTGTTATCCAAAGGTTTTTAACTTTCGCTTCAAATCCAATAATCATCCAAATTCACAATTTAATCTTTCAACTCAATTATGAATATGAACATGCCTTAACTTTCATCAAGGAATTAAGAACAAACAAGAAGGATAAAGGATAGAGATTAAAGGAAAAGTTTTGATCAAAGATTCAAGCTTTTATCATACATAATCATGTTGGATTTTACCCCAACCCAAGAAAAGTAAACTACTCACAACTCATCATGCAATCAACAAACAAAGAGAAGAGAGAAAACATGATTCAAAAACAAAGCAAACTTCAATCTAAAGAACAAACTTACAAATCTCCAAACAATCTTCCAAAGCCTTCTCAAAATTGTCCAAGAGCTTGGAATAAAAGTTAACCCTAAAATAACGACTTAATCTTCGTCTGTCCGTTCTTTTTCCTAGAAAAGTCACCTAAAAGCCCTATATACAATAGTAGGAATGTTCTTAAAAGGAAACAAAATTCTATCTTAAAAGACCCTTAAATAAAACATCTATTAAAACCTAACTTAAGACGCAAGTTTATTTCTGCAAGCCTCGGAGAGCGCTCGGTACCGACCCAAAGTGGGTCGGTAACGACCCTAGCCAGCACTTGATTTCTTCACTTCTTTGCTCGAAACTTGTCCCAAAGCTTGGTTCTTCTTCAATGTTTCTTCTTTAAACGTTCTTGGTCTTTTTAGACATCCTTAAGCTCCTTCTAAGACATATTCATCTTGCAATCTTCCTTCTTGAATTACATAAAAGCTCCAAAAACTTCTACTCTCGCCTCTCTAGACACCACCGCCACAAGACAACTCTAAGGCCACCTCCTACAAAGCTAAAAAACCCGGGACATCTCCTCCTCAATGCATCAAATACCTAGAAAGACAAAAAATAAGCATAAACGACTCCAACTCTCGAAAGAGGGTCGAAACCATATGCAAAACAACACAAAAGATCTAGAAAAGACTCAACCTAACTAGAAAACAACCCACAAAAACTAACTAAAAAGTGTGACATCAAAACACCCCATACTTAGACTTTGTTGTCCTCAAGCAATCACTTAACATGCATCAATACCAAATAACAAAACTCAAGAATCGCCTTTAAGGAAAAAGAAGAACAAGTAGAATAGTGAGCAAACAACTTCCATATCATAGCACACATGAACATCCTAAGCAATCATAATCCAACCTCACCAAGGAAAGTGTCTCACTCAACTCTCAAAGTGTTTAGGGTATATCAATAATCACTCAACTTAAATTCCAAACACAAAACCTCATAGTCAATGGAACTTATATTAAAAACTCTCCACCGAAGAAATCAAAACAAGTCAAATCATCAAATGAACTTAGGGGGGCTGAATGAAAACTTCAAAGAAGTCTCATTCGGCCGGGTTGTGATGTTCATGTTTTTAGTATAGTTTTTAGTGAGTTTTCTTAGTTTGTTAGGTTTAGTTTTAGTAGTTTTAGAGTTAGTTTTGTGTGTTTTTGGATGAGTTTGCATATTTTGTGAAAAGTATGGAAGGTACTCTGTTTTGTGTCTTTTTGTAGGTTTTAGCAAGGAAACGGTGCTTTTTAGAGTTGAATGCAGTGCTATGGTAGAAGACGGAAGAATACGAGGATAAAGAAGTCGAAGTCATGTTTTTAGAGTTGGAGTGTTGAAAGAAAGCCGAATCCAGGCTCGTTAACGAGGCTGTGAAGGGTCGTTAACGAGGCTTAAAGAAAGAATTTTTCGAGAGTTCGATCTTATGTTTACCGACCCTGTGCGGAAGTTTATTTCGTGTCGGTAGGGTTTTTAATGAGTTTTAGGGGTATTATATTTTATATTTTAGGTCTTGTTATCTTTTTAGATTTATTTCTATCTTTTTAGAGTTAGTTTCTATCTTTTAGGAAAGTTTTTTATCTTCTAGCCTTTTTATTAGATAGCTTTATTAGTATAAATACCCTTCTTTTCTAGCCTAGAGAAGGGTGTTCGACGTGTTCAAAGAGGAGCCGAGAGAGAACTAGTCGGACGAGAGAGTACCGAGGCTAACGAGAGTGAAGCTTAGGTCGTTTGTTGTGTTTTTGATTCGGTATTCTTGTTGTTTTCGGTTTCTTCTGAATTCTGTAAGACGATATTTTCTTATTAATTTGAAGTAGTTTGTTTTGTTTTCAATGTTTTCTCTTATTGAATTTGTTTGCTTTATAGGTATGAGTAGTGAGTATTTTTCCTATCTAGGGTCGGGGTTAAACCCGGCATGGTTATGCATGGTTTGATGAGTAAGTTGATGTGTTGAATGCCTTTTATCTATAAGTAGATTGCTTGTTGTGTTTATGCCTAGATGAGAATCGAGGTAATTTGAGTTTATAACTTGTTCGAAAGAGAAAGTTAGTAACTTGAATGTTGATATTGTTCGACAACGAAAGTTTCGAGCTTTGGATCCAAAACAAGTGATTGAGTGAGTTAGTTTTATGAAAATAAATTGATTTGCTTGCTAATCAACGAAAGTTGAGGAATTTGTCCATTTAAAGGCATGATCTTTATCTTCTTACGAGTTTTTATGCTTGGCTATGTTGTGGTGACCCTTGTCCTAGATTTTTTTGTTTCTATTTGAATTCTTCGATTATATTCGTTACTGAGTTCGCTGCCTCGGTACCGAACCTATTCTTAGGTCGTTAGTAGTTTATCCAGGTTCGTTAACGACCCTGACAAAGTCGTTAACGAGGTTGGTCGTAGTTAAGTTGTGTTGTTTTTCTTAGTTTTATTTTTCTTAGTAGTTTGATAGACAAACAACCGTGCTTCCCGTGGAAGGATCCTGACTCCCCTATACTCAGCGGGGTCTTGACTATAAATTTATTTGTTGTCAATAAACCCTCATTCAACAAATTGGCGCTGTTTCCGGGGATGCAACAGAGTTTGTTTGTTTATCAGTGGGTCTGGGAATAGCCCGACCCCGTTTTTGTTTTTAATTTTTGTTTTCTTTGTCTGTTTTTTCAGCGTATGCCAGCTGGACGTCGAAGGCTCGAATTTGACAACGCCGGTTACTATTCAGAACCTGAACGTTCCTTGCACCGTAGACGCCGAGAAAACCGAGCTATGACTACACCCGAAGAGTTGACTCCCCAGATGGCTGAACTACAGAGGAAGATGGAGGAGTTAAAAATCGAGAAAGAAGCCGCTGCTGCCGAGCCTGAGCGTCAACTAGTCAACATTCTCGTCTACAAGAAGAACTGAACGCCTATCCACGGACTGCCAAAGACTACATGCATCCAGAACTGAGGGTGCCAGAGTCTCCAATTGTTCTTCTGGAGATAGAGAAACCTTTTGAGATTAAATCTCAATTTATATCCTTGATCAAACGGGTTCAGTTTGAAGGGAAACCTTCTGAGTGCCCTATGGAACATATTAGGAATTTTCTTGATTTATGTGACACCATAGCTGCTGAAGGTGTCTCACTTGAATATGTTCTGTTAAAAGCTTTCAGGTGGTCTCTTACTGGAAAGGCCCTGAGCTGGTTGGAGAGCTTACCTTCTAAGTCTATCAGGACTTAGAAAACTTTGTATGATCAATTTCTTACAAAATTTTTCCCTCCTACTAAGACAACGGAGTTGAGAAAGCATATCACCTCCTATCACCTGCTGCCTAATGAGACTTTCGTCGAAACATGGTAAGGATTTAAAGAGATGCTTAGACAATGCCCCACTCATGGGCAACCTTTATATGTGCTCCAAGAAATCTTTTTCCAGGGTATTAATGCAGAAATAAAGAACCGCATCAACATGCATACAACATGCGGTTTTATAGAGATGGAACCCACGGTTGCATGGGAATTGTTGGACAAGCTGTCTAACTATGATGCCATGTATGGAACCCAGCAATCTCCTCATCCCCAGAGGCGTCTCTACATGCCTAACAAGGAAGAAGTGAACCCAGATGTCAAAAATCAATTTCTGCAAGACGAGGTCAACCGCATGAAGAAGCAGGTAAGTTTTCTGAAATCCTCTCAATCTTGTCAAGAATGTGGCTCTTCCGCCTATACTACTTCTGCTTGCACTAACATAGTGCAGGTAAGAGCCGCTGAGACATATGCTGAAGTGAACTATATGAGAGGCCTATACAAAAACCATCCTAGTAATTTTGACAGGTCGAACACTTATCCAACATGGGGCAACCAATATCCGAGTGCTAACTATGCAGTGCCTCCACCGGGTAGAAGACCTGCACCGTATCGACCTCCAAGCTAACAGGAGCCACCATCATGGGTACAAGGGTTAAAGGAAGGCATTAATGGAGTAAACAATAAGGTTAACGAAGTTCAAGCCAACCTTAACAATCAAAACAAACGATGGGGAGAGTTCGATGTGTGGAAGAAAAATGTCGATTCTCAACTAAGGAACCTTGCTGCACAGATTCCAAGACCACAAGAGCAACTCTCGGGCTGTCCCGAGGAGAACCCTAAGGGACAAATAGCAGCGGTACACCTTAGGAGCGGAAAGACACTACCGGAGCGTGTCCAAGCTAAGGACAAGACTGAAGAGGACGCCACGGTTCAGCTCGGTAACGAGCTAGCAAGAGCAGTTACCGAACCGGCACACTATGGTGACGAGGCTCCCAGGGTCTTCAACGACCCTAGTCCAGGTAAGTTTTCTAATCCGAGCCCCCCTCTCAATCCCAGGGTAGTTACCGACCGCATCAGGGTCGATAACGACCCACCTAGGGTACCTAACGACCCTAGTGTCGACCCGGTAACACCACCTCTCAATCCTGACTTGGTTCCGAGAATGGTGAAATCTCATCCTTTTCCTATTAAGAAATCAAAGAACTCTACTGAGAGTAAGTTCAAGCGTTTCGTAAAGATTCTCCAGGGCATTAATATTTCCATCCCATTCGTTGAGGCCCTAAGCGAAATGTCGGCTTACACGAAATTTTTGAAAGATATTCTTAGCAGGAAAAGATCTATCACAGAGCTGCAAGATGAAGTCTGATCTATTGCTCTACCAGAAAAGCTAGGAGATCTAGGGAGGTTTGCCATCACAATTGGCGACCACTAATTCAAAGCATTATGTGATCTAGGAGCCAGTGCTAGTTTACTTCCTCTCTCAATCTGGTCAAAAGCCATCATGGGACCACTGGAGCCGGTAGATATGAACCTCTACATGGCAGACGAATCATGTGTAAAAGCTACAGGAGTCGTGGACGACTATCCTATTCAAGTTGGGAAATTCTTTATTCCGAATGATTCCATCGTCGTCGATATGCCTGAGGACCCCCATGTCCCCATTATCCTAGGCAGGCCATTCCTAGCTACAGCAGGTGCTAGGGTCGATGTGCGGAAAGGACTACTCACTTTTGATATTGGAGAAGAACGCGTAGAATTCAGCCTGGACCAAAACGCTAATGACCCAACTGCGGCTGCACAAATCGAGTTGACCCAACCGGAACTCGACATAGGTGATCCTACCAAACCTCCTCCAACTACCAAAATGGACGAGAATTTCACAAAAGTCCCTACCGAACCTCCTTGGCCCAATACCGATTCCTACACGCCGGGCTATAATCCAGGTGAGTACTCTAACCATGAATTGGCTAATGTTGGTTATGATATTTCTTCATGCTTTGTTCCTACAATGTGCCCCAATGTATATGCTATAGATGAATCCAGACCACCTTGGTTTTCGGATTTCACGAACCCTTATGTAGGAATATCGGGCATATTGATAGAAGATAAAGGACCAAATTTAGTAACTCAAGCAAATAATGCCTACAAAGCTAAGTATGGGATACCTCAAGACCCCAACATAGCTGCAAAAGAGCCACCTTGAGCCCAGAAAAGTACGTCGGGCTGACGACGTTAAAAATAGCGGTTACGGGAGGCAACCCGCTTTTAGTTTAGTTTTTCTTCTTTTTCTCTTTTTCTTTTCCTAGTTTTTTTTTAGTTTTAGCAAGTAGTTTAGAAGTAGAAAGATAGAATAGTTTCTTTTTCACTAACAAGATGCATGAGTAGGGTTCGTAAATCACTCAAGAAAGGCTACGGCAGCTCGTTAACGACCCACCCAGGGTCATTAACGACTCGGTTTGGCGACCCGACTCGGCAAAACGGGCAGGTAAGTTTTTTTAACCCTAATCTATCTTCTATCTACCATGTGCCGCCCCCTTTCTCCTCTTCCCCTTCCCCTACCCTCTCATATATAACCCTTCTAAACCTCCAAAAATTCCACTCTCAATCTCTCAATCCAAAAAGCTTAAATCCTCCACAAATCCTACCGGTTTTGTTTCACCACCGATCGGAATCTTCACCGCCACCGAACCTCGAAAACCGACCCAGTTAACGAAGCCCGACCCCGCGGTTTTCGTTATAGACGATATCCAAGCCCGTTAATCACCGAATTTTTGATCTTTTGTTCTTCAATTTCTCAATCTACCGGTATGATTTCTAAACCCTAACTCTCTATTGCATGATTCATGTTTTATAGGGTCGAAATTTCATATATTGTTCATAGAGAATCGAATGGCATGTTTGTTGCTCAATAAGTTTCTTGATTCATATATTGGTGGTTGATTTTGATTTCTAGGGGTTTGTTCTTGCTCGATTCTCCGTTGCAATTTGATTTAGAAAAGCATGAACTACCTTGTTTTAGAAATGTTTTAATCTTCACCATTAGTTTCTTGGGCAACTATAGCATGTTCGGGATTGGTAATTGAGTAAGTATGGGGTGCATATACCCGATTGTGTGTCTTACATTGGATTATGAGGGGTGCATGCTTGATTCATGGCTAAAATTTATAGTTTTTACATTCGGAAAATTTTTGACTGGTTCTTGTACAGGCTCGTTAACGACCCACCCAGATTCGTTAACGACCCTGCGTATCATCAAAGCCGAAAAACCAGTCCAAACCCGTTACCGACCCAATTGGGCAGTTAACGAAGCATTCCGATAGCTATTCCGAGACCAAGTATGGGGTCTCTTGTCTATCTAATTGAGTGGATCTTATCTTGGCAAAGTCGTATTTTTGTAGGTCCATATGGCAAGTTCAAGCCGAGCCACTACCCGAGCCTAAAAGAAGAGAAGGAATCAGAGGTCCCCATCTCCACCCCGAATGGACAAAGTGATCTTGCGCACTCAAGGACAAGCGGACCGCTACAATGCCATCCTAGACAAGGACCACAACACTAGGTGGTTCTCAAGGTCGAGTGCAAAGCAAATGCGGATCTACGATGATGTCAAGGAGGCCTTCGCTATTCTCGGTGTGCCTCACTTGTTGAAGAAGGAGAATTTACCACACTTTCCGGCTCTCACATCCGAGTTTCTAGCTACTCTTGAGACAAGTTTCCCGACGAAGACTTCGGCGGGACGCATTCGGTTTAGGCTCGGTAATGTGAACCATGAATATACTTTGGCAGAGTTCAATGCTATTTTGGAGCTCCCAAATCCTTCTCGAGATTACAACCTTAAGGATTATAAGGTGACGAGGACTTGGAGCTACATCACCGGGGAGGTAGAGCCCTCCACTGCAGCACTATCCGAGGCAAGCATCATCAACCCCATATTCAGAATCATTCTCTGATTCCTAGCCTCTACATTCTGGCCAAAGAGAGAGTTGAACAGGTAGACAAGGACAGAAGTCGCATGCCTCCACACTATTCTTTTCGAGGCACCCGCCCCATTGAATTTGGAGTACGAATGGCTATACTATGTGGAGAAGTCAGTCAAGTCAAAGGAAGTATGGTGCGGGAATCTGGTTAGTCTCTTGGCACCCAATCTTGGAGTTGATCTCACCCGCTACACACCGGCCCACGCTCAACTGCTTAACAAGCACTATTGGTTTAGTTCTAGTATTTTCACTCAGGTTCGGGATGGGTACGTTACAAAAGTTCAAGGCCGAGATGTTGTACCCAACCTGGCTAAGATGGAGCTACTTTATGTACCGAATTGGTACGAGGCATGGACGGGGCATGCATTTCCGTCAGAGCCCAAGCCATAAGATGAGCTTATGCTTAGGCCGTGTGAGTCACGGTTTGAGAGAGAGGGAGAAGCGATGGAAGAAGATGATGCATATGAGACTGAAGAGGCAGCTACCGAGGGATGAACAGAAGATCTCGACATCGAGGAGGACGACCTCGATACTGAAGTTCTAGGCACCAATGTCTTCGTTAACGAGCCAGCCAGGGTCGTTAACGACCACTTCGAGGCCTCTACCTATGCTCCTACCGAGGCACACAGCTTCGGTAACGACCCGCCGAGAGCATCTACCGATCCCCCACAGCCACCTATCGACCCTCATTCTTATGGTATCATGCCATACAACCCAGTGCTTTATCAAGACCATTTCTAGCCTCACTACCAACCACCTCCTTAGCCCGAGTACACTGGATCAAGTATCCCGCCACCATGGGCCGAAGATCTTTCAGCTCAGATGCAGCAGCTTAACCTTCAGCAGACACATATTCATCGAAGGATGGATAGATGGGAGAGTGTCTATTCTGCTCGCATGGCATTTGAGGATACGAGGCATCAGCAGAGAGAGGCGGATGAAGCAGAGCGCTGGAGGACGATGTATGACTTCATGGGGAACTTCGAGCATTATTTTCCATCACCTAATCGCTGATTCAGTTTGAAGAGTTTTCTTGTTTTCTGCTTTAAGACTTTGTAAGTTTTTCTGTTTTTCTTTTCTTGTTGTTTTTTCTTTCTTTTCTTGTTTTTCTTTTCTATTTCTTTTCTTCTTCTTATTTTTTTCTTACAGTGGGGACACTGTAATTTTAAGTATGGGGTGGGAAAGGGTAGAAAACTTGTTATCTTGTGTCTTGTGTTTATGTGTTTTATTTGTTTTAAGTAGTTCTTTATTCCAGAAAAAAAAAAATCAAAAAAATTATTCAAAATATGAAAAATTCCGAAAAAAAAGAGTTTTAGAATTGATAGATATCCCTTTCTTATGGTTCTATGATAGTAGTTGCTAACATGATCATATAATTCCTTGCAAGCATGTCTTTGATAGTTTAGCCGGATTCTTGTTTTGAAAGATGTTTTTAGGAAGGAACAACATTTGATGAAATTGAGCATGTATACTTTTTAGCATGAGTGATGCAATCCAACAAAAATTGATGACCTTGTGAGTTATTTTTGGCCTTATAGGGAGAATATAAAAAATCCCTCTTCTTTTCTGGTGTGATTTACTCTCTATATGCATATTATCTCGTGGAATTGTGATGGTTATCTATTAATTGAGACCTATATAAGGTTTATAGTTCATTACTTGTGAAGATCATATGATAGAGAACTTTTTCATAAGCCCTATTATTCTTTATCCTACCTTACATTATCGTTCTTTTTGAAGCCAATTTGAGCCTTTAAACCTTTTATTTTTAGCTCCAAATATTATTCCCTAGCCGAGATAAGCTTGACCCTATCCGGGGATTAGGACTTAGATTGGAGAGGTATGTTTTGTTGAGTGAGATGTTATGATTGGTTTTGAAATTAAGAGATTGTTGGGAAGGGTAGATTGGAAGTCTCTTGTTTAATTTTGTAAAAAGAAAGATCTCTTGGTAATAAAGGATGCAAAAAAAAGAAAAAGTTATTAAGAGGAAAATGAAGGAAGTGTGCACGATGAAGATCGTTAACGACCTAGTTGGTCCGTTAACGAGGCTGTGTATGAAAAGAAAAAAGAGAGAGAGTTAAGAAAAAAGAGAAGTAAGATGTGCATATGTGTTTAATAGATAAATCAGAGATTCTTTTGAGTTATTTTATGAGACTTTCTAGGATATGATGGGTGAGTGAGAGAGGAAGTGCATATTGAAGAGTGAGTTTGGTATGATTCTTATATGAGAGTTTTGGTATATGTGTGAGTTTTAGGAGTCTTTGATTCCCGGATATTATTAGCACCACATAACCAAAATATTTCCACGCCTTATTGTTATTACCAAGCCCCATTACAACCCGGCCGAATAGAAACTTCTACGAAGTTTTTCATTGAGCCTAAAAGTTCTTTTGATTATTTTTGCTTGTTTTGACAAATCTTGGGTGGAGAGTTTGGTGATATAAGTTCCAATTTCTATGAGTTTTTGTATATAATATGTATTTTCTTATATCTATTTGGTGCATATATGTGTGATGACATTAATAGTCATTTGCTATTTTCTTCTATATGTTGAAGTTTCTTTTTAGATGATGGCTATTAACTTGATGAGTATGATTATTTGGTTTTGATTTAGTGTTTAGTGATTGCTTGAGGACAAGCAAGTCTAAGTATGGGGTATTTTGATGTTCATGTTTTTAGTATAGTTTTTAGTGTGTTTTCTTAGTTTGTTAGGTTTAGTTTTAGTAGTTTTAGAGTTAGTTTTGTGTGTTTTTGGATGAGTTTGCATATTTTGTGAAAAGTATGGAAGTTACTCTGTTTTGTGTCTTTTTGTAGGTTTTAGCAAGGAAACGGTGCTTTTTAGAGTTGAATGGAGTGCTACGGTGGAAGAAGGAAGAATACGAGGATAAAGAAGTCGAAGTCAAGTTTTTAGAGTTGAAGTGTTGAAAGAAAGCCGAATCCAGGCTCGTTAACGAGGTTGTGACGGGTCCTTAACAAGGCTTAAAGATAGAGTTTTTCGAGAGTTCGATCTTATGTTTACCGACCCTATGCGGAAGTTTATTTCGTGTCGGTAGGGTTTTTAATGAGTTTTAGGGGTATTATATTTTGTATTTTAGGTCTTGTTTTCTTTTTAGATTTTATTTCTATCTTTTTAGAGTTAGTTTCTATCTTTTAGGAAAGTTTTTTATCTTCTAGCCTTTTTATTAAATAGCTTTATTAGTATAAATACCCTTCTTTTCTAGCCTAGAGAAGGGTGTTTGAACGTGTTCAAGTAGGAGCCGAGAGAGAACGAGTCGGAGGAGAGAGTACCGAGGCTAACGAGAGTGAAGCTTAGGTCGTTTGTTGTGTTTTCGATTCGGTATTCTTGTTGTTTTCGGTTTCTTCTGAATTCTGTAAGACGATATTTTCTTATTAATTTGAAGTAGTGTTTCGTTTTCAATGTTTTCTCTTATTGAATTTGTTTGCTTTATAATTATGAGTAGTGAGTAGTTTTCCTATCTAGGGTCGGGGTTAAACCCGGCATGGTTATGCATGGTTTGATGAGTAAGTTGATGTGTTGAATGCCTTTTATCTATAAGTAGATTGCTTGTTGTGTTTATGCCTAGATGAGAATCGAGGTAATTTGAGTTTATAACTTGTTCGAAAGAGAAAGTTAGTAACTTGAATGTTGATATTGTTCGACAACGAAAGTTTCGAGCTTTGGATCCAAAACTAGTGATTGAGTGAGTTAGTTTATGAAAATAAATTGATTTGCTTGCTAATCAACGAAAGTTGATGAATTTGTCCATTTAAAGGCATGATCTTTATCTTCTTACGAGTTTTTATGCATGGCTATGTTGTGGTGACCCTTGTACTAGATTTTTTTGTTTCTATTTGAATTCTTCGATTATATTCGTTACTGAGTTCGCTGCCTCGATACCGAACCTGTTCTTTGGTCGTTAGTAGTTTATCCAGGTTCGTTAACGACCCTGACAAAGTCGTTACCGAGGTTGGTCGTAGTTAAGTTGTGTTATTTTGCTTTGTTTTATTTTTCTTAGTAGTTTGATAGACAAACAACCGTGCTTCCCGTGGAACAATCCTGACTCCCCTATACTCAGCGGGGTCTTGACTATAAATTTATTTGTTGTCAATAAACCCTCCTTCAACAAGTTGTAATGGGGCTTGGTAATTCAAAGGGTGTGGAGTATTTTGGCCTTGTGGTGCTAACTAATCCAGGAACCAAAGACTCCTAGACTACACAACACTTAACCAACACTCTTTCTTCTAACAATCACCAAACACTTAAACATTTCAATGCACTTCTTTCTTCACCTATCATCATTGTCTTTCTTCCTTTCTTACTTAGAAGGTTTTGGACTCTTGCACTTATTATACAACTTTTTTCTTTCTTTTTCTTTTTTTTACGACATTTTTCTTCTTCTGATGGGTCGGTACCGATCCTATATGGGTCAGTAACGAGCTTCTTTATTCATTACTATGTGCAATTTCGAGCCAAAACACTTCATTCTTTAATTTTCCAAAGATAACACTCCTTCTCTACCTTTCACAATCACTTTATTTTCACCCAATCAATCCACAACAACCTCCACCAGTCCATTCTAAGTCCTAATTCCCGGATCAAAGGGTCAAGCTTATCTCGGCTAGGGAACAATTTTGTGGGGCTAAAAATAGGCTTTAAAGCTCAAACGGCTACAAACAAAGGGATCATGTATAGGTAGGGAAGAGGAATATAATAGGCTAATGAAAATAAGTTCAAAATCATTTGATTCAACATGTAATGAACAAATCTCCATTGGTTTCAAGTTTAAAATAACCATGCCATTGACAAGTGGCAAATGCATTTGGAAGAGTAAATCACACATGAAAGAAAAAGGAATAAGACATACATTCCTTATAGGCCAAAAATATCTCACTTAGGTTCAATTTGTTGGATTGCTTTCACTTAGAAAAATGCATGCTCAATATCCATCATAAGCTCAAAATTCAAAAAAAAACAAGATTATGATTTAGGCAATTCTTGCAAAGCATGCTATAGGATTTACATGATGATGCAAGCAACTTTTATCCTAGGACATCTAAAAAGGGCATTCATCCATCAAAAATCAAAAAGAAAAAGACTCAAGAAAAGCTAGACTAAACACAAGCAAACACACGACTCAAGCAAGTAATTTCCCAAACCACCCCATACTTAAAACATCAATGTCCCCATTGATTAGAAAAGTAAAGAGAAGGGAAAGAGAAACTAACTTGGACACCTTGAAGCGTTGGAAGAGGAGGAGAATCACTCTTGAGGAGGAGGAGGTGATGAAGTGTGGAAGAGTTGTTGTGCCAACCAATTGTTGTATTCCACTTGAGCGTTCCACCTCTCTACATCTTGCTTGTGGTCCTCATAGTATTCAATACGGAAATCTCGAAGCTCTTTTTGGTGGGTGACGAACTGGTTGTGGTGGTGGTTAAGCGCCCCATAGAGGTGGTGTTGGTGAAGCATAAGGGCGTCCATCTTAGAGGCTCGAAGAGAGATGTCGGGGTTGCCACTTGAGCTCGACCCGGTGTGATGTGCACCTTGTCCTTGAGAGTGAGAAGCGCCGGACTCGCCATAGGACCCATCAAAGCCATAAGGGCTGGGGTAGTAGGGTACCATGTCAGTCTGTGGTCCCATGTTGAAGTCCAGATGGTCGGTACCGGCCTGATGATGATCAGTACCGCCCCATGTCTGGTCGTTACCGACCCCTAATGGGTCGGTACCGCCCCTCCCGGGCTGGCTTCTTGGTGCTTCCCATTCAAAAATATGTTCTCTTGGAGGTGGGTCAGGCTCAGCTCTCAGGTACCGGCTGGGCATGCGTCTAATCATCTCATCAGCTCGAACATTGGGCACCAAGGGGTAGGGTGTAGGAGCCCATGCGTCATACCAATTTGGGCGGTAGAAAAGTTCGAGGTTCTCCTTGGTGAGCACCACATCGTGTGTGCCCTCATCGAGCTTGAACTTAGAGACGAAGTCGGTGGCGGTTTGGTAGACAACTTTGGAATTGGTATAGTACTTCACATCCATGGGAATGACTCTCTTGGAGGAGTAGGCGAAAAGTTTGATCTTCAAAGACTTAGCGAGGATAACCACGAGCCAACTGAAGTAGCTGTTGTTGTGGTGGCCACGGTGGTTAAGGACTGTTGTGGCGTACTCGAACCCCAAATTCATCTGTTTGGGCGTCTCAAAGAGGATGTTGGCTAAGCATGCAAGTTCTTGCTTGGTGGGGCGCGAGAGCTCATACCTGGGCCAAATTGTGGAGCCAAGGATGCACAGAATGACCCTGAAAACGGGGCTAGCAATATATCGACCTAGAAGGGCATTGGTGGGGAAATCCACCCGGCCGGTGATGTAGTGCCACAACCTCTTGATGGGGAAATCCTTTAGTGTGTACACCCCAGACGGTGCACGAAAGCCAAGATGCTTGTTGAACTTCTTCATGTCCATCTCATGGCGCATGTTGCCAAGCTGAAAACCGACAATGGACTTGTTGAAGTCGGTGTCGTCCACTCGCATGCTAAAGTCGGACATGAACTCACACGTGAGGGCCACGTGGTGCTCCTCAATGGGATGTAAGATGAGGGATTGAGCCCCGATCCAAGAGAAGGCCTCAAGTACCACCTCATGGATGCCGATCTTGTTGGCGCCGCCTCTTTGATATGCTCGCATAGAGACGTCTCCTTTCCACATCTCAATGAACCGGTCTCGTTGCTCATCAAAAGCAAACTCCACATAGTCCTCCTTTTGCTTGTTCTTCTTTTGCTTCTTGGCGGGTCTGCTTGATGAAGAGGCCATTGTCCTACAAAACATTTTAGCTCCCAAGATAATTTCCAAATTTATAAAGGACAAAAGCCACACAAAGATCACACATAGAACCACCAAAGAAACACCCCATACTTACAATAAGCAACATGCTTCAATATTATAAGAAAAATCTCAACCAAGCATGCTTAATCATGAAAAATAGGTAATTAGAGGGAAATCTCATGCTTGAGTCACACAAATCATGGATAAATCAACTCAATTATCATGCAATCATCAAAATTACGAGGAAACCGGGGTCGGAATCGACCCTTGGAGGCTCATAGTCGCACAAATACGCGCCAAAGCACAAGAACAACAACACTGAGGGGTCGTTACCGACCGGGTTCGGTCAGTACCGACCCCGCTGGGCAGAAATATACTCGAAAAATCGGCACAAATACCTTGTAATGGCTACCCACAAATCCTAGAAAAGTCATATGTGCCCAAAATCAGCGAAAAAACCAAGTATCAAGCAAGAAATCAACGCTCAAACCTCAAATCATCATTATATCATGTAGATCCAACAACCAAAGCACACAACATGCCAAAATTCCACATTCAAACTCAAGAACTCCCAAAACCTAGATTTTCAACTATCCCTTCGAAATTAATCAAGTAAACTTGAATTTAAGAGCAAAGGAGTAGAGGAACATACCAAAAACGAGTATAACTAGGAGAATGAAAGTAGAAAGAGGGTCGTAACCAAGCACTTAGACTAGATCGAAAATTGGGATTTATGAGTGAGGGTTCGATTTTTGGTTTCTTTGTGAAGAAATTGGATAGATTTTGTAGCACAAAGATGGAATTGAGTAGATTTGAGAGGAGTAGTGATGGATCTTTGAAGTTTTGAGGGCAATGGAGGCAAAGGGATTTTTTAGAGCAAAGGGGGACGGTGGTGTGGTTGAAGTGGGGAAGAAAGAGGGGGAGGAGTAGGGTTAAAGGGGATAAAAGTGCAAGGACTTACTTGCAATTTCCGAAAATTTCGAGATTTCTACCGTAATGCTGGGCAAATCGGTACCGACCGGATTCGGGTCGTGAACGACCACCCCTGTACATTTTGTTCCCTTGCGTTATGGTGTGTTCCGGCCCTCTTGTACCCTTTAAACGCCTCGGATCCCTACCACACTTTAGTGGAGATGCAAGACAAGAGTCCTAACTACTCTAAACTAATAAAAACAAATTAATCTAAGCTAAAAAGTCCAAAATAAAAAGAAAAGGGAAAACGTGGGTTGCCTCCCGTAAGCGCTTTATTTAACGTCTTTAGCTAGACGAGGAATACCTCAGCTTAGTCGGAGCATGTGAGAGCCCATGTTGCTCGGATTTCCTCATCGGGTTCAGCTCTTGCATAATACTTCTTTAATCAATGCTCGTTGACCTTGAAAATCCCTCCATTCTCGTCTATTAGGTCGACCTCCCCATGTAGGTAGATGTGATGAACCACGAATGGTCCACTCCATCGGGTTCATAGCTTTCCGGGGAAGAGTCGAAGTCTAGAGTTGAAAAGGAGTACTTGATCACCGACTTTGAAGGTCTTCGGGACAAGCTTCTTGTCATGCCACTTCTTGGTTCTCTCTTTGTAGATCTTGGCATTCTCATACGCCTTTAGCCTCAACTCCTCTAGTTCTTGTAAGTCCATGTATCGTTTTGCTCCGGCCGCGTCGAGGTCCATGTTAAGCTCCTTGAGAGCCCATAAAGCTTTGTGTTCAAGCTCGATGGGCAAGTGACATGACTTGCCGTACACTAGATTGTAAGGAGTGGTGCGGAGTGGCGTCTTGTAGGCGGTGCGGTACGCCCATAGTACATCATCGAGCTTGGAGGACCAATCCTTCCTTGAGCGGGAAACCGTCTTTTCTAATATGCTCTTGATTTGCCGGTTGGAAACCTCCACTTGACCAATACTTCGGGGATGGTAAGGAGTTGCCACTTTGTGAAGTACCCCCTACTTGGTCAAAAGTGCCTCGAAGCTCCGCTCAATGAAGTGAGTCCGCCATCACTAATAAGAGCTCGGGGAACACCAAAGCGAGGAAAGATGTTGGTCTTCATGAATTTGGCCACCACTCGTGCATCATTGGTTCTTGTGGCTATGGCATCGACCCACTTGGAAACATAGTCGACTGCCACGAGGATGTACTTGTAGGGACCCGAAGAGGGGAAGGGTCCCATGAAGTCAATACCGCATACATCAAAGAGCTCGACCTCTAGGATTCCCGTGAGTGGATTCTCGTTCCTCCATGTAATGTTTCCCGTGCGTTGGCGCTCATCACACGCTGTTACATATGCTTGAACGTCCTTGAAAAGGGTGGGCCAATAGAATCCACTTTGAAGAATCTTTGTTGTGGTTTTGAATCCCTTA
This sequence comes from Fallopia convolvulus, assembly GCA_964016875.1. Taxonomy (NCBI): domain Eukaryota; kingdom Viridiplantae; phylum Streptophyta; class Magnoliopsida; order Caryophyllales; family Polygonaceae; genus Fallopia; species Fallopia convolvulus. Next base: position 34,238,622 of record OZ024729.1, read on the forward strand.
GCATGGCCGCCCGTCGGGAGAGTATGACAATGTCGGATTACTCCTTCTATCTCATCATCAGGCACACAACGCCTAAAGATATGATCACTCCCTTGCTTGAAAAGGTAAGGATCGTCCCAATAGTATTGCTTGACGTCGTGGAGGAACTTCTTTTTAGCTTGGGAAGTCAATCCATCGGGAATAATGCCTCCTACAAAATAGTTAGCAAAATCCGCAAACCAAGGGGTTGTCTCCCCTCTAATAGCATGTATAGAATGGGAAGAGAGGATGGGAGGAGAGGAAGGAAGAGTACTAGTAGGTACGCAAGAAGAGGGAGAAGAGTGACCTGGATCGACCCCGGCTAGGGTCGGAGTCGTGGGGTCTTGCTCGGAGTCGACCGTCTATCGTACATGAGGGGGGCTCGGTACCGACCCAGGATGGGCGACATCGACCCGTAGAACTTCGTTGCTTAAGAGGGCTTCGTCTGGGAGAGAATCATTGATGGGTATCGCGTCTCCGGGTACCGCGTCCATGCTTTGTGATGATCTGCTCAACTTGCCTTATAGGTGTGAATTCATGTTGGGTATCAACTTCATCGTCATAACTCACATCAAGTACAGTAGATTGCTCCTCAACTTGAATTTGAGTGTCTGACTCATGATCGTTTGACTCCAATGTGATTCCACCTTTACTTTCACACAACTCAAAAGGACATGAGATTTTGGAATGAAAATATGAAGAACATGACTCACAAGGCTCCATGATTATAGCATCTGCCCCTTTGGAGAGACCCCTAATTATATCCTCAAGAGACTTATCAACCGGATGGTGTGGTTGGGAAGATGACTCGACCAAAAAGCTTTGATGGCTCATGAAACATAAGAAATCCCAGCATTCCTCAAATCCCATATATAAAAGCCTCTCATTGCTCATGTAGTCGGCCAATCCCCTTCTCTCAAGATTCATACCATGGATAACTCCCATGTTTACCTCTCCATCACTGTATTGTAATCCCCAAGTACCAAGTTCAAACACATGGTCTTGAAATCCTGAAGAATAATCATGGAAGTGTTCATCCTGCATCTGTCTACATTCAAACAAAGCCATGGATCAGTAGCACAGGTGTTGTGAACCGTATGATAGGTTCACACCACCAAAAATAGTAATACTAAGTAAACACAAAGAAACAGCCGAGTCCCCAGCAACGGCGCCAAATTTGACGAGCAAATTTATGTCGTGGTAAAAGCGTTGTCAAAGAAAATTCCTAACTTCCGAACCTAAGTATAGTGGAAGCAAGGGTGGTACCCACAGAGACACATATTTCTTGTATTTAATTAATATTACTAAAGTAATTAAAGGGGATTTCAAGATTTTAACTATTAATTAATATTACTAAAGTAAACAAAACAAAGCGAGTAATATAATTAGGTTTCAAATATAGAGAAAAGCGTCCAACTAGCTTCGTATCCATTGCATACATGAGTTTTGATCATCGATTATTCTTATTTCAATTCCCTTGACTAATCTATTGTGAATTCATGGAATTCAAGCTCAAAGTGGTTATCAATATGCACCGTCATTAATAACCTTTTAACCAATTAACCTAGAAAACCTTCTATGTCAAATTGATCATGCAAATTAATTCAAAGCATTCAATAGAAATATAGTTCATAAATTCCACCATATATTTAGTTATTCTAGTTGTAATTCAACCTAGAAAAAGAATAGGTGATCAATCTATTATAATCCTAAGCGAATCTAATCAATTAAGCATGAAGTAATTCAATCTAGTCAAGGCAAATTGAAATAATTCAAATCTCACAAACAATCATGCATACCACTTCAACTAACTAGTTGGACAAGGGAAAGTAGCTAGAAAAGGACATTAAAGAAGGAATTAAACTTACAAGAGTTAGGTTTCTCTTCAATTGTGCAATCTAGGTTTTGTTCCCAAGAGTTCTCTCTCGCGTGAAAATTAATGTAAAAAAAATAATAAAGCATAAGTTCCCCAAATAAAAGCCTAAAACAGTATTTATATCATATCCAAAAACATCCTAAAATAATAATAAGCCGGCTTAAAGATAAACCGAAGCTTGAAATCACAGTCGCATCAACGCATCGCTAGGCACGGTCAAACCCCCTCAGAGCGCGGTCACGCTCTGGCCTATTCAGCCCGCATCGCTGGGCGTTGGAATTTGGACTCGGAGTAAAAATATGAATTGTAGCTCTTCGAATTAGCTTTCTAGTGATACTACATTCTGCTTGATTCGACCACTATAACTCCCAAACCAAGCATTGGAAGATAGAGGTGTTGAAACAACAACTCCAATGCATAGCCCAGATTTAAGCGTTTTTTTCACAAAACCTCTTGGGCCTTAGCTCTTCCAATCTTCACCTGCACCACTTTAAGCCTCATCTTGATCCTCCATAATCATCTAAGATCCATCCCGTCCACGCTTGTTTACCTAAAGATCTGCAAAAACGAACAAAACAAGCGCAAAACCCGAATTTCCTAGAAAACCTAAAAACCTAAGAACTAGACTAAACTAAGCTAAAACTAAGCAAAATAAGCATAAATATGCATCCTAAGCTATACCTAAATGCAAGCTATCAGGGGTCCCCGCCCCCTTTGTCCATTGTTTTGTAGGTTTTAGGTTGAACAAATAGTTGGAACAGATGTGTTGAGTCGGTGATAGGAACTCATATTCATTAATGATGTTCGTGTTTTTAGTATAGTTTTTGATAGGTTTTATTAGGTTATTAGGACTAGTTTTAATAAATTTAGGTTTAGTTTTATGTGTTTTTGGTTAGTTTTGCATATTTTGTGAAAAGTATGGAAGTTACTCCGTTTTGTGTATTTTTGTAGGTTTTAGCAAGGAAAAGGTGCTATTTGAAGCTGAATTTGGAGCGCTATGATGAAAGGCGGATAAATACAGGATGAAGAGGCTGAAGTCTACAATTTTTGGAAGAGAAGTGTCGAAGAAAATCAAGCCCAGGCTCGTTAACGAGGCTGTGAGGGCTCGTTAACGAGGCCACGTGATGAAGATTTCGAGAGTTTGATTTTATGTCTCACCGATCCTGTGCGGGAATTTATTTCCGTGTCGGTGGAGTATCTTTTTATGATTTTAGGGTTATTATATTATGTATTTTAGGTCTTGTTATCTTTCTAGATTTTATTTCTATCTTTTAGGATTTTAATTCTATCTTTTTAGGAAAGTTTTTATCTTCTAGTTTTTTTTATTTTTCTAGCTTTTTAGTATAAATAGCCCTCTTATTTAGCTTAAGAGGGCGGACCATATTGAAAAGAGGAGGAAGGGCCGAGAGTAGAGAGAGAGGATCGGAGTCGAGATAAAGCTCGGTAGACGAAAGTTACCGAGGTCGTTAATCGTGGTTTCGGTTCGGTGTTCTATATTTTTCGGTTTCTTCTGAATCTCTGTAAGACGATACTTTTATTAATTTGAGTAGTGTTTTGTTTTCAAATGTTTTCTTTGATTAAAGTTATTAGTTTCTTAGTTATGATTAGTGAGTAGTCTTTTTATCTATGGTCGGGGTTGAAACTCGGCATAGTTGTGCATGTTTTGTGAGTAAGATTATGTGTTGAATGCCTTTTATCTATTGTTGAGATTGTTTGTTGTGCTTATACCAAGATGAAAGTTGAGGTAATTTGAGTTGTTGACTTGATTGAAAGAGAAAGTTATAAACTTGAAGGTTGATATTGTTTGAATACGAAAGTTTCAAGCTTTAGATCCGAAACAAGCAATTGGGTGAGTTAGTTTATGAAAGTAGATTAATTTGCTTGCTAAGTCAATGAAAGTTGATACTTCTATCTATTTAAAGGCATGATATTTATTTCTTACGAGCTTGTGTGCATGACTATGTTGTGGTAGCCCTTATCCTAGATCTTTGTTTTTATTTGAATTCCCTTAAGAACATATTCGTTACTGAGTTTGTTAGCTCGGTACCGAACCTGTCTAGGTCGTTAATTTTGGTCTTTTTATTCTCGGTGGTTCGTTAACGAGGCTGACAACTTCGATAACGAGGCTGCTTGTGTGTTTTGCTTGCTTTTGTTTTAATTTTTAGGAGTCCATAGATAAACAAACCTTGCTTCCTGTGGAACGATCCTGACTCCCCTATACTCAGCGGGGTCTTGACTATAAATTTATTTGTTGACAATCAACCCTCTCAACAAATTGGCACCGTTGCCGGGGAAGCAACGTGTTTTGTTTATTTATCTGTGGGTCTGGGAATAGCCCGACCTCGTTTTTGTTTTTAATTTTTGTTTTCTTTGTCTGTTTTCTCAGCGCATGCCCTTAGGACGTCGAAGGCTTGAGTTTGACAACGTTGGTTATTACTCAAAACCTGAACGTTCCCTGCACCGTAGACGCCGAGAGAACCGAGCCATGGCCACACCAGAAGAGCTGGTTCGTCAGCTAGAAGTCCTCCAAACACAGATGGAGGCGTTGAAAACTGAGAAGGAAGGCGCTGCCGCCGAGGCTGAGCGTCAACGAGCTACCAACGCTCGTCTACAAGAAGAGCTGAATGCCTATCCAAAGAACGCCAGGGAATAGATGCACCCAGAACTAAGGGTGCCAAAGTCTCCAATTGTGCTTCCGGAGATAGAGAAATCCTTTGAGATCAAGTCTCAATTCATATCCTTGATTAAACGGGCTCAGTTTGAAGGGAAACCTACTGAGTGCCCTATGGAACATATTAGGAATTTTCTTGACTTATGCAACACTATAGCTTCAGAAGGTGTCTCACTTGAATATGTTCTGTTAAAAGCTTTTAGGCGGCCTCTTTCTGGAAATGCCCTGAGCTGGTTGGAGAGCTTACCTCCTAAGTTTATCAGGACTTGGAAGAACTTGTATGATCAATTTCTTACAAAATTCTTCCCGCCTGCCAAGACGACGGAGTTGAGAAAACGCATCACCTCCTATCATCAGCTACCTAATGAAACATTTGTTAAAACATGGGAAAGATTTAAAGAGATGCTTAGACAATGCCCTACCCATGGGCAACCTTTATATGTTCTGCAAGAAATCTTTTTCCAGAGTATCAACGCAGAGACCAAGAACCGCATCAACACGCATATTGCGTGCGGTTTTATAGAGATGAACCCAACGGTTGCATGGGAATTTCTGGATAAGCTGTCCAATTATGATGCCATGTATGGAACCCAGCAAACTCCACAGCCCCAGAAACGTCTCTACCTACCTAACTGAGACGAAGTTGACCCGGATGTTAAAAATCAATTCTTGCAAGACGAGGTCAACCGTTTGAAGAAGCAGGTAAGTTTTCTGAAATCCTCTCAATCTTGTCAAGAATGTGGTTCTTCTGCACATAGTACTTCTGCTTGCACTAACATAGAGCAGGTTAGAGCCGCTGAGACAATTGCTGAGATGAGTTATATGAGAGGACCATACAGGAACCAGCCTAGCTATTTTGACAGGTCAAACAACTATCAGGCATCGGGCAATCAAAATACAAATCAAAACTGTGCAGCGCCTCCGCCAGATAGACGACCTGCACCCTATCGACCTCCAGGCCATCAAGAGCCACCATCATGGGTTCAAGGATTACAAGAAAGGCATTAACGGCGTAGCCAACAAAGTTAACGAAGTGACCAACAAGGTTAACGAAGTTCAAGCCAACCTGAATCAACAAAATAAAAGATGGGGAGAGTTCGATATATGGAAGAAGAGTGTTGATTCCCAACTAGGGAACCTCGCTGCCCAGATTCCGAGACCACATGGGCAACTCCCGGGTCGTCCCGAGGAGAACCCTAGGGGACAAATAGCAGCGGTGCACCTTAGGAGTGGGAAGACATTGCCAGAGCGAGTCCAAGCTGAGGACAAGAAGGAAGAAGACGTCACAATTCAGCTCGGTAACAAGCCAGCGAGGGCAAATACCGAGCCCATATACCATGGTGACGAGGCTCCGAGGTTATCTAACGACCCTAACCTAGGTAAGTCTACTAATCCGAGCCTTCCTCTCTATCCCAGGGTAGTTAACGACCCCATCAGGGTCGGTAACGACCCGCCGAGGACACCAACTGACCCCAGTGTCGACCCGGTACTCTCACCTCTCGAGCCTAACTTGGTTCCGAGAATGGTGAAATCTCTTCCATTTCCAAATAAGAAATCTATGGACTCAACTGAGAGTAAGTTCAAGCGTTTCGTAAAGATTCTTCAGGGCATTAATATTTCCATCCCATTCGCTGACGCCCTAAGCAAAATGCCGGCTTACACAAAATTTTTGAAGGATATTCTTAGCAGGAAAAGGTCCATTACAGAGCTACAGGATGAAGTAAGATCAATTGCTCTACCAGAAAAGCTTGGAGATCCAGGGAGATTTGCCATCACGATTGGCATAGGCGACCACAAATTTAAAGCTTTATGTGATTTGGGAGCCAGTGCTAGTTTGCTTCCCCTCTCCATCTGGTTAAAAGCTAACATGGGACCACTAGATCCTGTGGATATGAACCTCTTCATGGCGGACGGATCATGTGTCAAAGCTACAGGGGTCGTGGATGACTACCCTATTCAAGTGGGAAAATTCTTTATACCAAATGATTTCGTTGTCCTCGACATGCGTGAGGATCCTCATGTCCCTATTATCCTAGGCAGACCATTCCTAGCTACAGCAAGTGCCAAGGTCGATGTGAGGAAAGGACTTACGTTTGAGATTGGAGAAGAACGAGTAGAATTCAGCCTGGACCAAAACGCAAATGACCCAACCATGGTCGCACAAATCGAGTTGCACCAACCAAAACTCGACAAAGCGGATACAACTGAACTTCCACCAACTTCGATAGAGGATGAGATTCTCACACAGGACCTTGTCGAGCTCCCATGGCCTACTAGCGAGTCTCATATACAAGGAAACAATCAAGGTGAGTACTTTTCTTCTTACCCTATTCCTGCACGATACCCCACAACATATGCTATTGAGGAGTCATAACCACCTTGGTTTCCGGATTCCGCTAACCCATATGTAGGAATGCCGGGCATACTCATAGAAGACAAGGGATCTAGCTTAGTGACTCAAGCAAACAACGCTTACAAAGCTAAGTATGGGGTAACTCGAGACCCTGACTTAGCTACAACAGAACCACCTTGAAGCAAGGGAAGAACGTCGGGCTAACGACGTTAAAAATAGCGCTTACGGGAGGCAACCCGCTTTTAGTATAGTATAGCTTTCTTCTTTTTAGATTCTTTCTTTTTCTTAGCTTTCTTTTCCTTTCTTTTCTTTTCTTTTTAGTAGTTTTAGGATAGAAATTAGGATAAATTTTGAGCTAACAAGATACATGAGAAGGGCTCGAAAATCACTCCAAGAGGCTATGGTGGCTCGTTAACGACCCACCCAGGGTCGTTAACGACCCGGTTCGACGACCCGATTCGGCAAAACGGGCAGGTAAGTTTTTTTTAACCTAATCTATCTTTTACCTACCCCATGCCGCCACCCCCTTCTACCTCTTCCTATCCCTACCCTCTCCTATATAACCCTTCTACCTCTCCTAAAAAAAATTTCACTCTCAAATCCTTAAACTCCAAAACCTCTCAAGAATCCTACCCAAAGATCTTGGAGATCCCCCGCCACCGATCGTCGGAGACACCCTCGTTACCGAAGCTCAGAACCCCGGATTTCCACCTGACGAGACCCAAAGCTTGTTAACCACCCAACTCCGACCTCGTGTTCTTCAAATTCTCGATTCTCCGGTATGATTTCTAAACCCTAACTCTTAATTGAAAGATTCAAGGTTTTTAGGGTGAAAATTTCATGTCTTGAATTGTGTTTATAGAGAGGACCGATTTGCATGTTTAGATCTTGCCCATGAATTATGGTTATGCTTAGTTGGTTCTCAATCTAGGAAAGATTCTTCATGCTAGATTCTCCATTGCAAAAATTTGATTTAGAAAAGCATGAATTTTTCTTGTTCTAGATATTGAGTTTGATTTTCACCATGTTAATTTTTGGGCAAATTTAGCATGTTTGGGGTGTGTAATTGAGCAAGTATGGGGTGCTTGTACCCGATTGCGTGTCTAGTGAAGGAGTGTAGAGGATTGCATGCTTGATTTATGGCTTGATTTTGAAGTTGATAGAACTCGGAAATTCTGTGAATTGGCTCTCGGCAGATCGTTAACGAGCCACACAGGCTCGTTAACGACCCTGTGCAGCTTCACAATCCAGAATCCAGTCCAGATTCATAAACGACCCAATTGGGTAGTTGACGAATAATTCCGAGGATTATTTCGAGACCAAGTATGGGGTCTGCCTATCTACTTGAATAGATCTTATCTTGGAAAATCATGATTGTTTTGTAGGTCACATGGCAAGTTCAAGCAGACCCGCTACCCGAGCTCAGAAGAAGAGGAGGAATCAGAGGTCCCCATCCCCACCTCGCATGGATAATGTGATTTTGCGCACTCAAGGGCAAGCGGATCGTTACAACGCCATCCTAAACAAGGACCACAACACTCGGTGGTTCTCAAAGACGAGTGCCAAGCACACAGGGATCTACACGGATGTCAAGGAGGCCTTTGCTATTCTCGTTGTGCCTCATTTACTGAAGAAGGAAAATCTACCGCACTTTCCGGCTCTCACATCCGAGTTTTTAGCCACTCTAGAGACAAGTTTCCCAACGAAGACTTCGGCGGGACGCATTCGGTTTAGGCTCGGTAATGTGAACCGGGAGTACACTTTGGCGGAGTTCAACACAATTCTGGAGCTCCCAAACCCTTCTAGAGAGTACAGCTTGAAAGATTACAAAGTTACAAGGACATGGGGCAACATCACCGGGGAGGTCGAGCCTTCCGCTGCGGCATTATCCGGGGCAAGTATCATCAATCCCATATTCAGGATCATTCTCCGAGTTTTTGCCGCTACATTCTGGCCAAAGAGAGAGCTGAACAGGCCAACAAGGACGAAAGTTGCTTGTCTTCGCACCATCCTTTTTGAGGAGCCCGGCCCGTTGAATTTGGGGTATGAGTGGCTCTACTATATTGAGAAATCAACCAAGTCCAAGGAAGTTTGGTGTGGTAACTTGGTTAGTCTTTTGGCCACAAACCTTGGAGTCGACCTCACTCGCTACACACCGGCTCATGCTCAACTCCTCAACAAGCACTATTGGTATAGCTCCGGTATTTTCATTCAAGCCGAGGGAGGGTTCAAGGTAAAAGTTCAAGAATGCCTCGTTAGACCCACCCTTGACATGTTGGAGCTACTCTATGTACCGAATTGGTACGCGGAATGGACGGGACATGCTTTCCCATTGGAGCCCAAACCGGAGGATGAGCTATCACTTAGGCCTTGTGAGACACGGTTTGAGCAAGAAGGTGAAGAGATGGATGAAGATGAAGATGAGGATGAGGATACCGAGGTTGTAGGCAATGACACTGAAGAAGCTAACACAGAGGGAGGCACTGAGGAGCTTAACTTTGAGGAAGAGGATCTCGATGCTGAGGTTTTAGGCACCAACATCCTCGTTGACGAGCCCACCAGGCTCGTTAACGATCATTTCCAGCCTTCTACATCTGCTGCTAACGAGGTACACAGGGTCGTTAACGACCCACCGAGGGCAGCTACCAAATCACCGCCAGCTCCTACCGACCCCTACTCTTATGGACTTGTGCCATTCAACCCGGTCCTTCACCATGATCACTTTCAGCCTCACTACCCACCACCTCCTCAGCCTGAGTACACTGGATCGGGCATTCCGCCACCATGGGCCGAGGATCTTTCTTCTCAGATGCAACAACTTCACCTCCAGCAGGACCACATTCATCGGAGGATGGATAGATGGGAGTTTGTCTATTCTGCTCGCATGGCAATGGAGGACGAGAGGCATCGTTAGAGAGAGACAAAGGATGTTGAGCGTTGGAGGACGATGTATGACTTCATGGGGAACTTTGAGCACTATTTTCCTCCACCTAACCGTTGATTCAGTTTGAAGACATTTTCCTTGTTTTCCACTTCTAAGACTTTGTAAGTTTTTGTTTTCTCTTTTCTTGTTTTCTTGTGTTTTTCTTTTCTATTTCTTTTCCTCTTCTTATTTTTCTTACAGTGGGGACACTGTAATTTTAAGTATGGGGTGGGAAAAAGTAGAGTAGGAAAACTTGCTTAGTATGTGTCTTATGTGTCTGAAAACTTGCTTAGTATGTGTCTTATGTGTCTTATTTATTTAAGTAGTCTAAAAAAATCGAAAAATGTGAAAAAAATCCAAAAAGAGTTTTAGAATTGATAGATATCCCTTTCTTAGGTTCTATGATAGTAGTTGTTAGCATGATCATATAATTCCTTGCAAAACATGTCTTTGAGAATATAGCCAGAATCTTATTATGAAGTTGTTTTTAGGAAGGAATAGCATTTGATAAAATTGAGCACATATGATCTTTATAGCATAAGTGATGCAATCCAACAATAATTCCTTGTGAGTTAGTTTTTTGGCCTTATAGGGAGAATATCATAAAATCCCTCTTCTTTTCTTGTGTGATTTACTCTCTATATGCATATTATCTCTTGGAATTGTGATGGTTATCTATTTCTTGAGACCTATATGAGATTTATAGTTCATTACTTGTGAAAATCAGATGATAGAGAACTTATTTTCTTAAGCCCTATTTATCCATATCCACCCTTACATTATCCTTCTTTTGACAACCGAATTGAGCCTTAAGCTTTTATTTTTAGCTCCACAAAAATTATTCCCTAGCCGAGATAAGCTTGACCCTATCCGGGGATTAGGACTTAGATTGGAGAGGTATGTTTTGTTGAGTGCAATGATATGTTTGGTTTGAAATCGAGGGATTATTGGGAAGGGTAGATTGGAAGTCTCTTGTTTTAAGTTGTAAAAGGAAAGATCTCTTCATAGCAAAAATATGCACAAAAAAGGAAGAAGAAGAAATGGTTGGAAGAAAGTTGTTAAGAGGAAGGAGTTCACGATGAGGTTCGTTAACGACCCTGAAGTGGTTCGTTAACGAGGCAGCGAAAAATAATAAATGAAAAAATGAAGAAGTAAGAAGTGCATTTGTGTTCATAAAGATGAATATCAGGGATTCTTTTTGTTTTTAAGAGACTTTCTAGGATATATTGGGTGAAAGGAATAAGTGTGCATAATGAGAGAGTGAGTTTGGTGTATGTTTTAAGAGAGTTTTGATGTTGTGTGTGAGTTTTTAGGAGTCTTTGATTCCCAGATATTATTAGCACCACATGACCAAAATATTTCCATTCCTTATTGTCTTTACCAAGCCCCGTTACAACCCGGCCGAATGGAAGCTTCTATGAAGTTTTTTCATTGAGCCTAAGTTCTCTTGATGATTTTTGCTTGTTTTGACAAATCTTGGGTGGAGAGTTTGGTGATATAAGTTCCAATTTCTATGAGTTTTTTGTATATGAGATGAGTTGAGAGATTGAATTTATGAGCCCAAACACTTGAGAGTTGAGAGAAACACATTTACCCTTGTGAGGTTGGATTGTATTTTCTTGTGTCTATTTTAGGTGTATATATGTGTGATGATGTTAATATTCATTTGCTATTTTTCTTCTATGTGTTGAAATTGTTTTTAGATAATGGCTATAATTTGATGAGTATGTTGTTTGGTTTTGATTATTGTTTAGTGATTGGTTGAGGACAAGCAAGTCTAAGTATGGGGTATTTTGATGTTCGTGTTTTTAGTATAGTTTTTGATAGGTTTTATTAGGTTATTAGGACTAGTTTTAATAAGTTTAGGTTTAGTTTTATGTGTTTTTGGATAGTTTTGCATATTTTGTGAAAAGTATGGAAGCTACTCCGTTTTGTGTATTTTTGTAGGTTTTAGCAAGGAAAAGGTGCTATTTGAAGCTGAATTTGGAGCGCTATGATGAAAGGCGGATAAATACAGGATGAAGAGGCTGAAGTCTAGAATTTTTGGAAGAGAAGTGTCGAATAAAATCAAGCCCAGGCTCATTAACGAGGCTGTGAGGGCTCGCTAACGAGGCTGTGAGGGCTCGCTAACGAGGCCACGTGATGAAGATTTCGAGAGTTTGATTTTATGTCTCACCGATCCTGTGCGGGAATTTATTTCCGTGTCGCTGGAGTATCTTTTTATGATTTCAGGGTTATCATATTATGTATTTTAGGTCTTGTTATCTTTCTAGATTTTATTTCTATCTTTTAGGATTTTAATTCTATCTTTTTTGGAAAGTTTTTATCTTCTAGTTTTTTTTATTTTTCTAACTTTTTAGTATAAATAGCCCACTTGTTTAGCTTAAGAGGGGGGACGATATTGAAGAGAGGAGGAAGGGCCGAGAGTAGAGAGAGATGATTGGAGTCGAGATAAAGCTCGGTAGACGAAAGTTACCAAGGTCGTTAATCGTGGTTTCGGTTCGGTGTTCTATATTTTTCGGTTTCTTCTGAATCTCTGTAAGACGATATTTCTTATTAATTTGAGTAGTGTTTTGTTTTCAAATGTTTTCTTTGATTAAAGTTATTATTTTCTTAGTTATGATTAGTGAGTAGTCTTTTTATCTAGGGTCGGGGTTGAAACCCGGCATAGTTGTGCATGTTTGGTGAGTAAGATTATGTGTTGAATACCTTTTATCTATTGTTGAGATTGTTTGTTGTGCTTATACCAAGATGAAAGTTGAGGTAATTTGAGTTGTTGACTTGATTGAAAGAGAAAGTTATAAACTTGAGGTTGATATTGTTTGAATACGAAAGTTTCAAGCTTTAGATCTGAAACAAGCAATTGGGTGAGTTAGTTTATGAAAGTAGATTAATTTGCTTGCTATGTCAATGAAAGTTGATACTTCTATCTATTTAAAGGCATGATATTTATCTTCTTACGAGCTTGTGTGCATGACTATGTTGTGGTAGCCCTTATCCTAGATCTTTGTTTTTATTTGAATTCCCTTAAGAACATATTCGTTACTGAGTTTGTTGGCTCGGTACCGAACCTGTCTAGGTCGTTAATTTTGGTCTTTTTATTCTCGGTGGTTCGTTAACGAGGCTGACAACTTCGTTAACGAGGCTGCTTGTGTGTTTTGCTTGCTTTTCTTTTAATTTTTAGGAGTCGATAGATAAACAAACCTTGCTTCCTGTGGAACGATCCTGACTCCCCTATACTCAGCGGGGTCTTGACTATAAATTTATTTGTTGTCAATCAACCCTCTCAACAATTAACACTGGAAGAACGTCCTCAGTTTTGATAATGGGAAACACGATGGGAACTAACGCCAATTGCATGTCAATTATTTCAGCAGAATAGGTTGTACGTCGCAAAGCACAGATTAACAAGTTCCCACATCATGGGAACTAATGCAACGACAAAAAAGAAGGCGACCAACCTCAAAAGAGAATAGGGTTCCCACACGATGGGAACTGGATAAGTGGAACAAGAATCCCTCAAAAGTCAAGAAGAGTTCCCAGAAGAAGGGAACCGAGAAGACGAGAGTTCCCTTTGGATGGGAAATGGCGCATGCGTGAAAGCGACATCTCAGCGCATTTTTAGGGATCCTGTTTGTTCCGACACATAGGCGTCTCAGACCTTTAGAGCCTCAACATAGAGAAGATGAGCATCCAACGGTCCGGATTGATTCAAGAGTTGACAATTCAAATTCAAATTAAAGTCACATGTCAACCTTAAGGAATCATACTTGGAGAGCAAGGCAAAAAGGGTATTTAGGACACATACCTCAAGTGGATAAGGGTTTTTCATCACACTTCGAGAACTAGCAACGCACGATGAGAGACTGGCTGAGGAGTCATGACTACCAAGCTTGGTGTGTCATAGAGCATGGGAACTTCGAGGTCAATGCAAATATTCCGAACGACATGTCGAAATGGGGTCCCACCGAATGACAATTCATGGAAGCCAACTATAATGCCAAGATGTACCTCAACAATGCGATGTGCGAGCAAGATAGTTATAAGGTGGCTAATTTGGAAACCACCAAGGAAATGTGGGAAGCCATTCAACAAGTGCACGTCGGATGTTTTAATCTGAGGGAAGATCGCCAAATGAATGCCCTTCAACTTCAAAATGACTATGGGTCAATCGATTGATAGCTATCAATCACGTTTTGAGAACCTCTTCTCAAAGCTAGCTGCCCTTGGAATCACCAAGCAAAAGATCTTTGACAAAATGAAGGTGCAACTGGAGTTCAATGGACTGACAGCTGAGTGGGCAAACGAACGGATCATGTTCAAGGAGAATCCTGAGAATAGGAACTTGATGCTTCACCAAGTGTTTGGTAAGTTCATTGGTCATGAGAAGAGAAAACAAGAAGATAAGCAACAAGAGATGGAAATGAGAGGCATAGCTCTCAAGTTGGAGAAGGTCCTCAAATCCGTTCAGGAAATGTGTGAAGAATCGGAGGAAGATGAGGAAGAGGAACTTGTACTCATCACAAAGGCCCTTAGGAACTTCTTCAAGAAAGGAAAGTTCAAAAGGAACTCTAGTAGCGAAAGAAGGAACTACGAGGTCAGCAACAAGTATCAAGACAAAGAAAAAGACCTTGCAGATGCCACATGCTACAAATGCTACAAGAAGGGTCACTTCGCCAAAAACAGAGTGCTTAAACTATTGACCCAACTGCTATAAGATAATATTAAGATTCAAAGGAAGCTAGATCAAACTGAACATGTCTTAGTAGAACAACTAGGAATGGAAACTTGTTCCCAATGTGTGAAGCTTGTAGACAAATTACAGTGCTCATTAAACGAGATCACCACCTTAAGTGATGAGCTCAATAGTATTGAGAGTGAAAAATATGAGATTCTCAAAAGATTGAGTGAGTCAGAAGTGTCTAGAGAGTTCCCTTCCATAGACCACTAATGAAGCCATTCCCACGATCAAGTTTGTCCCAGCCCGGCATGGAATAGGGTATGGGAAAGGAACAACAAAAAATGGATCATGACTTCTCACGAAAACAGAAAGAAATGAGTGTAGGGATCTCGAGCTTTAAAGCAAAAAGCTAAAGAATGCTCAATTAGAAGAGAGAATTCGTGTCTTAGAAAGCGGGGAAGATGGGAATACTGAGTACTACACTGGGAACACTAGCCACATAATGTACCTTAATATAGCAAAGGGAAATGGGTCTAGAGTCTACAATCAGGAAACCATGGATAGAAATAGGATCTAGAGACCTCACCCAAAGTATTATCTTGGAGAGTACAATAAAATTTGCTGGGAGTGTGAAGCTGGAGGGCACTACATTGAAAGCTATCCAAAAAGACACGCGCATAGGTCACACACAGTTGGGAACAAGAGTTACAAAAACAGAAACTATCAAAGAAAAAATCCAAACCGACCAAAATAGTGGAAAGTACCCAAGATTGGGAACTCTCCTCGAAACTTATCTTTGAGTCCTAGGAACTCAACAGAAGTCCACAATATTGCTGATTACTTGGTCGAAAGAACTCTGTTTCCTTGCATGGAACCAGGCAAGGGACATCTTGCCTGGCTCACCAAATCGAATTAATTTTGCAAGCTCTAGTGAGAGGGAACAACAAATGGGTCATTGACATTGGACGTTCCAACCACGTGACCGGAAAGAAAGACAATCTCACTTGACTTTGAATAAAGGTCGATAAAGGCCACATCTCCTTCGGCAACAAGAACAAGGGTGAAATCATTGGAACAGGTGAAACAATCATGAACAAAGGAATCAAGATAAAAAATGTGAATCTGGTAAAGGAGCTTGGGTACAACTTGCTGAGTATTTCACAACTGTGTGACCAAGGAAACAATGTGGTCACATTCGACTCTAAAGAATGTCTTGTGATCAACAAGAAGACAAACAAGATCATACTCAAGGGAACTAGGGCCAACAATGTCTATTTCGTGGACACATCTTATGAGCCTCCAAGGAAATTGTGTCTAGCTAGTTCCATTGATGAAGTCGAACTGTGGCACACAAGATTGGGACATGCAGGAGTGAACCAAATTCAGAAGTTATATCTTCAATATCTTGTAATCGGCTTACCCAAGATTAGTCTAGAAGGCATGAAGATGTGCGAGGCATGTGTCAAAGGAAAACAAACAAGTTCCTTCAAACCAAAATGAGTTGTGAGCACTACTCGTCCCTTGGAACTGATCCACATGGATCTTTGTGGTTCCATGCAGACGGCTACCTAAGGAGGAAAAAGGTACATGTTCATTCTCATTGATGAATTTTCATTTCTTACGTCCAAAGCAGATACTTTTAGGGAATTTGAGCCATTCATGAAAAGAGTGGAAGTGAGCTTGGGACTGAAGCTCATTCCTTTGAGATCAGACCATGGAACTGAGTTCAAGAACTCAGAGTTCATACAGTACTATGACTAGATTGGGGTATCACAAAAATTCTCAGCCCCTCGTACTCCACAACAAAATGGAGTTGTGGAGAGGAAAAATCAAACCCTGGAAGCGATGGTTAGAACAATGATGATTGAGAGTGGAGTTCCTCGACACTTCTGGGCAGAAGCAATTTCCACAGTAACATACGTCCTCAACAGAGCAATGGTGCGCCCGATAATCAAGAAAACTGCTTATGAGTTGATTAGAGGAAGAAAGCCCAGACATCTCCCACTTAAGAGTCTTTGGGTGCAAATGTTTTGTGCACAACAATGGGAAGGACAACCTTGGGAAGTTGGATGCAAGATGTGATGAAGGAATCTTCATAGGATATTCTCGTCACAGAAAAGCTTACAGAGTGTACAACAAAAGGACCAAGAAGATAGAGGATATTCAAAGAAGAGTCAGTCAAGGTGGAAACTGAAGTTCAAAACGTGGAGACTCACTTCTAGCTTCCCTGGAACGAGGAAGATGACGACGAGGACGATGAGCCAAGGAAGGAAACTCGTCGTTATCCTCAAGGGAACAACAACTCTCAAAATTGATATACCCAAGAGTCGCTTGAACTTCCATCGCATGACGAATCACTGGACACCTCTCAAGCTGGTTCCCTAGTCCCTCCACCAGAAGACATTCCTGAATGAAGCACCCAAGGAGATCATAGAGGGAACTCACCCAATGTTGAAAATGAAGAACCAGAAGCCTTTGAACAAGTGAAGGATCCAAAGGATGAGGAACATCTAGAGGATGAGGATCTGCAAGAAGAATGCAATTACAGTGGTGATAGGAACGAAGAGGAAGATCCAGATCTCTCCAATATCAATCTCAGAAACATCATATCTCTTGTTGACCAAGGCGTAAAGACACGTTCATCACTTCAAAACATTTGTGCATTCAATGCTTTCGTGTCAATGGTAGAACCTAAGAATATCAAAGAAGCCCTTAAAGATCCAAACTGGATAGTGGCAATGCAAGAAGAGTTCAATCAATTTGAAACGAATCAAGTACGGAAGCTTGTTCCTCTTCCAAAAGGGAAGAATGTTATATGAACAAGATGGGTGTTCCGTAACAAGATGGATGACACATGAGTTGTTTTGTGGAATAAGGCAAGGTTGGTAGCTAAAGGAAGAAGGAATCAACTATGATGATACCTTCACCCTTGTAGCTAGAATTGAGGCAATGAGACTCCTAATCGCCTTTCCCGCTCACAAGGGATTCAAGCTTTATTAGATGGATGTGAAGACAACTTTCCTTAATGGACACTTAAAAGAAGAGCTATACGTGGGCCAACCACCAGTATTTGAAGATGGGAACTTTCCAAACCACGTCTACTTTCTTCAGCGTGCCCTATACATACTCAAACATGCCCCACGAGCCTAGTATGACAGGTTTTGTAATTTCTCGTGTCGCATGGATACCTTTGCGGTTCCATTGACAAGACTTTGTTTCTTAAGAAAGATTCCAATGATATTCTTATTGTTCAAGTGTACATTGATGATATCTTTTTTTGGTGCAACTAATCCCTTGCTTGTTGAAAAGTTTAAAGATCTAATGAGTTCAGAATTTGAGATGACCCTGATTGGTGGGACTTAAGTTCTTCTTGGGGCTCAAAATCACACGGACAAAGGAGGGAACAAAGATACATCAACAGAAATACATCAAGGAAATACTAATCAAGTATGGAATGGAGAATTCAAGGCCTATCAACACTTATGTTTCCACCAACTCCAAGTTGAACATAGATGAAAAAGGTATAGATGTGGACCAAAGGAACTACCGAGTTATGATTGGTTTCCTTCTCTACCTTACAGCTAGTAGGCCCGATATCACTTTCGCCGTGTGTTTATGCGCATGCTTTCAAGCTAACCGCAAGGAATCACACCTGAAAGAGGTGAAGAGAATTTTCAGGTATCTCAAAGGGAATGACAACTTGTTCTTTTGGTATCCACGCAGAAGTTCCCTTAAGATTGTTGCTTTTTCAGATGCGGACTTTGTAGGTTATCTAGTAGATAGGAAGAGCACATCCGGTATGGATCACTTCCTAGGAGAGTTCATAGTGTTATGGGGATCAAAGAAATAAAACTCAATGGCACTCTCGACAACCGAAGTAGAATATGTGGTTGTTGCATTATGTTGTTCCCAAGTCTTATGGCTTAAGTACCAACTCAGTGACTACGGTATGTCTTATGGCCCTGTTCCTTTTAGATGTGGTATTACTAGTGCCATAAACATCGCCAAAAACCCCGTTCATCACTCACGTACTAAGCATATTGATGTTCGTCATCACTTCTTACGTGACAATGTTGAGCAAGAGAACATTATATGGAACACTGTAGAAACGAAGAGCAGAGAGCAGATATTCTCACCTAGGCATTGGATAGTCGTCCCTTTGAGAACCTTTGTATGCTCTTAGGGGTGATAACCTTAAATTAAAGAAGTCCATGTTTATTCTGTCCTCGATGATTAGCTAGTTTAGTTGTTTGCATGATAGGAATCAGTTAGGAACACTGCATTCACTTTATCCTTTGTTATTAGTCTAAGGCAAAAGGTTGTACGCATAGGAACTTCTTTTCTTTTTGGGCCAAAATGATCTACTTGAGTTATCTCTAACCCACATTACAAGCCACGATGACAGTTGATCATAAGCTTACCCAGAGTCTTGGACTGGACAAACTCATCCCATGAGCCCTCCTTTTGTCTACCCTTTTAGGTTGAAATTATCCAAGTCCCTTTTATGTTTCCTTCCCTCATATAATGTTCGAACATGAGTTCCCTTTACCACTCTGTTCAAACCAGCCTCTCTTGCAAGATCATGGGAACCTCACTTCCGAGTAAGACGAAATGTCTCATCTGGTCAACAACTCAGTCTTGGGAAGATAAAAAGGTGTGTCAGGCTATTTATTAGGGGAAAACCAACTGTGAATCAAGCTTTTGAATTGCACCAAAGGGGGATTGCCACGTTGCAAAGCTTACTGAAGACGTTGAAGATGAAACGACATCGGTCGCGTTCAATTCTCAAAGGGCACAATGAAAAAGATGACTATGCCCCTCTGTTCAAAACTTTAAATACCGACATCCTCTCTGAAAGCATAACTCATCTTCAACCCTAATTTTTCGAAACCCCCTCATGAAACGCTCTAAGGAAAGAAAGGTACCCCCATTTACAGCTCGAAGATGGCCAACCCTTCGACACACTCCATCCTTCCCAAGAGACGCTTAGTACCAAGATTGTCCACTCGAAGAAATGGCGGTGCATCAGCTCATCAACATCGTTAGCATGTGAGAAGACTCTCGTGGGCACCACGGGAAGAGAAAAAGGATCAATCAAGGATATGCACTTACAATGCATGGAGGAGAAGACCTACTCGGGACACCGCCCCTAGGGACGGTGTTAGTCAGTCTCACATTCAACCCATTTCCACACAATGGGTTGGATCAAAGGCTTATGGCTGAGGTTCTTCCTGGTTGAATAAGAAGAACCAAGGCCCTCCTGATCTTATCCCTTCTTTTTTCACTTCCTTCTTGCTTCTTCCGTTCCTCTTTCCCCTTGTATCTCACTCACGAGTTCCCTTCTTTACAACTTGTTTGCCTAAGTAATAAAATGGATCTTTAGCTTGAATGTGTTTTCTTTACTTTATTGTTCCGATATTCATGTTTTTTCTTTTCGATGATGCCAAAAGTGGGAAGGTTAAAATGTTTGAGATGTGTTGTTCCAAAGTTATCACAGTATGGCCTTTGCTAATGGGGAATAATCTCACAAAATCTACTAAGTAGGAACTACATAACCATATAGTGGAACTCCATGGGATATGTCGTCACATTAAGGGGTATTGTGCATGAGCATAAGATGAGCATAAAGTTAGATGAAATACTCGTCATTTTATTGTTGGTTTGTCATCATCAAAAAGGGGGAATTATTGAGTCGGTTTTAGGAACTAACGTTCATTAACACTGGAACAACGTCCCCAGTTTTGATAATGACAAACACCATGAGAACTAACGCCAATTGTCAAGTATTTCAGGATAACATGTTGCGTGTCACAAAGCGCATATTAACAATTTCCCACAGCATGGGAACTAATGTAATGACGAAAAAGAAGGCGACCAACCTCAGAAGAGAATAGAGTTTCCACACGATGGGAATTGGATAAGAGGAACAAGAATCCCTCAGAAGTCAAGAAGAGTTCCCGGTAGAAGGGAACCAAGAAGATGAGAGTTCCCTTTGGATGGGAACTGGCATATGTGTGAAAGCGACATCTCAGCGCATTTTTGGGGATCCTGTTTGTTCCGGACACAGAGGCATCTCAGACCTTCAAAGCCTCAGCAGAGAGAAGACGACCATCCAACGGTCCGGATTGAATCAAGAGTTGACAATTCAAATTCAAATTAAAGTCACATGTCCACCTTAAGGAATCATACTTGGAGAGCAAGGCAAAAAGGGTATTTAGGACAAATTCCTCAAGTGGATAAGGGTTTCTCATCACACCTATTTAAACCCTTCAACAATCACCTTGCTGCTCACTTTTCCCAAATAATAAACTCCAAACACAGAGAAATAAGAGCTAAAGAGCTGCTTGAGTGAGAGTCATCAAGCTGGTGAAAAGTTCCGGGCGGCGAGCTAACATCAACGACGGTGTAAGAGCAAGATCAAGTTCCTAGGTCTAGGGGAACTCAAGAGACGAGACAAAATAGCAGAGAGAGAGGTTTGTGTTTCGCTTTGTCTTTGATTGTGAGCGTTTACCGGGTTAGGGTCGAGAGAGTAAATTAGTGTTGCCTAGGGAGAGAGTCCTTGTAGGAACAGAGAAGTTTGTATTTTGCCTTGTAACCTGAAGGGAACTAAGCAATAAATAAAAGGAAACTCATTCGAAAATCCTCCAAGGGGAGGTAGAGGTTTACTCACGCGATTAATTGATCGTTGTGGGTTTCCTCTATAAGGGAACTGTTTGTAGTGTTTTTTAACTGCATACTAGTTTATTCCGATGCGTGTGGGAACTGTTCAATAAAGTTCTCATAACTGATTTAGACTAACCTACGATCCAACAAGAAGGCGAAGAAGAAGCATTCCATTAGTGCATTAAAGGCGGAATTTTTTTGCACTAACAATCTCTAAACATATAAAATAGGATATCAAAAAGATAAAGGTTATCCTAATTTAGAATTCTATCCTTAATAGTTTCCAAATTAAGAGTTGATTTATTTTGCAAATCTGAAGAGTTCACCTGAATCTACGAAGGATTGAACCAAGAACTACAACATATGAAATATAGACAACATCAAGAAAAAAGTTAAGTTTCTTTTACAAACAATGAAATATAGAGGACATTTGTTGTTTGGTTGCATGAAGTCCCAAATACTTGGGGTTTACTTTTGATATATACATTGTTACAAGCTATATTGTAATTGATTATTTGAGATCAAGAGGCATGCAAATGTAAAATTTAGAGAACATGAAAATGTGTAATGTCTGATCTATTACTATTGTTTTAGAACTCAAGGACGATATATAAGGAACCTATTAAAATTAGTTTTATTATTCAAGGCCTATGCTTGGTAAATACAACCATTGATATATGTATTTATGCAAAGGTTAATTCTTTTAACTAACTTAGTCAATTTTAAATCTATATTGAATGACCTCGTTACATATTTAGTAATGAATGGCATCAAAAAAAATTATGTGCTTGCGTACATGATCGAGGATGAGAGTGATTAATTTCCTTACACTTGTCAAAGTCATATGTCATATTTAGAAAAATTAAACAACGAAAAAAATTGGGATTGTATGAAAACATATATATATATATACAATTAAATGGGTTTTAGGAATCCAACAAAAAAATTCACCGCATGTTTCATCGTCATTACTCATTAGGCTAGATCCCAATCAAAACTTGGATGAAAACATTAACCACAACAAACACAAATTAAATCTAAGTACTTAACAATGAAATCAATTATATAATCATAAAAGTATTGTCTTACAAACAAATGTAACCCATCGTGTCCTAATGTTACAATCTTTCACAATAATTAGGTCAAGAGTTACTAATAAACAAGACAGCTCCGCTTAACTCTCTCATCAAGTAAGCGTTTAAAAATTGTTAATCTAATAATCATCATCATCATGGGAAGATCGATACAAAGACCTGAAAACAACATATTTTCAAGGTCGATGTATAATAAAAAGAAAATTGGTTTGAACAAATATTTTGAAAGTTATGCATTATATGAATAAAGACAATGAAAGATGATTTTATGATGCTATTATTCACTAGCATTGAATCTAACAATCAGAGCATGAATGAAACCTGAAATATTATTGATTCAAATATGCATGTTTCGTTTGAAAAGCTGGAGTCTTTGATTTTGATGTTTCCAAATGTCTACCACGTGAACGACCTCGAGTCTTTGAACAGAGTTGCCAACGTCAGTCAGGTCGTCGACCTGTGTTGAAGAAAAATCTCGGAGATCTTGAAGACGTGTGAGATCTTTGGAGTTTGAATAGTATAATCTTGTTTTAGGAAAGTTCTCATGAGGATTATATTGTTAGCCGATTATTGCCTTTGCCCTAAGCCGTTTTTATTGTAATCTTTTTATATGCTTAGGATGATTTTGTAAGGATAAAAGAAATTATATCTTGCTATAACCGAATTGGAAGATATTATTATCTTTTATCGGACCTAGTTTGTGTGTATTTAAGCTAAGGCTTTAGGTTAGAATACTCACGAACTCATACTCCATATTTGTGTTAAGCAAGAAAAGAAAACGTTAGTTCAAGAGACATAGGCTTGTTAGACGGGTTGAGGGTTGTAGTTACTCGGTTCATAACGAGTTCTAGAGTGCTTGGGAAGTAGGTCTAGATGAAGGGTGTTATTGTAAGCAATCCAAAAGATCAATAAAGCAAGCTACGACTTTTAATCCTTCCAAGTGAGAACTTGGAAGGGAGTGGTTTTAACACTTGGTTGATAGAGTTCATCAATCAAGCGTTTCCACTATAAAAATCATTATGTTCAAGTAAGTCTTTCTTGTGGTTTGTTTCTGCTGCATTTACTTAAGAGATTGACGACTTAGTTGAGGTCGACAACCTAGACATACTAACGATCCTACAATTGGTATCAGAGCTTGGCTCTAGATCTGTTTTAGTACTTTTTACAGGAAAGATGACTTCGACAAACACAACCATCAATGATTCGTTCTGGAAGCCACCAGTGCTCAAAGCTGGTGAGTAGATTGGTGGGTCGAGCAAATGGAGACCCATATTTGCTCACTCGACGGACAACTCTGGAAGGTTATCGAGATGGGTCCTAAAACATTTCTCACTGTTGATGGAAAGGAAGAGAAAAAGAAGGAGGACTATGGTGGCGCTGAGTACAAGAAGCTAGAGAAGAACGCTCATGATAAGAAGGTTCTTCACCATGCTCTAACCACTGGAGACTTGAAGAAGGTTGTCCAGTACAAGATAGCTAAGCAAATCTAGGATGCTCTCAAAAAAGCTCCACCAAGGAAATGATGATGTGAAGAAGGATCCCATCACTGCTCTGGAAAGAGAATATGAAGGAATGAGTCAAGAAAAGAGTGAATCCTTGGGTGATTATCACTCAAGATTTCAAGTTGTGGTTAGCCAACTTGAGTCTCTTGATGAAAAACTTCCTCAATGGAAGCAGGTTAGCAAGTTGATCTAAGGGCTCAACTCAAAATGGAATGAGGTTGCTGTTGCGTTTCTAACCACGAGTGAGACCAAGTCACTCACTTTGGAAGATGTCATAGGAAAGTTGACTATGTATTGAGGAATAAAGCAAAGACGAGATAATCTCCTCGAAACTGACAAGGTTAAGAACATTGCCTTGAAAGTTGAAAGGGCATTCGATCTTGCACAAGGTGATGATGATCAAGTTGACGGTGACGAACAAGTTGTATTCCTTTCAAGGGCCATGAAAAGGCTTTGGAATCGCAACAGTAAAATTCCATCTAGAGGGACAGAACCTGTCAGAGATATGAAGGAAGTGATATGTTATTATTGCTCGAGAAACGGACACTTTGCAAGAAATTGTGTATGTCAAAAGGAAGTCAGAAGGAGACAAAAGCTCTTTGTAGGCCACTTGGGATGATTCCGATGCTGAAGATGAGGCAAGTCAACAAGGAGAAGTGTGTCTCATGGCTATAGATTTTCCAAAAGAGGTATATGATTCTGAACTTTCATCTATTTTGTCCAACAAAACAAAAGAACAATTGCATGCTATCATTGAGAAGTTGGGAACCCAAGTTACCAAACTCGGTGAGAAACTTGAAGAAAAAGAAGATAATATCTCTAATTTAATGGATGATAATCATGGTTGGTTACTCAAATGTGCTAAGTTAGAGAAGAAGTCCTCTATTTCTGAGTCTCTTGCATGTAAAACTTGTGATAATCTGAAAACTGAAGTGGATGACTTAGAAAAGAACGTAACAAACCTTACAGAAGAAAATCTCATGTTAAAACTTGATAATGCTAAGTTAGTCAATGACCTTGAAAATGAGAAGGAAAGTAATGAGTCTACAAAAATGGATAGAAGAGTTTGTTGCTAAGAAAGCTGTAGAAGAATTTGCTAAAACTTTTGTAACTTCAAGACCTGGACTTGGATATTCCTATGTGCCTAAGTATTTCAAAACTTTGTGTCCACCCGAACCTAAAGGTAACACACTTGTATGTAACGACATGGGAACTTATTCTACTTCAGAGGTGGGGAACCTAGGCAAAGGTGAGCGACCTTGGTATTCAGGCCAGAAAGCACGCAAAATCTGGAAGAAACAAGTTGAGAACTTGAAGCCATAAAAAATTGACTGTCAAGCTCGTATTAACAACAAACCGGTCTATCCTGGGTACATCAAGTATGTTGGTCTTAAGAGTCATAAAACTTGTTGGTATTGTGGAAAAGAAGGTCATCTTTAACATGAGTGCAAGAAAAAGAAAAGGGATAGCAAATCTTATGGACTTTGGGATGCTCATGAACGTGAGCCTACCATAGATCATGAGAGAGTTTATATTGAAAGATGTTCTTAAAATGTTTACATTGTCCAACCCAGAAGAGTTGTTAAACAACTCTAGGTTCGTAAGAACTGACTTTTACCTTGCAGAATGAAGTAAGAGAAAGCGGTCCCTGGTTCTTTGATAGTGCGTGTTCAACTCATATGACGAGAAGCTTTGAGTCATTCATCTCAATTCATCAACAAGAAGGTAGCAACATCACCTTCGCTAATAATAGAAAAGGACAAGTCGTAGGCATTGGGAAGGTAAGAATTTCTAAGAACTTTTGTGTCAACAACGTCCGTTGTGTCAAAGGTCTTAGATACAATCTTTTAAGTGTTTCCCAACTATGTGCTAACAATCTCTATCAAGTAGTTTTTGATTCTCATGAATGTCAAGTAACTGATGTTAACTCAGGTAAGACTCTTCTGAAGGGAACTTGTGAGAACAATCTTTATAAAGTTGTTCCCTGACTCTTGCTTGAAGAAAAGTTGTGTTTTCAAGTGATCGAAGACGTTGCCAACCTCTGGCACCTAGACTCATGACAATGTTATCCAATCGATTTATTTTCGTACCTATTGTCATGAGAGTCTACAACTTATCAACAAATTTCACAATCAGGAATTGGTACGTGGATTACCTAACGTTGATCCAAACAAGTATGAAATTTGTGAAGCTTGTGTGAAAGGGAAACATGTTAGATCTTCATTTCAATCCTTTATAATTAATTCATATGGATCTTTTTGGACCTATGCGTGTGAAAAGTCGAGGAGGTAATAGATATGTTTATGTTATTGTTGATGACTTTTCATGGTATATTTGGGTGTTTTTCTTGTCCTCTAAAGACCAGGTATTCGAAGAATTTTGTGCGTGGAGGAAATTAATAGAAAAGGTTCTTGGAGTACCTTTGGTTTCAATTCGATTTGATCATGGCACAGAATTTGAAAATGCTCAGTTCTTGGACTTTTGCAAAGAAAATGGTGTAAGTCACAATTTTTCAGCCCCAAGAACTCCTCAACAGAATGGTGTAGTTGAGAGAAAGAACCTTACTTTGGAGGATATGTCGAGAAATTTGATCATCTCGAGTGGTCTACCAAGGAATTTCTGGGGTGATGCTATCAATGCTGTTTGTTATGTACTAACCGAGCTATGGTGCGTCCTCTTCTTGGGAAGACACCATATGAGCTTATGAGATGAAGAAAACCTAATGTTGCTCACCTGCGTACGTTTGGTTGCAAATGTTTCGTACATAATAATGGCAAAGATAATCTGGGTAAGATGGATGCTAGGAGTGATGAAGGAGCCTTCGTAGGCTATTCTCATCATAGCAAGACCTACAAAGTCTTCAACAAGCGAACTAGAAAAGTAGAGGAAAGTGTTCATGTTGTGTTTGATGAGAACAATATGGGAGGAAGCTCTATTGTCGATGAAGAGGAAGGCGATCGGGGCTTCCAGCTTTGTGATGAATCAGAAGTTCGTGTTGTGGAAGTTGTTCAGGTTCCAAAGGTTGTTGACCTGGCACAGGTGGATGACCCAGACAATTCTAATATGCCAGCTCTAGAAAAAATAGAAGAAAATGGAAATTCTGGTAATGTTGAACTTGATCAAAATGAAGAAACTGAAGAGACCGATATTTCCATCACTGATCAGGGTCATAATAGTGAGGTGGTTGACCTCACTCAGCTTCAGTTGAACTATCAGCAAAAAGATGCTCAACCAGTAACCAACCTCATCTCTGACTACTCAAAAGGTGTTCAAACACGTTCTTCACTTCAGAATTTCTGTGCATTCAACGCATTTCTCTCTATCATGGAACCCAAGAACGTGGATCAAGCCCTAAAAGATCCTGATTGGGTGTGTGCTATGCAAAAAGAACTTCATCAATTTGAGAGAAACAAGGTTTGGCACCTAGTTCCACGACCCAAAGTTAGAACTGTGATTGGAACACATTTGGTATACAGAAATAAGCTTGATGATTCTGGAGACGTTGTGAGAAACAAAGAAACACTTGTGGTCAAGGGGTATAACAAACAAGAAGGGATAGATTATGATGAGACATTCGCTCCTGTAGCACGTCTAGAGGCAATTCGTCTCCTAATTGCTTATTCAGCTCATCATGGATTCAAGCTTCAACAAATGGATGTTAAGACTACCTTTCTGAATGGCTTTCTTAAAGAAGAATTTTTCGTAGAACAAACCCCAGGCTTCAAAGACGTCACCCACCCAGATCACGTTTTCAAACTCGACAAAGAACTTTACGGTTTGAAGCAAGAACCACGAGCTTGGTATGACAGGCTCTCTCAGTTCTTGCAACAACACGGATATGTTCGAGGATAAGTGGATAAGACCCTTTTTCTTCTTAAAGAGGGAAAGCACACTCTGGTTGTTCAAGTCTACATTGACGACATCATCTTTGGCTCTAAAGATGATAAACATGTGAAGAAGTTAGCTAACCTCATGGCCAGTGAATTTGAAATGAGTATGGTTTAGAACTTAAGTTCTTTTTAGGACTTCAAGTTGTTCAAGGAAGTGAGGGTACAAGAGTACATCAACAAAAGTACCTCAAGGAGTGTGTCGAGAAGTTTGGCTTGGATAATTCAAAATCCTTTGATACACCTATCTCTCCCACCACTACTTTAGGAAAAGATAAGAATGAGAAGAAGGTTGACCAGACTCTGTATCGAGGTATTATAGGTTCTCTACTATACCTCACGACAAGCAGACTAGACATCATGTTTAGCGTATGCTTATGTGCTAGATTTTAGTCCGATCCAAGAGAATATCATCTCAAGGCTGTTAAAAGAATCCTAAGGTATCTCAAAGGTTCTGATGATTTCTGCTTATGGTACCCAACCTCTTGTGACTTTGGTCTAGTCGGGTACACAGACGCTGATTTTGCTATGAACAAGGTTGATCGTAAGAGTACTTCTGGGATGGCTCAATTCCTTGGACCATGTCTTGTGTCATGGGGGTCCAAGAAGCAGAATTCAGTTGTTCTCTCTACATCAGAAGCTGAGTACATTGCCACTGCCACATGTTGCACCCAACTGTTATGGCTCAAGAAACAACTCCATGACTTTGGCTTGAAGTATGATGGCATACCTATTCGATGTGACAATACAAGTGCCATGAACATCTCAAAGAATCATGTACAACACTCACGAACCAAGCATATCGAGATTTGTCATCACTTTCTTCGTGATTGTGTTGGGAAAGGGTTAGTGACCATGGATTTCTGCCAAACAATTGAACAACGTGCTGACATATTCACTAAAGCTCTCAATCGTGAACCTTTTGTACAGTTCCGCATGGAGCTAGGTATGATTTCCTTAAACTAATCTATTTCCCATTTATTTTGCCTCAATGATTGGCTAGATTAGATGATCTATTTATGATTCAAAAGTTTTATGATCTTGAGGTGTTAAATTTGAATATTTCCTTGTTACATGCTCTTGAACCATGCACATCATAATGCCTTCATTCTTTGCTTCTTGAGTTATGTCTTAAGTGCATATTGAAACCATTCTTTGAGCCCAAAAGAGTCTAAACCTGATGTTCCTAACCCTCAATACAAGCACAAAGGACGGTTGACTCTACAGCCTACCTAACCCTATCATGTTAAGAAGTCTCTATGAGCTTACTTTTATGTTTTTTCATATAAACGGAGACTTATCTACATGATTGACAAATCCACATAAATTATTTCCCCTGGTTCTCTTTGGCACCCATGTGCAAAAACCCAAAGAACCAGGTGTATTCTCTTTTCAATAGATGTTGGCAACTTGAGTAAGGTTAGTGACTGTGCATCACATGGAGGATGTCCTTTATCTAGAATTTTTGCTGGTTAAGTGGTTGACGCAGAACAAGTTGAAAACGTCAGTGTTGGAGTAAGACAAGAATCGACTTTCTCCAACGATAACTTTTCAAAATTATGGAAATCTTTTGAAAAAGGAAATCGTCTTTTCAGTTGCATTGAATAAAAGATATTGGAAAGATCTAGTTCCCATCAACTCATCTAAAGTTCAAGCATAAATATTGAAAAGAATTTTTCTCCAAAGGTACACTCTCTCTCCTGCATTATTCTTGCTCTCTTGCTCATCTCGATCTCTCTGCAATTTCTTCTTCTCTCCCAAACAAAGCTTCAATCTTTCACCTTCAAGGGCGTCAAACCCTAACCCTAACCCTTCATCCCTATTCGTGGCATTGAAACTCCATGAACCCTAGCTCCCAAGCTTGGGAAAGTGGTTGATCCTCAAACCCTGGCTTTGCTGTTAGTAGCCATCCAAACCGCCAACAAACCCGCTTCACCATTGATGCTTGAAGGTCCTCAATCAACCCAAAATCAAGAACCAGGCCAATCATCTCAAAATCTCACTGAATCTCTTCCAATCCCTCAAGAAATCCCTCCCACTCAAACCTCGATAGAGAATTTCCCTCCATCTTCACAAAACTCTTTCCCAATTCTTCAAAACCCGCAGAGAACGAGCGAGATGACACCGAGTCTATGCTCGGAGTTGAGAGTTCCAAATCACAACGCATGCAAGGAGATTTCGATTTCCTTCAAGAGGTAGTGAAATCAATCAAGGCCATGGAGTCTTAAGAAAAGGAATCAGAACCAGTCGTCGCGAAGAAGATGACTACTGTGCACTTGGCGGGAACAGACGCTCAAGTCGATGACCAGGTCGTTGATCCAAGCGAGGTGATCGACCCCATTGACAACCCCGATTCACCTTTTCTGCCACTGAATATCGAAGGTCAAGGTGATTCTGTACAAGGTACTCCCAATGATCCTAAGCTTTCTCTTTTGAAATATGTTGTGTCTTCGTCTATACATAAATCAAAAGAGGAGATTATTAGGCAATTGTTTGGGTCTGAGAAATCTGATGAGGATGACGTTGTGGTAATCAATGAGGCAAAGAAACCAAAGACTAAGGGATCTAGTGCTATGGTTACAGGAAAAAGGGGTAGAGAATCGACTCCCACACCTGTTGGATCCGAGGGTGGTGACTCCGTTATGTCTAAGAAAATAGTAAGGTCTAAGAAGAGTAAAAAGGCACCCACTCGTTCAAGTGGATGACTTGATGCGAGTGGAAAACCTAAAAAGACTAGTGTGGATGTAAAAGGTGAAGGAAGTAACATAGCTGGACGTGACTTTGTTAATGAACTCATCATGGACGATGAGTTCATCGAGTCAACTGGTTTACAAGGTGTCTTTGAGTAGTTGTTAGTTCAAGGATGGAATCATTTGTTTCGTGATGAATAGAGCTTCAATCCAGGGTTAGTGAAAGAGTTCTACAAGTCATTGACTGTAGAAGACAGAGAAAAAATGACCATGGGTCACTATGAGCTGAATGGTGAGAATTTCACCATGTCGAGTATGGAGTTAGCCACTCTTTTGAAAGTGCCGCACAAAGGTTTTGTTGAGTATCATAGAGGAATTTGGTCTGACGAAGTAGATTCGGCTGAATTACTGAAAGAGGTTACACAAGTTGATGACGTTGAAAGTGGTCCCTTTGCCACTAATTCGATGACTGTTGAAAGGAAAGTCCTCTTCACCTGGGTGATTAGCAACTTAGTTCCCAGAGAGCAAAAGAGGAGTACTGCTATGATCCAAGACATTCTTGTTATGGATAAAATTCTTAAGAAGGAACCAGTAAATCTTGCTCGATTGGTGCTTCTACACATGGAATTTATGAAGGATAGTCCCACACATGCTCTTCCCTACTGCTCGGTTGTCAAGAAAGTGCTCCTATATCATGAGGTTTATGAGGCTGAGAAAGAAGTGGAGCATGTTCGTCTTCGGAATTCTAATATTGTTCGTAAGATGGGCTACAAATTGATTGATAATCAATGGGTATCGAAGGATGCAGGAAAGGACGTTATTTCTGATGCTGAGATGGAAGATGCTGAGTTGGGCATCAATGCTGAAGGAAGGGACAATGAGCAACCTGGTGCTATTATGAAGATGTTAGTTGATCTCCAACGCCAAAATCAGGATTTGCTTGAGAAGGTTAGGCAACTCCTATCAGGTCAAACTGCGCTCAAGGCTGACGTTCATGAATATTTGTTGCGCTTGATGACCTGACTCAGTCAGTGACTTAGCTCGAGTAGCGGACATCTAGTTCCGTTTACTTTTCCTAGCACATCTACTATCTCAAAAACATCTCTTTGGTTTCATTTATGTCTTTTTGCTTTCTCTGTGGCATGTTTAAGAATATTTTGCTTTTGTTATTATGGATTTTGTGTATACGTTGAATAATTTCTTTTTTTTACCCTTGTTTCATTATCTCTTTTTGATTCATTATTTAGATTGTTTTTTTATGATGCCAAAAGGGGGAAAAGGCTGGGGGTAGATAAAATAATGGGAATATCTATGAAGAATTTCATGTGGGTTATCCAACTTAGGGGGAACTTTTTTTTGGCAAACTTGGTATTATTGCATATTTTGTTCGATATTTGGGCTTGCCATGTTTATACAGGATGAAAGGAGTTTGTCACCATCAAAAAGGGGGAATTTGTTAGAAATGTTGGAGGCTTTGATTTTGATGGTTCCAAACGTCAACCACGTGAACGACCTCGAGTCTTTGAACAGAGTCGCCAACGTCAGTCAGGTCGTGGACGTGTGTTGAAGCCAAATCTCGGAGATCTTGAAGACGCGTGAGATCTTTGCAGTTTGGATAGTATAATCTTGTTTTAGGAAATCATGAGGATTATATTGTTAGCCGATTATTGCCTTTGCCCTAAGCTATTTTTATTGTAATCTTTTTATATGCTTAGGATGATTTTGTAAGGATAAAAGAAATTATATTTTTCCATAACCGAATTGGAAGATATTATTCTCTTTTATCTAACCTAGTTTGTGTGTATTTAAGCGAAGGCTTTTGGTTAGAATACTCACGAACTCATACTCCATATTTATGTTAAGAAAGAAAAGAAAACAAGAGTTCGAGAGACGTAGGCTTGTTAGACGGGTTGAGGGTTGTAGTTACTCAGTCCACAACGAGTTTTAGAGTGTTTGCTTGATTTGATAACTTGCATTTTAGAGCATCTTAGGACATGCATTTAGTTCTTAGTTTGGTATGTTTTCTTGCATATGTCTCATGTTTCTAGTATTTTTAGTTTAGTTTCCGTTATAGATGTCTACATGCATATTTTTATGCTTTTCAGGTACTTTGGAGAGTTTCGATCTTCATTGGAACGCATTTGGATACAAGAAGGAATCAAGACTTCAGTCTAGGAGGCATCGGGACGGAAAGGATCAACTGAGGAGTCCAAAATAAGGAGAATCACACGATCAAGGCTAAGGTTGTGCACCAAGATGCAAGGTCGTGCAGGCGGTGTTGAAGAATGTCGGATCGTGCGCCATTAGCCGGAGTCAATTGTGGATCGTGCACTATACACGCACGATCGTGCGTTTTACTTTAGAGAAAGGCAACGGTCGTGCGTTCACAGACGCACGGTCGTGCGTCATCTAGGCACGGGTCGTGCACATTGTAAGGTCGTGCGTTGTTTTGTACGGTCGTGCGCCTCGGCGCACGACGCGCGCCGTGGGTCGTGCGTCCTTCGTATGCCATGTTTTTAGGCCGCCTCTCTTATTTTATCCTTAGTATAAATACTTTACTTTGTCTTCTAGATTAGGGTTCAAGTTTTTAACCTAGTTTCTATTGCTTGAGAGACAAGTTTAGAGAGATTTATTGGATATTTGAAGACCTTTGTTGAATTTGAGTTTGAATTTGCTGGATTTTAATCAAGTTTGTTTGGTTCTTCAATCTGGTATGTTGATTCTCATTATTGAATTGATTTCTTCTTTCTCCATGTCTAGCTAAACCCTAAATTCTAAGATTGGGGTGAACCCAATGATGTGTAGGTAGACTAGTCTATTAAATTGCGCAATCTATTGTTTGAAGCTTTGTTTTATTCAATCCTAGATGCTTTATGCCCTAGTACTTTATTTGAATGGGAACTTGCCAAAGTTTGAGACTAAAAGGTGAAAACTTTGATAAGTAGTCAGACAAGGAATTGAGACTGAAAGGTACTTTTTTCTATTGGAACCCGAGGATTTGAACTTGAGTTTTCTTTATTATAAAAGTATTTTGAATTCTCTTATGGAATAACAATTGTCATAGAAATCCTAAGGTTGGGTTGAGTTAGCAAGTCGCGAAAGCGGATGTTGATTCAATTTAATCTTAAATTCTGAGTGCTTAAAGGTCTAGATTATAATTTGCAAGTCACGAAAGTGGATGTTCAATTGAGTCTAGATACGTTTGTTAACATTCGAAAGAATTTAGCGGATACATTAGACAATTGCCTTCAAACAAAGTCAAAATTAAGATTGTGCAATCATCCTTTATCTCTACCGAAACATTGTTGTGGGATCCTTGATCTTAGAAGCCCTTTCTCACATTGATTTCTCATATATTTACTTGTTTATTTGTCATAATTAGTTTCATAGCAAAAATCGCTCAACAATCTTTTATTATTTTTACGAATTAGTCTACTGATTTGAATACGATTAATACTACTTAGTCCCAGATTTCGACACCTTGGTATTACAACCGATCTCGTACATTTGTGGGGTAGGATTTGGCCTATCAAGTTTTTGGCGCCGTTGTCGAGGACTATAGTTAGTAATGGTTGTTTCTCTCAACCGGTAGACTAGGTCTGTTTTTCTTTTTAATTTTGTTTCTTTTTGTTTGTGTTTTCAGGTTTGTTCTCTACTTCATGCAAAGAGCCCTGAACGCTCAACCACTCAACAATTTTGATCCTGAAATTGAGCGTACTTTGCGTAGAAGACTAAGAGAGAAACATGCAATCCAAGCTGTGGGTGATAAAGACCAAGATGTTGAGGTTTTGCATAGAGCCTATGTTGATGATCTAGAACCCCAAATAGCGGCTGCCAACAACCATTGGTTGTGTCGGAACAAAACCAAGCGCCCCAAGAGCAAGAACAACGCCCTCAAACTTTAGCTGAAAACATGAGGCCTGCTCAACATGGGCCTATTTCTGGTGTTGTCTATCCTGAGGTGCAAGCTCGATACTTTAAATTTAACCCCTCCTTGATCAACATGGTTCAACAAAATCAATTTGGAGGTCTTCCATCTGAAAATCCTCATCAGCACCTCACTACTTTTATTGAGCTCATGGAAACTGTCAAAATCCATGATGTCCCGGATGACACACTCATCCTGAGTGTGTCATCTGGGACATCATGGATACTTCCCATCTAAGAAGGCTTCTTAGATAAGGCAGGAAATCAGTAATTTCAAGATGAAAGATGGAGAGTCTTACATTGAAGCCTGGGAGAGATTCAAGGAGCTTCTTGTGTTGTGCCCCCATCATGGGCAATCTAAGGTGGCGCTTCTTAATATATTCTATAATGCAATTGATGGTGTAACTCATCTGCTAATTGACGCCTCATCTGGAGGTGGCTTGTCTAATTTGCAAACAGACGAGGCATGGGATTTGATTGAAAGAACTGCATTGCACTCCCACAACTATTCTGATGTTCGTTCCACATCTAGTGCCAAGAAAGCCTCTAGGATGTATGAAGTTGATGCCAATACTCAATTGAGGGCTCAGGTTGATTTTCTTACTCAGAAGGAAAAGCAGATGGAAACAGCTGCAGCAGCAGGAAAGCCCATTGGTCCTACACCATCAAGCTTAGTGGTAAATTGTCAGTTTTGTGGAGCACGTGATCACACAATATCAGCTTGTCATTTGTATGCTTCTGAATGTGGGCCACAAGAAGGAGAAGTCAACTACATGAATAACTACAATCGGGATGTAAGAAATGACCCATATTCCAATACTTACAACCCCGGTTGGAGGAATAACCCAAACTTCTCCTATGGAAATAGTCAAGCACAACAAAGACAACCACCTGGGTTTCAACCAAAAGCTCCTCAACCACAAGAGAAAGAGGTCCTTGAGGAGTCAAAAGAAGATGAGAAGGAGCCTCCATATGTTCCTCCACCACCATACAAGCCACCTCTACCATTCCCTCAAAGAAGCGCTCAAGCCCAATTGGATCAACAATTTAGAAAATTTGTGGATGTGTTGAAGAAACTCTACATCAACATTCCTTTCACGGATGCCTTGAAGCAAATGCCCTCTTATGTGAAGTTCTTGAAAGAGATCCTATCCAACAAGAGGAAGATTGATGAATGTCAGCAAGGAGTGTAATGCCATTATCCAAAACAAGCTCCCCCCAAAACTTGGAGATCCAGGTAACTTTTCTGTCCCTATTGTTTTTGCAAATACTACTTACGATGCCTTATGTGATCTTGGAGCTAGTGTTAGTATTATTCCCTTATCCATCTGCAAAGAATTGGGTTTGGGAAAGCCTAGACCTATAGGGATGACACTTTATATGGCGGATAGATCATCGGTCCGCCCCATAGGAATCATTCAGGATGTTCCTATTCGTATAGGTAAGTTTTTTATTCCTGTGGATTTTATTATGCTGGATATTGATGCTGATATGTCTGTCCCAGTCATCTTGGGAAGACCCTTTCTAGCTACTACAGGTACCCTGATTGATGTTAAGTAGGGGGTCCTCTCTTTCACAATAGGTGATGAGAAAATTGAATTTAGTCTTTCAAAAGCTACTAAACAACCTTCTTGTGAGAATGATGATTGCAGGATAAATGACATAGATAGGGAAGTTCATGGATCTTTGACGTCTGTGGTCTCTAAGGACCCATTGGTGCTTAGTGTACCCGCTATTGAGGACCAAGTGGAGAAAGGAGGGCTACTTGCTGATGTTGCTCAACATTCTCAACAAACTGTGGAGGTTACAAGTCCTATAGTTGGTGATGATGCTAAGGACATGAAGGGCAGAGATCCAAAGAAAAAGAAGAAGGATCGAGCAAAGATTGAGGTCAAGATTGGAGACAAGGTGATGCTATTCCATGAAAGATCCAACATGTTTCCAAGGAGCAAAGGAACAAGATGGTCTGGGCCATACATAGTGACTCGAGTTTAACATGGAGGTGGAGCTGAGCTTTGGCATAAAAACTCGGGAAAATTCAAAGTACAAAGGCATAGACTAAAGCTTGTAGTAGATCCTAATCCAGTTAGGGTGGGTACCAAAGACCCTCCTGACCCGGCTGCTTAAAATAAGATTAGTGGTCAAGCTAACGACCTTAAACAAGCGCTTATTGGGAGGCAACCCAATTAAATTTAGTTAAGAAAACAAAAAAATCGAAAATATATAAAAAAAGAGGGTAAAGAGAGCAGTGAGTCAGCTAGTTTTTTTTTTCGTTTTCTTTTTCTTTTTCCTCTCTTCTTTTTCCCCTCTCTCTCCTCCCCCTCTTTTCTTCTTTGCGAGCCGCCCGACTCCTTCTTCTTCTCCTCTCTACTCTCTCTTCCTCACCTCACCATCGAGAAAGCACCGCCCACACCACCTAAACCTTCGGCCGGCTACCGCGTTCCACTCACGTCGCCACGCCGCCCGAGCCGCCCAACCCCGCTCGAGGGATTTGAACCTGAGCGTAGTAGCTTATCCCCACGCCAAATCCGCCCGCCGGCGCATCCATCCGTTAGCCTACGTCGCCCAATCCGACGAGCCTGTTGCAACCACTGCTCGACTCGCTGCAGCACCGAGCACCAGTGCGCGCGAGCCCACCCCTGCACAACAGCGAGTCGAACGCCTCTTCCCTCTCTCCGGTTGTCCAGCCACGCCGGCGAGTCCCTCCGTGCGCCACCCACCGCCGGCCAACTGCTGCAGCACCACCCCTTGAGGTACCTCCCTAATCCACTATTGTAATTTTGTAGGGTTATGCCTAATTGAGTTGAAATTGCAAATTAATTGGAAATTAATTGTTTGGGTTTAAGATTTGGGGAAATTGCTTGCCAATTCTTTGAGTTGATGGACTTATTTGGTGTTTCAAATGGAAATTTTTTGAGATTTATCGTTTTGCCCATTATAAGTTGATAATAAGGCTAATTGTGCTTTTGTGGGGAACTCTTTGAACCCTTTGATTGTGATTGTTGAAAGTCCCTTGCCAGGGACTTGTTGTTGGTTTTGAATTGTTTTTTTTGTTGTGTTTTGTTAGCCATGTAATATTTAAGAAGAGATTCGGCCTGTATTGAAAAAAAATCGTACATATGCCTCCTCGAAGGCGCTCGGTTGTGGATGGAGTTAATTTTGCTACTCAAGAGCAACAGAATTTGTATGCTCACTTTGATGCACGTCCACATCAGTCTACTCATTGGGTCAACAGTGAGAGCCTTGGCCATTTAGGAGTTATGGGTGAAATCAATCGTATGGCCTCCAAGATTGGCATTCAAAGCCTTCTCTCTTTGTCTTCACTGACTTATAAGGCTTTCACTTGTGAGTTCTTCATCACTCTGACTGTTGTCATCTCTCTTGACATGGAGGATGCTTGGCTTCTTAAGTTTCGTCTTGGGAACCAATGGAGGCGTTTGACTCTTGCTTAGTTAAACCAAATTTTCAATTTTCCTGTTGGTGGAGATCGAACATTACTTCTCAATAATGAGCAGGATCATTTTTGGCATAAATTGTCTGGGAATTTGACATTC
Source organism: Fallopia convolvulus (assembly GCA_964016875.1). Taxonomy (NCBI): domain Eukaryota; kingdom Viridiplantae; phylum Streptophyta; class Magnoliopsida; order Caryophyllales; family Polygonaceae; genus Fallopia; species Fallopia convolvulus. Next base: position 34,276,461 of record OZ024729.1, read on the forward strand.
CGAGGTCAAACTGCAAAGGCCTCCAACATTGTCAACCCATGTTTTCGTATTCTACAGAAGATTCTGGCCCACACCATTTATGGGCATGAAGAGGGAGGCAACATTCGTTGTGGAGAGCTTGTTATTTTGTATGCCGTGGCATATGAGTCTCCTATGGATCTGGGGTATCAATTGGCTGTGAAGTTTGATCAGATTCGGAAATCCACCAGCGGCATGATTTCTATTAGAGGAATGGTTGCTCTTATTGCACATCACTTTCAGGTGGATCTGGCATGATACACAAAGACTCCAGAGTTGTATCGCATTGATGAAGATTTTCTTATCTAGTGTCGTTGGATAAAGCGCAAAGGCAGGGCATTGTATCTTCGGTTTACTCAGGTGACTATTGCGCAACGTCTTCCTGACCCTTTTCGGATTCTCACTAGTGATATGGTCAACTGGTATGTGTCTTGGATTGGAGCACCTCCTCCTCCTAGACATGTTGATGTGGTTAACAGGGATGATGATGAGCCTATGGCAGACGCTCCTGCTCCTCCACCACACTTTGAGCAGGGAGAGTCTTCTGGCCTTGGCGATTTTGCTTACCTACGCCAGCAGATAGACTGCATTTCTCAGCGGACGACAGCGTTACAAAAATTTGTAGATTCTCGTTTCAACAGCATTGAGCAGATGACGCAGCAGATGTATCATCACACTTTCGGGTATTTCTATGACCCGAGCGCTCCCTATCCTCCGCCACCTCAGTAGATTGTTTGGTGAGTTTCTCTCTCTCTCTTTTATTCTCTACATTGGGGACAATGTAGATTTTAAGTTTGGGGGAGGGAAACATGTTTCATGTTAGTTAGATTGCATATAGTTTCATGCTAGATTGCATATATTTTTTTTTCATGTTTGAAAAAATTCAGAAAAATGTCATAAATAAAAAAAAATTATGCATTTTAGGTGTTATTGAATCCCTTTTAATGGAAAACCCCTTGTCCTCTTAATTATTCTTTGCATAACTCTAAACCCCATTACATGCTTGAACTGTTGAAACCTCTATATATTTGCATGATTGTGGATTTGTATGTTTTACATGTAATTGAATGAACATATGTTATCTTTTGATATTTGAGATTATGTTGATGTTCTAGGCATGTTTAGCCTTGTGAGATCATATTTTTAGTCTTTCTAGGACTAATTGTCCTCTCTTATATTTCTTGAGTGTCTCACTATGACTTGCTACTCTAGAACTTGCGTTTAGATATCTATTTTGAGGCTGCTTACATGAGTCTTGCATATGACATTAATGTGATAGAGGCATTATTTTTCATTAGCCTATATTTCCCTATCCAACCTGCATATTAATCCTTGTTTTTGAAGCCCCTGTTAGCCTTGATAGCCTATCTTTTTGAGCTCCATAAAATTAAATCCCGAGCCTATTGAGCTCGACCCTTCTGGAAAATGGGAATTTTAACTGGATTTATTTTGTGAAGTTAGAGTGAGTTAGGAGTTAAGAAGAAGAATGAGATTGGTGGATGAGTTGAAAGAAGAAAAAAAAAGTGAAGTAAAGGGAATGAAGGTTGAAAATGAAGATTAAAAATGAAGAATGGTTTGAGCTTGATAATATAGTGCATATGAAGGAAAAGTCTAAAAAGCCTTGAAAAGAAAATGGGTTGAAAGAAATTTCAAAACAAGTGTCAGAAAACAGAAGAGAGAAGTTGAAGTTTGAATAAAGGTTTGGAAAGAAAGTAAGATAAAAAGGTTTGTTTGTGTTGACGAAGCTTGATTCCTATTTTCCAATTTTAGCACCACATAGCCAAATACATTTCATGCCTTAATCTTCTCACCTTGGCCACGTTACAACCCATCAAAAGACCTCTTGATTTTTGTTGTATGCAATGTCCATAGCGGTGGAGATTTAGAACACTGATGCAAGCATATGGTAGTTTAGCGGTCTTAGTTGAGAATTGAGCTAAACAGTACACCCTAAACACTTGAGTGAGAGAGACAAACACATTCTCCTAGTGAGGTCTAGAATGGATGCATTCTCTTGGTCTTTTTTATTTTCTAAAGCATGTGCAATGATTTCAATTTGTGAACTACTAGTTTATTGATTAATGCTTAACTTCATTTGAGGTGGATACTTGAATTGCATTGTCTTGTGGGGTGTCGAGTTTATTTCTTTCTTGAGGACAAGCAAGGTTCAAGTTTGGGGGATTTTGATAACTTGCATTTTAGAGCATCTTAGTTTGGTATGTTTTCTTGCACGTGTCTCATGTTTCTAGTACTGTTAGTTTAGTTTCCGTTATATATGTCTACCCGCTTATTTTTATGCTTTTCAGGTACTTTGGTGAGTTTCGATCTTCATTGGAACGCGTTTGGATACAAGACGGAATAAAGACTTCAGTCTAGGAGGCATCGGGACCGGAAAGGATCAACTGAGGAGTTGTGGATCGTGCAGGCGGTGTATAAGGAGAATCACACGATCAAGGCTAAGGTTGTGCACCAAGATGCACGGTCGTGCAGGCGGTGTTGAAGAATGTCGGATCGTGCGCCATTAGCCCGAGTCAGTTGTGGATCGTGCACTATACACGCATGATCGTGTCTTTTACTTCAATGAAAGGAAACGGTCGTGCGTTCACAAACGCACGGTCGTGCGTCATCCAAGCACGGGTCGTGCGTCATCCAAGCACGGGTCGTGCGTTGCTTTGTTCGGTCGTGTGCCTCGGTGCACGTGGGTCGTGCGTCTTACGTATGACGTGTTTTTAGGCCGCCTCTCTTATTTCATCCTTAGTATAAATACTTTACTTTATCTTCTAGATTAGGGTTCGAGTTTTTAACCTAGGTTCTATTGCTTGAGAGACAAGTTTAGAGAGATTTATTGGAGATTTGAAGACCTTTGTTGAATTTGAGTTTAAATTTGCTGGATTTTAATCAAATTTGTTTGGTTCTTCAATCTGGTATGTTGATTCTCATTATTGAATTGATTTCTTCTTTCTCCATTTCTTGCTAAACCCTAAATTCTAAGATTGGGGTGAACCCAATGATGTGTAGGAAGACTAATCTATTAAATTGCACAATCTATTGTTTGAAGCTTTGTTTGATTCAATCCTAGATGTTTTATGCCCTAGTAATTTATTTGAATGGGAAGTTGTCAAAGTTTGAGACTGAAAGGTGAAAACTTTGATAAGTAGTCAGATAGGGAATTGAAACTGAAAGGTACGTTTTCCTGTTGGAACCCTACGATTTGAACCTGAGTTTTCCTTATTACGAAAGTATTTTGAATTCTCTTGTGGAATAACAATTGTCATAGAAATCTTAAGGTTGAGTTGAGTTAGCAAGTCGCGAAAGCGGATGTTGATTCAATTTAATCTTAAATTCCAAGTCCTTAAAGGTCTAGATTATAATTTGCAGGTCACAAAAGTGGATGTTTAATTGAGTCTAGATACGTTTGTTAACATTCGAAAGAATTTAGCGGATAAATTAGACAATTGCCTTAAAAAAAAGTCAAAATTAAGATTGTGCAATCATCCTTTAAGTCTACCAAAACATTTTTGTGGGATCCTTGATCATAGAAGCCCTTTCTCTCATTGATTTCTCATATATTTACATGTTTATTTGTCATAATTAGTTTCATAGCAAAAATCACTCAACAATCTTTTCTTATTTTTACGACTTAGTCTACTGATTTGAATACGATTAATACTATTTAGTCCCAGAGTTCGACACCTTGGTATTACAACCAATCCAGTACACTTGCGGGGTTGGATTTGCCCTATCAAGATCTTGGGTGTTCTTGTAAACAATCCAAAAGATCAATAAAGCAAGCTACGACTTTTAATCCTTCCAAGCGAGAACTTGGAAGGGAGTGGTTTTCACACTTGGTTGATAGAGTTCATCAATCAAGTGTTTCCACTATAAAAATCATTGTGTTCAAGTAAGTCTTTCTTGTGGTTTATTTCCGCGACTTTTACTTAAGAGGTTAACGACTTAGTTGAGGTCGAAAACCTGGACGTACTAACGATCCTACAATGTTTTTGTCAACCATATTTGAATCATGCACTGGAAGAGAAAGAGAGAGGAAGAAAGTACATGGCGAATTTAGTGCCTCTTCTTTCTCTCCTTCTCTCTCGCTCTCCACCTGAGGATGCTTAAAGGTTGTTCTTCTTTAAAAGTAGTAATGGGGGTAACATGATCTATATTCTAAATTTTTCTATTTGATGAAATGATCATTGATTGAATGTCTATTTATATAAGAGGTTTAGTAATTACATGGGCCTTAAGTTATCTTGTGCTCCAAGCCTTTTAGATTATTCTCCTATATAGAACTTATCTATAACTATATATTAAGGATGTACTTTTACAAACCACAACATTGATGGTTATGCGACATAATAGAAGATTCTATCATAACGAAAAGATAGAACTTTCGCTTGGAATAGGGATCAAGATATCGCTTGCTTGGGCTTTAAGGCATTGGGCCGACCCTAAGGGTTTGATTGCCGGCCCCCTGTCCCTCTCTTTTCATTATAAATACACGTCTTTGTCGTGTATGAAGAGCATGCAGTAACACACATTGAGAGCTTGAACCGGCTAATATTCACTTAGCTTATTTGTTCAAAAAAACTCACAATCACACAGTTATCTAGCTTTTACTATCGTTTACCTTGATGCTCGATCGACGAATATTCTTTTGACTTAGGCATCGGAGGTGGATTAGAGGGTCCTCGCCCCGTTTGTCCATTGTTTTGTAGGTTTGAGGTTGAAGAAATAGTTGGAATGGAAGGTGAAGAAGGAGCATTCAATTAGTGCATTAACAACATAATTTTCGTGCACTAATAATATCTAAATATATTAAATAGGGTACCAAAAAGATAAAGGTTATCCTAATTTATAATTCTATCATTAATAGTTGCCAAATTAGGAGATGATTTATTTTGCAAATCCGAAGAGTTCCCCTCAATCTACGAAGAATTGAAGCAAGAACTACAACATATGAAATATAGATGACATTAAGAAAAAATCGAAGTCCCAAATACTTGGGGTTTAATTTTGATACATACATTGTTACAAGATATGATGTAATTGACTATTTGAGATCAAGTGGCATACAAATGTAAAATTTATAGAACATGAAAATGTGTAATGTCTGATCTATTACTATTGTTTATAGAACTCAAGGACGATATATAAGGAACCTATTATAATTAGTTTTATTATTCAAGGCCTATGCTTGGCTAATACAACCATTTCTAGATGTAATTATGCAAAGGTTAATTCTTTTAACTAACTTAGTCAATTTTAAATCTATATTGAATGACATTGTTACATATTCAGTAATGAATGGCATCAAAAAAATTATGTGCTTGCATACATGATCGAGGATGAGAGTGATTAATTTCCTCATACTTTTCAAACTCATATATCATATTTAGAAAAATTAAACAACGAAAATAAAAATTGTGATTGTATCAAAATATATGTACAATTAAATGGGTTTTAGGCTTCCAACAAAAAACATCAGCGCTTGTTTCATCATCATTACTCATTAGGCTAGATCTGAATCAAAACTTGGATGAAAACATTAACCACAACAAACACAAATTAAATCTAAGTACTTAACAAAGAAATCAATCATATAATCATAAAAGTGTTGTCTTTCTAACAAATCTAACCCATCGTGTCCTAATGTTACGATCTTTCACAATAATTAGGCCAAGAGTTACTAATAAACAAGAGAGCTCCGCTTAACTCTCTCACAATTAAGTGTTTAAAAATTGTTGGTCAAGCATCAGGTTCCTATTCTCAGGGTTCTCCTTGAAAATGCTCTGTTGGATTGCCCACTCAGCTGTCAGCCCGTTGAATAGTTCGTGTACCTTTATTTTGTCGAAGATTTCTTGCTTGGTGATTCCAATGGCTGCTAGCTTGGAGCAAAGGGATTCAAAGCGCGATTAATAGCTTTCAATTGATTCACCCATAGTCATTTTGAAGTTGAAGAACTCCCATCTAGTGTTCATTTGGTGATCTTCCCTCAGATCGGAACTCCCAATGCGCATCTGTTGAATGGCTTCCCACATTTCCTTCGTTGTTTTCAAGTTAGCCACTTTATCACTCTCTTGCTCACACATGGCATTGTTGAGATACATTTTGTCCTTATAGTTGGCCTCCATGCATTGCCATTCGTTGGGACCCCATTTGGACACTTTATCACTGTCTTACAAAGACAATGTTTCGTTATTCCGCTGCTTAACTCTTTCATATTTTGTTATTTTGAAATACGTTTAAGGATGTAATGACAACATTTAAAGTCTCATGCTTGAGCACCTTTCATAATATGTACTATCATTGACTTTCCGCATTTTATTTAAATTTAATACCTTATAAAGCCTTGGGTGACTTTGGATGGTAAAATCCGAGGTCACTGGAGGTAATACCCATCGTTCCAAAATCGGTGTGTTACAATTATGGTATCAGAGCCGAACGTTTTTTTGTCTCTTTCAACCTTAAGAAATAAGTCTTTAAAATAAAGTTCTTGAGTTACACATTTTTTTAGAACTTTAAAACAAAAATCTTTTAGGAAAAGTTCTTAAATGCTTTTCCTAAGTTTCAAGTTTTACTTGATCTAATTTAGGAATAAAAACTTCTTCCAAGTACTTTAAAGAAATTTCTAAAGTTATCCACTTTTGTTGAAAGTTTAAGTCAAAACTCATATAAGATGAACTTATAAGTAGAAATTCTAAGACAATAAATTCCTAGAGCCAGAATTATTTTATTTCCAAAGTCTTATTCGAGAGTTTTAAAAACCAAGTTGTACTAAAGAGTTATCGTACCAACTTCTTAGCTGTGAAATTTATTTTAAAAATAAGTTCATCAATTTTTTTTCCTTTAATCAAAGAAATAAGATTCAAAAAAAATTATTTAAACAATAGTAGGATGAATTTATCTCCCCGAAACCCGAGATACAAGTTGCATAATTAAAAATCTTTAAACTCTCCTTATGAGGTTTAGAAGTATTTCATATCATATATGAAAGAAATTTTTTCTACTTCAAAAGTTCCCCTTTTAATTTAACAACATTTATAAAATGTTCTTTTAATAGAGACTCCAAAACTGTCATAATTATTTAAGAATATAAATTTGTTAAAAATGAAAATTTTATTTTAAATTTTCAAAACTTCCTTCAACTATCTCCTTCTTCAAATATAGAATTACAGATATTCTATAATTAATGTCGATCGTTATCCATTTACAGAAAATGGTTGTAACGAAAACTAAGTTCATGCTCATTGAGAATTAGAAGAAGTAATGCCACCTAAAGGTAATGCTTATGTTTCCATAGAGCCAAACTTACTGAGCCAATGACTCACGGGAAGATAGAAGTTTCCAAAGAGGACACCAAGGAAGGCTTAGTCAACCAAGGACCAAACTTTTCTCCGCCTAATCCAATCTGGAAACAAATTATGGAGAGGTATGAGTGGGGATAAACAATGGTCTAGCAATAAAGGAGTGGTCGAGAATTTTGACCAATAACTAATATTATCATCTGGAATACCTACAAGTAGAAGTAACTTTCTCAATCAACATATGGAATCTTGGAATGATATTTGATGTTTGTCAACCAAATAAATCAACCATATATAGGGCTACTGTGAAAGTAAAAGCCACATCATTAGCATTCTTCACCACCATTTTGATAAGTCAACACGATGATAGATATAGTTAGAAAGGAAGTGGTTAGGAGCAAGATTTTTTTGGACTTGGATTGTAAGTTATTTAAGCTGCCCCAGTAGGCCTAATAGTCCATAAGGTTGCTTCATTATTAAGACAGTTTATGCAAACGTGTCCTGATTCGTCGCACTTGAGGTGGTTACCTAGGCCATCGTTGATGTTATTATTTACAACCGTTGATTCCGTTATTAGGTTGCGCAGTTCATTGCACCTTACTATAATCGTCTTTCCTCCCTTAAATAAGCTTATGTTATGGAACCAACCTTTTGAAGGTATTTCATTAAAACATTAACTTTTAATTCGATAATCCAAGTGCCTACTATATCCATGAATGAATGACAATTGTTTGGGAATAATATGTCGATTCTTATTTCAAATGGTCAAACCACAAGGAACCAACAATAGAATTCCCCTGAATAGTACTCAAGTTCGGGCACGAATGATGGTTCAAAAATTTCCAAAGAAAGAGCAAGGAAATTGCCATGTGATGAACCCTAGTACACCGATATCCTTTGATGAGGTGACAAAAGAAGCATTGAGAAGTCTAACGATGGAGATGATGCATGAAGCAATCTATTTTGTTCTATTGAAAGAAGCAAGAACTGTTGGAACTGACCAAACTGCAAATAGAGCAGCAAGCTAGTGATGCCATTTTTTTCTCACCACAAGTAAATGTGACCAGCTTTACAAGGACACTAAATGCATTCATGTCAAAGAAGTTTGATGTCTATGGAGGAACTGGAAAGTCAACCACGACCACTACTAGTTCTCCTACGTGAAAATATTAGAGAAGTATTAATTGCACTGAAGCAAAAAGGGTGCATATTGCCACTCAACAACTCGGAGAGGAGTTAGAAAATGGCAAGAGAATTATAATCAAGCAAAATATCTCCTGCTGAGCTGGAAAAAAGTTTAAGACCAATATGATGAATCATTCCTCTCTTATTCTATGAGAGATGAGAGACCTAATGATCTCTTATACGTTAAAGGTTAAAGGACTAAGTGTGCCGAGAAGAAGGCCACAAAGTTTAACTAATTATTGCAATACACATGATTTGAAGTTTCCCCCGAAGCCTAAAAGTCTGCCACCTTCATGAGTGGATAAGTCTAACTATCAAGCCATGGAGAAGTTCAGCGATCGACTGAACGAGCGAATATGATAGTTTATCCTTCCTTGTGTAATCTAAATATCTCCAAACGAGGGTGCTTGTGACATAAATAGAAGGGTTGTAATATAAATAATCGAAGCATATATAGTTGAATAATTCCAATATTATTATCAACTATCTCTTTTCGTAAAGTGTTATACTTTGAATTCTGCTATGTTATCAAAGCCGTCTTGAAGACTTTTGTTGGTACTTTCTGTACGAAAGCACTATTTCAATGCTAAGTTTCAATTAATAGATTATGGAAGTCATTCCATCTTTTCATATGCAAATTACTCCTACCTCGCAAAGAAATATTTTCAATTGTGTTGCGTTATCGAACTATGGCAGTTAATATCATAAGTTTAAATAATTAAATGTTTTTAAGTATATGGTTCATAGTGACGAAAAAGGATGAATTTCTATCTGCCATCTTCATCACATTGTTGAGGTAGAGCTTTAGGTCTTGTTCATGTGTAATCATATATTAAATGATTATGTTGGAGGTAGTTTCCTCGATACAGATCTCATTGGTGAAATGAAACCAGAAATGAAACCACTTAGTTTTTCGGATTTGACATTATTAGCAAAAAACTTCTTTCTTATAAGAATTATAAAATATAATAACGCACAAACCACTTCTCGATAGTTAATATGTTCAGTTACGATATCATAAAGATTGTTACTCTCTATTGTTCCAATAGTAACTTCATTAGAAGTTCAAAATTGAAATTCTTCTTCCAAGGCATGGCTCTCACATTTTTCAAACATCGATTCCATCTAGAAAGTTTATTGAATATATGTCTTAAAAGAATTCATCCGCAATGACTCTATTTTGGAAGTATAGAATGGATTGGTCATTTTCTTACTCGCTTCCTGAAGACACTCTAGTTCTCATTTCAATTAAGATGCTTATTCTATAAGCAATCCAACCATTTTTTATTTGGGAAGCACAACCTTGAAATTTCGTAGGTATGACCGACGCCAATAGATAAGACCACTTGACCAATCGCCTACTTCGTTGACAAGTCCAACTGGAAAAATTCTTAAAAGAAATAAAATCATTTTCAATGGATTCATTTAAACCACATAAGTACACATGTGGGAATCTTTCCAAGGAATACAAAAGTAATAACTCCTTAAGAAAAAGGGCACATTAGTAATTCTTTGTTCGTTTCGTTCATCTTTTCCAAAGCTAGTGAAAGCAAAGGATGCTTTTCCGTTAGTGACTTCATACTGATAAGATTATTCTAGAACTTGAGTAAGTCATGACAACCCTACACGATTCCAACAGAAGGTTATTGAGTTCTTAGATACGACAAGATCTTGGAACATCAAAAGGAGAAGCTATGTAATAGAGAAGTGCCTAGTTCAGGTACTCTAGTCAAAGAATGGTGATGAGGGAACGACAAGAGAAATTTGGGAGACTAAGTTACAGATACAAAGACATGTTTCCAAGTTATTATCGTCTTAACTAAAGAACGAAACGTTCTTTAAGGGGGTACTAGAATTTTTTTTTGGTCTCCTCACAGTAGTGAGTGTTTATAGCTATCCTCGTACTACAACTTTGTACCGCCCTAAGTTTTTTCTAGTTTCGGGGATGAAACTATTTTTAAGGGGGTACTATTGTAATATCTATGATTTTTAGGATAATTTTTTTAAATTTTCTAGACGACTTTCTAAGACCCACTTAGTAGAGTCGTTACCCATTTTGATCGTAAACTAGGAACCTAGATATAAAAATTTACAAGTGACAGAAAGTAATCATATAATATGATTTTCTTAGTTCACATGAATTATAAGACCGCTCGGATAATTTTTAGAATTTTCCGAACAATTTTCTAAGAGCCATTTAATAAATCTCGTTACGTGTTACAATCGTATTAATGGAAATTATTGTGCCTTGTCGAACTCTTCACCCGACACTCCCAAGCTCGAAGAGAGGACTCTTAGAAACTAAGGGAGGAATATGGGACCTAGCCCAGTGTCAAACTCGGTTATAACAAACCCACCTTGGCGACCGTAGCTTGGCCGGTACATCCTTAGGCGTGTTCGTGCACGCCTCATCTTATCGTTGCGCCTAGATGCTTATTTATTAATATTATTGCTATATATACATTATCTTGTTTCACCTTTATATTATTAGTAGTTGCTTTTAATTGTTTTTGGACTATTTCGGATGTGGGCCTCGTTTGCACTTTTTGCCCAATCTACACCCGTGTTAGCTTCTAGGGTTTAGTGTCGCTTCCTCTAAATAAGGGGCGCTCAACCCTTGTTTTTACTTACATTTTAATCTATTGAAATCATCCTAGCTTGGATCGAGCTCTTTCTCCCCTAGGCCATGACTTCACCATCTAAATCCTAAAACGCCACCTCTTGGCCGCCATCCTCTTTACTCACCTTAGGCGTGATTCGTAGAATCGTTCTTGTCTGAGTTCTACCAAGTCAATCTAGACCCAATCTAAACCGAATCTAGTTCAAATCGTCCATTCAAAACTCCATGTTTCACTTGTTTCCGCCTTCATTTCGACAAGATCGAGAAGAAGACCTGAATCAAGGCGTGATCGAACCTCTAATCCAAGGATCGATCGCATTAGGTGTGGAAGGTTGTAAAGCAAAGAGAGCTATTGTTGATCATTATGTATTACAAGGTCTACAATCTTCTAGGGAAATGATGAGAACAATTGACTCCTATTTCTATGCAGCTCATACGCCATTGGAGCCTTGGGGGTACCCTACTTTTTCACTTGGGTCCTTTAAGACAAGGGTGAGTCTAGCTAGGAAGGTGATGGTGGTTGAGTTTAAAGTAGTAGATGCCCCAATGTCGTGCAACATGATCCTAGGAAGTCCTTGGATCCATGCAATGGAGGAAGTACCTTTGACCCTCCACCAAAAGATCTAATTTCCAGATGGAGAAGCTATGTTTGAGTACAAGATAACCAACTAGAGGCAAGCTTGTTTCATGCAGCACACCAGCCAGGACGGATTGCTTGCGGGATGGACAACCGACCAACGTAGAGCCAATTACAACTAAGGGTTGTAAACATTATTCGACGACCTGCGTGTGTGAGACTCATCACTAGGATCTCATCTTATGATAGGGCACTCTTTTTCTGACGTGGTTTTGATGAGGGCCTTAGAGTTATATTTCTTACATTTTAGTTTGTCCTTAGATGGATAGAAACGTTCATATTTTTTTAATAAAAGTCAGTTTTGCATTAGAGTTGAGTCTTGCATGAAAACAATGTCGATGAATCGCTCAATAGTGAGAAAAAATCATCCATATGCGTGTATGGAAGAGCAAGGAGCCCATGTACGAAAGTATGCAAGTACGAATATATGAATATACGAATAAAGTTGACACCCTTAACTCTGCATGACCACTCATGAGTGAGTCTTGGAGGATTTGAACGTATTGTAGTGTGTGCAATCGAAAATACGATTCAATGGAGAAATTGTGTGTAGATATTTTTAGTAATTAAATATTATGTGTTATCGATATTTATTATTAATATTTTGCATGGTATTTAATGTTCCATGTATGATATTAGTATTTTAGGATATTTATTATCTTTAGATAAAGGTAAGTTATTTTTATTTTTATTATGCTTCTTTAATTATTTAATTATGGAAATTTAATGAATTTGGGAGCAAGGATTCTATCTTAAAGATAAGATAGAAGTTCAGTTTGCTTGCCATGCAAGCATAGAAGTTGTTCTACCCCGTCCCCCCATTCTTGCTCCTTTTCTCCTTTAAAGACAAGAAAGCTAGTTCGGAAAAAGGTAGACACTTTCTTGCTTGCTTGAATTCTCCTTTCTCGACATACATTCGATAGTTTCGACCCTTTATGACTTAGGCATCGAAGGTTGATTAAGGGGCCTTATCCCCTTGTTCAATTGCTTTTGAATGTATAGAAATAAAATTAAAGGTCGTTGAAGGAAAAGAATAGAGATGAGCTTAATTAATGCACCCCGACGAATTTGTGCGCTAAACAATTTACAAGCTTGCTTCATTGAGACCCTTTAATGATTGGGTTTCATAGAATTGTTATCAGCACTTATCCAAATGTTTTATTTGTTTTGATCCAATGATCCAAATGTTTTATATCATAAAAAACATGAATCAATATATATTATAACATTGGACTGTTTTCGATTCACTACATTGAACCTGAACCATCTTGTTTTAAAAAAAACTAATTCTCATTTATATTATTTCAACTTTTCCACAACAAATTCCTCTTTAGTTGTTTATATAAAATGGTTTTTTTTATATTCGGTATTTTGACTAACAATTGTTACAGTTTTATATCACCTTTACTTTTCTTATCTATTTATGTGAAAGATTGAAAAAACCAAATTTTGATTAGAATTTCGAAGAAAATCAAAATTTGATTCCTTGCCAAAATCAAAATTTGATTAGAAATTTATATTATTTTTCATAATATAGAATTTGGTTTTTTAATGTAAATTTAATAGATTTTTTTTAATTTTCAAATTTTAACAAAAAAAATCAAAATTTACATTATCTTTGCACTTTTATATATTTATGTAAGGATTTCGAAGAAAATAATAAAGTTTACATTATCTTTTATTTTATTGCATTCTTTCTGTGTATAGAAATGTAAATTTTGATAAAGAAAAATAGTGAAAATTTATAACTTTATATTGTCTATATTATTATGAAAATATTAATCTAAAAAAATCTCATTCTTTTGAAAAAAGAAAAAAAACATATTTTATATCAAATTATATTATATTTTTATAAATATTTTATTTAATAATTTTATGATTTTGGGCATAGATAATGTGGATGGTAGGTTTTTTTGGGATGAGGAAAGGAATTCGAAGTACCAGATGGTATTCGAGAGACCGAGATGGAACACAATATCTGGACAGACCAACAAAAAATGACACGTAGAAGAAACCAACAAAACCAAGATAACAAAAAGAGAACAAGGGAGACAAGAAGCGAACATTGAGCAACGAAGCCAGGGAGACTTGAGTCCAAGTAGGAGAAAAGCACTTATGCGGGTCAGTATGGATTAACACAGGCATATAGAGTCGTCAGCGTGCAAGACAGTAGCAGGAAGCCGACTTAGAAAGTGTGACGATTTGCCTGGATAAGCACAAGAAACACCAAAACAAGATTTCTAAGACACACTTTTGTTATCAGAAAAAACAAAATTTTAGTGTATGGGGTTTCCACATTTTGATGAAATTAATCATAAATTTCTTAAGGAAATTAAGGAATTTTTTTTCGAGAATTAAAATTTTTTCAACAATATTTTAAGATATACGACTATCTTGCACAATATGTTTTTTCGTTAAAAAACAGTTTTTTTTGTTTTCTTTTCCAATGCAAAGGAAAAAGAACTACCCGGGCACACTTTTTTGTTGCTGTTGTCGGGCTAAGCCCATGTAAAATTGAAACCCTAAGGTTTAAAGAACGATGTACTTCTTTTTCTTATTTTATGTTTCTTCCTCAATGGACAACACCCGATGGAGCAAGCATGTTTGTTTCTTTTCCCTTGGGTCGTCTATTTTTGGTGATGCTGGTGTGTTTTTTGTTGCCATGGTTTTTGGTATAGAGGGTACTCTTCATGTTTCTGTTGTTGATGAAACTTGAGAATTCAAAGCATAATACAAAGGAAAACATTGGCCATAACTGATATATACAACTTTGATGTCAACCACAACCAGACGGAACCCACTACACAATTCTGCAGATTTAGGGACCACTCAATTTGGTCACTAAATTAGCGACCACATACACTATGGTGTTGAAACATCACGGGAGGTTTTGGCTGCAGTATTTAGCGAACAAGTTGTCTCTAAAAATGTGACCACTTGATAGCCAATTTTAGCCCCAGATTTAGAGACCAAGTGGTCTCTAAATTTGCGACTATTTGGTCTCAATTTTGAGCCCCAGATTTCGCGACCAAGTTGTCTCTAAATTTGCGACCACTTTATCGATAATATGGTTGGTAAAACAAACAATTTTAGCACGCTTTGTGCCGCTAATTTAGCATCCATATGCTCGTTACTCATCTCCTATTTAAACAACGCCAATACCCACCTCTTGGCGGCCTTTATCAAATTTAGCTACCATGTGGTAGCTAAATACATGTATAATTAAAAAGAAAAGAACCGCTCAATACATAAAATAGGAAGTAGCTAGCGACCACATGGTTGCTAATTTTCAACTTATATATTTAGTGAACATGTGGTAGCTAAATCGGATTTAGCAACCATGTGGTAGATAAATATAACTTTTATTGTTTTAAGAGAAAAGAATCGCTCAATACATATAATAGGTTGATGTTAGCGACCACATGGTGGCTAATTTCCATCTTATGTATTTAGCGACCATGTGGTAGCTAAATCCAGGTTAGGATTTAGCTACCATATTGTCGCTAAATAGCTATTGTGTGGTAGCTAAATACAACTTTGATTTTTTTTCAAAGAATAGATTCGCTCAATAGAAAAAATAGGATGTAGTTAGCAACCACATGGTTGCTAATTTTAACTTATGCATTTAGAGACCATGTGGCATCTAAATCCAGGTTAGGAATTTGGTAGCTAAATCGGATTTGGCTACCATGTGGTTGATGAGGTATTTCCGCTGGTCGTTATACCTATCAAAGAACCTAACTTAACAAACTTAGTAGAAGGTATGTAAGGGTCGATCCTACAAAGACTCTTGTATTTATGTTATTACTTGGGTGCCAAGTAACCAAATTATGGAGGGGTGTTGTGAAGGATTTATCTAAACTAATATGCAAACTATAAAGTAAATATGAATTCAAAGTTGATTGTAATATATGGGAGAGATATGTTTAACTAGTTAAATCCATCATAGATATGCTTATTGATCATTGATTCTCTTGATTCTCAATTCCCTTGAATAATCTACCGTGGATTATTATCCAAGACTTTATATTTAGTTGAAAGAGCTAACAGTCTGAACAACCCTAATCATCTAACAACCTAGAACAACGTCTAGTTTCAATTAAACGACAACTTTAAGTTCAAAGTATCGATAGAAACAAATACTCGACGCAAACAACTAATCAAGTTATCTGTGGTTTATTCCCTTCTACAACTGAATAGCCCGAACGGGTCCAAACAATTATAGTTGCTACTTTATCTAATCAATCTCAAATGGGACTTGATCAGATTAGTTGTAAATTAACCTAGAAATTCTATTAGGTGGCCAATCTAACAAAACCCTAGATAAACTTTGATTCAATTAAAACACAGGGAATAAAACCTATTCAAATTGTTGAGAATCAATCAAACCTCACAATATTATGCAATCTATGATTTCATTAACTAGTTAAACACAATGAATTTATCAATGCATAATTAAATTAAAAAAAAACTCACAAAGGTTCAAAGTTTGCTCCTCGAAGGAGAGAAAACCCTAGCCTCCAAAATTATGATCTAAGTTCTGAAAAAGATAGATCTAACAAGAGTTTAAATATCTCTTAAAACTATCCAAAGAAACATATCCCCATAAGCCTACAAACAAGCGTTAGTCGAAATTAATAAAACCAGGCCCAAAACTAAACCCAATTCTCGGCCCAAGACATCTCCGCGTAGAAAACCAATTGCGCGACTTTACCTCCAAAAGCGCGACCGCGCTTTTGCATGCTAACCCGCGCGTTTACCCTCGGTTCAGCATTCAAGTGAAACTTCAGAGGCTGTTTTGACCCCCTTGGAGTTGGAATTTGGACTCGGAGTAAACATATGAATTGTATCTCTTTCAATTAGCTTTCCAGTGATAGCAAATTCAGCTCCATCAGACCACTATAGCTCCCAAAACAAGCATTTCAAGATAGAGGTGTCAAAACAAGAACTTCAATGCATAGCCGGCGTTTAAGCGTTTTTATCCCTCAAGCTCTTGGGCCTTAGCTCTTCTAAACTTCACTTGTATCACTATAAGCTTCATCAAACTCCACCAAAGTCCACTAAGATCCTTCCCGTCCATACTTGTTTACCTAAAGATCTGCAAAACCAAACAAAACAAGCGCAAAACCCGAATTTCCTAGAAAACCTAAAAACCTAAGAACTAGACTAAACTAAACTAAAACCATGGAAAAAAAAACATAAATATGCATCCTAAGCTATACCTAAATGCAAGCTATCAGTGGTCGCTAAATAGCTACCATGTGGTAGCTAAATACAACTTTATTTTTTTAAAAGAAAAGAGTCGTCGAATACATAAAATAGGATCTAGTTAGCGATCACATGATCCCTAATTTCCAACTTATATATTTAGCGACCATGTTGTAGCTAAATCCAAGTTAAGATTTAGCTACCATGTAATAGCTAAATCGGAATTAGCTACCTTGTGGTCGCTAAATAGCTACAATGTGGTAACTAAATACAACTTCGACTTTTTTTAAAGAAACAAAATCGCTCAATAGATAAAATAGGATGGAGTCAGTGATAACATGGTCACTAATTAACTTATGTATTTAGCAACCATGTGGTAGCTAAATCGGATTTAGCTACCATGCGGTAGATAAATACACCTTTAATTTATTTTTGAAAGAAAAGAATCGCTCAATAAATTAAATAAGATGTAGTTAGCGACCACATGGTCGCTAATTTACAACTTGTGTATTTAGCGACCATGTGGTTTGGATTTAGCTACCATGTTGTTGCAAAATCGGATTTAGTTACCATGTGGTCACTAAATTGCTACCATGTGGTAGCTAAATACAACTTTGATTTTTTTGACAAAGAAAAGAATCGCTCAATACATATAATAGGATGTAGTTAGCGACCACATGATCGCTAATTTCAAATTTATGTATTTAGCGACCATGTGGTAGCTAAATAACTACAATGTGGTAACTATATACAACTTTGATTTCTTAAAAAGAAAATAATCGCTCAATACATAAAATAGGATGTAATTAGGGACCACATGGTCGCTAATTTAAAACTTGTGTATTTAGCGACCATGTTATTCGGATTTAGCTATCATGTGGTTGCAAAATCGGATTTAGCTACCATTTTGTAGCTAAATTCAACTTTGATTTTTTTCAAAGAAAAGAATCGCTCAATACATATAATAGTATATTGTTAGCGACCACATGATCACTAATTTCAAATTTATGTATTTAGCGACCATGTTGTAGCTAAACCCATGTTAGGATTTAGCTACCATGTGGTAGATAAATCGAAATTAGCTAGAATGTGATCACTAAATAGCTACCTTGTGGTAGCTAAATTCAACTATTTGTGGAAAAATTTTCATGATATTTTATTTATTATGATTGCTAAAACAATATAGTTTAAGTATGGGTATGCATTATTTGACCCATAGTTTAAATTAGATATAACGTTTATATATCGACATGTCTTATGCCAATTTGGACCCGATATATTTCGAATTCAGATATTAATTAGTGGGAAATTGATGATATTTTCAATTGAGCCATTTTTCTCCTTAAACCAATATTGCAAGTCAAAAATGTCTTTTCTAAATTAATTATCGTTTTCTTTTGGATCAAATCAAATAAATGAAGAAGCATATAATTAAAGAGGGCGAGATGAGAAATTGATCAAGTTTTAATTTAGGTGGCGTTTGGTTCTAAACTAACGAAAGGAAAGGGAAAGGTAATGCTTAAGGAGAGGGAAAGGAATAGGAAATGGTTATCCTTAATTATGTTTGGTTATTTTTCATGAAAGGTAATGGTTTACCTAATTCTGTTTGGTTAGTGAATTTCCAAGAAAGGAAATGCTTTCTTTTTTTTTTTTGAATTTTTTTTTAGCAATAGTAAAATAATATTTTAGATAATTACATATGTGCAATAAATTGGACTTGTACTTTAACTTTTCATAAAAATATTACCAATATATTACCCAAATCACTTCCTGCATAACCACATACATACCTAGTAAAATTCTAACACTTCAAACAATCAGTGAGCAACAAAAAAGATTAAACAAAAAAAAGCGTTCATCAACTTATAATCCAACATATCTAGCCTCATGAATCAAAACACTAGTCCTTCACTTTTTTCCTAAGTAAATCACACAAATATTGTTTCTTCATTGGGGTTGAAGATTGACAGAATACACGAAGCTTGTGCTCCTCGACCATTAGAATAGTTGCAACCTAATAATTCCATACAACAACTAACATGAATCATATAGTTCCACACAAATATAACTTGAAATAATAGATAAATGATTTTAATTATTATGGAATTACCTCTAAAGCATCAGATGGAGAAAGAATATCCAATTTCATCACTTCCTCTAAAATTTTGTTGCTCTCGTCGTCTAATTTTTTCTTCCTCTCTTCTTCGCTACGCCATATCTGAGCCATTTCATCCAAGTGTGAATTCATGTCTTGGAAAACTTTTCCAAACTCATTACTAACCGAGTGCAAAGAGGAAGTCAAGTCCCCGGCTTCATCCTTTTTCTTCTTCAAGCTTGGTTTCTTTCGAGATAGAAAATCCTTCCTCTTCCTTGACCCACTAGCCACACTCCCTGATTGCATAGACTCTGTTTCTTTTTTAACTTCCAAATCATCATCACTATCAACTGTAACTGAATCATGTGTCATCTCATCATTGATATTTTGAGTAGCTTGAACAAAAGACTCGCTTGGTTCGCCGGTAGCTCTATCTTTTCCATAAACTTCAGCAAGTATGTCATAGTATGGAAATGGAACTCCATATAAACCCTTTGCTTTCTTATGAGTCTATAAATACAAAAAGAATGGAAAAAAAATCAACAAATCAGTAGACAACATCAAAATTAGCAACTCAGTAATCAGTAGACAACAACAAAAAACACTAGACAGTAAACAAGTAATCAGTAAAGTGGAAAAAAAATCAGTAACACGAACAATGCAGCAAAAAAAATCAATAAAGAAAAAGTGCAAAAACGGTATAAGAACAATGAAGCAATAGAATCATAATTTAGGACATAAAGTGGAAAAAATCAGTAACAGAAGGGCAAAACATTCAGTAACACTAACAAAAAATCAGTTGAGGGCTGATCACAAGACCCTAGCTGACTATGAAATTCAAAATGAATCCATATTTCACCTACTTCTCAATTGGGTGCACTAATTAATTAGATTTGTTTTTAATCTCAGAGGACAATATTACTCCATAAAATTTTTAATCTCAACAATTGGCATGCCTTTTCCCTTCAGCTACGTACAAATACGAGCTTTACAACACCAAGTATAAAAGCATAATACAAATTTGTGTTTTTTTCAACAGAGCAACTCCACAAACTAGTCCTAGCATACAATAATAGTCTAAAAAATGTTCAACTCAGAGAGAAACTTCTTCAGCCACAGTAAGATGTTGGTTTCAAATACTTTTTTTTTTCACAGTGCGAAAAAATCAGTCACAACCCTCAACAATGCTAAGAGAATAGGCAGAAGCTCAAATCTTGAAGATAGTCATACCTTGGCCCATTTATCAAAAACTCTTCTTTCTACTTGCAAGATCTTCTTCTCATCATCCCAACCAAATCCTGAAGTGCTTAACATCTCAGCCATGGCACAATACTTATCAGACCAATGCTTCAACCTTGATTCAATATGTGGCTCAGCCTTCAAGCCACAATTAGGAAGTTTTGCTACAATCATTTCCTCCAACTTGTTCATGACGCCACGTGTTACGGGGGAGACGGGCCCAATTGCCAAGCCTAGTACACAAGCCCATAGGGTTCCATCCCAAAACCAATTGGTGATAGGAGGAGTGGCCCATGACCTTATATACTAGCTTGTTTCATTCCCAACTTCCCATGTGGGATTCACAATTGAACCCCAACAATCTCCCCCTCACTTGTAAATCCCTCACAAGCCCGAACGGCGGACCCTCCCGGTCCCTAAGTCGAACCATCGACTCTGATACCACTTCTAGGTTGTTGGTACTTCTAGGTTGTCGACCTCAACTAAGTCGTCAACCTCTTAAGTAAATGCAGCGGAAATGAACCACAAGAAAGACTTACTTGAACACGAAGTTTTTATAGTGGAAACACTTGTTTGATTAACTCAATCAACCAAGTGTGAAAATCACTCCCTTCCAAGTTCTCGCTTGGAAGGATTAAAAGCCGTAGCTTGCTTTACTGATCTTTTGGACTAGTTACATAAACACCCTGGATCTAGACCTACTTCCCAAGCACTCTAGAACTCGTTGTGAACTAAGTAACTACAACCCGCACTCAATCTAACAAAAGCCTACGTCTTCCTCTCGAACTCTCGTTTCTTTCTTAGCACAAAAATGGAGTATGAGTTCGTGTTCTATATAACCTAAAGCCTTAGATTAAATACACACAAACTAGGTCAGATAAGAGAGAATAATATCTTCCAATTCGGTTATGGCAAGATATTATTTCTATTATCTTTACAAAATCATCCTAAGCATATAAAAGGATTACAATCAATAACGGCTTAGGATAAAGGCATACACGGCTTACAATATAATCTGCATAAGATTTTTCCTAAAAAAAGTTTATCCTGTCCAAACAACCAAGATCTCACGCGTCTTCAAGATCTCCGAGATCTGCCTTCAACACACGTTGACGACCTGACTGACGTTGGCGACTCCTTTCAAGGACACGAGGTCGTTCACGTGACAGACGTTTGGAACCATCAAAATCAAAGCCTCTAGCTTTTCTAACAAATTCCCCCTTTTTGATGGTGACAAACTCTTCTATCCTGCATTATCAGAGAAATACCAAAACTCGAACAAGATATGCAATAATATTCAAGTTAGTCAAAAGTTCCCCCTAAGTTGGATAACCCACATGTAATTCAGCATAAAAATCCCATTGTTTTATCTACCCCTAGCCTTTTCCCCCTTTTGGCATCATCAAAAAGATCAATCTAAATAATCAAGCAAAGAGAGATAATCAAATAAGGGTAAATAGAAAATTATCCAACGTACAGACAGAATCCATAGCAAAAAAACAAAATAGTCTTAAACATGCAACATAGAGAAAACAAAAACACATATTTGAAACCGAAAAGATGTTTTTGAGATAGTAGATGTGCAAGGGAAAAATAAAGGGAACTGGACGTCGGCTACTCAAGCTAAGTCACTGACTTGATCAGATCATCAAGTGCAACAGACAAGTCATGAACATCAGATTTCAGTGCAGACTGATCACGCAGAAGTTGGCCAACCTTCTCAAGCAAATCCTGGTTTTGACGTTAGAGCTCAACTAACAGCTTCATAATGACACCAGGTTGCTCACCTTCCCTTCCCATATCATGGATGCCCAACTCAGCATCTTCCATCTCATCATCAGAAACTACATCCTTGCCTGCACCCCTTGACACCCATTTATCATCAATCAGTTTGTAGCCCATCTTGCGAACAATATCAGCATTCAGAAGACGAACGTGATCCACTTCTTTCTCCGCCTAATAAACCTCATGATAAAGAAGCACCATTTTGACAATGGAGCAGTATGGGAGAGCATAAGTGGTATTATCCTTTACAGAGTCCATGTGGAGAAGCACCAACCGAGCAAAGTTGACAAGTTCCTTGTTGAGAATTTTATCCATGACAAGAATGTCTTGGATCATAGCAGTGCTCCTCTTTTGTTCCCGGGGAATCAGGTTGCTGATCATCCAAGTGAAAAGAACCTTCCTTTTTGCACTCATGAAGTTAGTGGCGAAAGAACCACCATCAACGTCATCGACCTATGTGACCTTTTTGAGCAACTCAGCAGAATCAGTTTCTTCAGGCCATGCACCTCTATGATATTCAGCAAAACCTTTGTGCGGCACTTTCAAAAGAGTGGCTAACTCCATGCTTGACAAGGTGAATTTCTCACCATGTAACTCATAATGACCCATGGTCCTCTTCTCCTTGTCCTCTACAGTCAACGACCTGTAGAACTCTTTCACCAACTCCGGATTAAAACTTTCTTCCTCATGAAATAGATGAATCCACTCTTGATGAGACAACCACTCAGAAACGCCTTGTAGACCAGTGGAATTGATGAACTCATCGTCCATGATGAGTTCCTTGACAAAATCACGAACAACCATGTTACTTCCTTCACCTTTGATTTCTTTACTTCCCTTTTTAGGTTTGCCACTTGCAGCGAGTCGTCCACTTGACCGAGTGGGCATCTTTTTACTCTTTTTCGACCTAACAGTTTTCTTAGAGACAACAGAGTCTCCACCTTCAGATCCAACTGGCATTGGAGGTACTTCCCTTCCTCTCTTTCTAGTAACCTTAGCGCTAGACTCCCTAGTCTTAGGTTTTCTAGATTCCTTAGTTATCACCACATCATCCTCATCAGACTTTTCAGACTCAAACAGTTGTCTAGCAATTTCTTCTTTCGATTTTGCCTTAGAAGAAGATGCCACAGATTTGAATAAAGTGAGCTTGGGATCACTAGGAGTACCTTGTTCTGAGTCATCGTGTCCTTCGATGTTGAGAGGTTGAAGCGGTGAATCAGGATTTTCAGTGGAGTCAATCACTTTGCTTGGGTCCAGGACCTATTCTGGGTCATTCACCTGAGTGTTAGTTCCCGCCAAAAGTACAGGAGTCGTCTTCTCCGCAACGACAGGTTCAGAGATTTTATCTCCGGATTCCATAGCTTCAATTGACTTCACGACTTCTTGAATAGAGTCAAATTTCTCTTACATGTCTTGAGATTTGGGACTTTCGACTCGATGCAAATTCTCAAACTCAACTTGCTCTTTCTCTGTGGGTTTCGGGGAATTGGGTATTGGGGCTAGGGTTTCTGGTAGGGTTTGAGTGGGAGGGATTTCTTGAGAAATTGGGAGAGGTTCAGTTTGATTAGAAGAGGATAAGCCCAGTTCTTGATTTTGTGTGGATTCGGGACCTTCAAGAATCAATGGTGTGGTTGGTTTGTTAGCGGTTTGGATGGCTGCTAAGAGCAGAGCCATGGTTTGAGGATCAACAACCTTTCCAAGTTTTAAGGCAAGGGTTCGTGGGGATTCAGTGCCACGAATGGGAGATGAGGGATTTGGGTTTGACGCCATTGACGATTGAAAAGGTGGAAGCTTTTTGGGAGTGAAAGGAAATTGTAGAGAAATTGAGAAGAGCAAGAGAACGAGATAATGCATGAGAGAGAGAAAGCGTACCTTTTAATTAGAATCCCTCTCCTTATTTATTCTTGAACTGTAGTTGATAGGATAGAAACTAGATCTTCCCAAGATCTTTAATCAATGCAACTGAAAAGGCAATTTCCTTTGATAAAAAGATTTCCAGATTTTTGAAAGATATCGTTGGGGAAAGGTTATTCTTGTCTTACTCTGAAACTGATGTTCTTGACCTGTTCTACGTCAACCACTTAACCAGCAAAAATTCCAGACACCTGACTTTCCTCAAATATTGCACAGTCACTAACTTTACTCGAGTTGCCAACATCCATTGAAAAGAGAATACGCCTGGTTCTTTGGGGTTTTGCACAGGGGTGCCAAAGAGAACCAGGGAAAATAATTTATGTGGATTTGTCAATCAAGTAGATAAGTCTCCGTTTATAGCAAAGCATTCAGAAATAGGCTCATAGAGTCAACCATCACTTGAGCTTGTAATGAGGGTTAGGTACATCAGGTTTGGACTCTTTTGGGCTTAAAGAAAGGTTTCAACATGTAATTGATGCATAACTCAAGAAGCAAAGAATGAAGACATAATGATGTGCATGGTTCAAGAGTTTGTAACATGGAAACATTCAAATTTAACACCTCAAGATCATAAAACTTTTGAATGATAAATAGATCATCTAATCTAGTCAATCATTGAGGGATAATAGATGGGAAATAGATTAGTTTAGGGAAATCATACCTAGCTCCATGCGAAACTGTACAAAGGGTTCACGATTGAGAGCTTTAGTGAATATGTCAGCACGTTGTTCACCTGTTCGGCAGAAATCCATGGTCACCAACCCTATCTCGACACAGTCACGAAGAAAGTGATGTCGAATCTCTATGTGCTTGGTTCGTGAATGTTGTATAGGGTTCTTTGAGATGTTGATGGCGCTTGTGTTGTCACAGAGTATAGGTATGCTATCATACTCTAAGCCAAAGTCATGAAGTTGTTGCTTGAGCCAAAGAAGTTGGGTGCAGCACGCAGCAACAGCGATGTACTCAGCTTCTGCAGTAGAGAGTGCAACTGAATTTTGTTTCTTGGACCCCCATGACACAAGACATGGTCCAAGAAATTGAGCCATCCCTGAAGTGCTCTTACGATCAATTTTGTTCCCAGCAAAATCAGCATCCGTGTACCCGACTAGACCAAAATCACATGAGGTTGGGTACCACAGGAATAAGTCATCAGACCCTTTGAGATACCTTAGAATCCTCTTGACAGCATTGAGATGCGATTCTCTTGGATCAGACTGAAATCTGGCACATAAGCATACACTGAACATGATGTCTGGTCTACTTGCCGTGAGGTAGAGTAGGGAGCCTATGATGCCCCGATACAAAGTCTGATCAACCTTCTTTTCATTTTCATCTTTTCCTAGAGAAGTGATGGGAGAGATAGGTGTGTCAAAGGATTTTGTGTTGTCCAATCCGAACTTCTTGACACACTCCCTGAGATACTTTTGTTGATGCACTCTTGTTCCTTCCATATCTTGAGTGACCTGAAGTCCTAGGAAAAACTTAAGTTCACCAACCATACTCATCTCAAATTCACTGGCCATGAGGTTAGCGAACCTCTTCACAAGTTTTTCATCAGTAGAGCCAAAGATGATGTCGTCCGCGTAGACCTGTACAACCAGAGTGTGCTTTCCTTCTTTGAGAAGAAAAAGTGTCTTATCCACCTATCCTCGAACATATCCATGTTGGAGCAAGAATTGAGAAAGCCTGTCGTACCAAGCTCGAGGTGCTTGCTTCAAACCATAAAGAGCTTTATCGAGTTTAAAAACATGATCTGGGTGAGTGACGTCTTCAAATCCAGGGGTTTGCTCTACAAATACTTCTTCCCTAAGAAATCCATTCAGAAAGGCTGTTTTAACATCCATTTGTTGAAGCTTGAAGCCATGATGAGCTGAATAAGCTATCAAGAGACGAACTACAGGAGCAAAAGTCTCATCATAATCTATCCCTTCTTGTTGGTTATATCCCTTAACCACAAGTCTTGCTTTATTTCTCACGACGTTTCCAGAATCATCAAGCTTATTTCTGAAAACCCAACGTGTTCCAATTATAGTTCTATCTTTGGGTCGTGGAACTAGGTGCCAAACCTTGTTTCTCTCAAATTGATGAAGTTCTTCTTGCATAGCACACACCCAATCTGGATCTTTTAGAGCTTGATCCACATTTTTGGGTTCTAGAACAGAAAGAAAAGCATTGAAAGCACAGAAGGTCTGATGTGAAGAACGTGTCTGAACACCTTTGGAGTAATCTGAGATGATGTTGGTCATTGGATGAGCATCTTTTTGCTGATAGTTTAACTGAAGCTGAGTGAGGTCAACTACCCCATTGTTGTGACCTTGATCAGTGTTAGGATTTTCAGTCTCTGCAGCTTCTTCGATTGGATCAGACTCATCATCACCAGATTCTTCAATATTTGCATTATCTTCCAGAGCAGGCATGTCAGGATCATCTACGTCATCCACCTGAGTCGGATTACCGACCTGTTGAACTTGATCAATTTTCTCAATGCTAACTTCTGATTCTTCACACAGATGAAAACCTAGATCTCCTTCCTCTTCATCAACAATAGAGTTGCCTCCCATGGTATTCTCATCAAACACAACATGAACACTCTCTTCAACTTTCTTAGTTATCTTGTTAAACACTTTGTAGGCTTTGCTATGCTGAGAATAGCCTACGAAGGTTCCTTCATCACTCCTAGCATCCATCTTGCCAAGACTATCTTTGCCATTGTTATGTACGAAACACTTACATCCAAACGTACGCAGGTGGGCAACGTTGGGTTTTCTTCCTCTTAGAAGCTCATATGGTGTTTTCCCAAGAAGAGGTCGCACCATAGCTCTGTTTAATACATAGCATGTGGCATTGATAAATTCTCCCCAGAAATTCCTTGGAAGTCCACTTGAAATCAGCAGCGTTCTCGACATGTCTTCCAAAGTCCGATTCTTTCTCTCAACAACTCCGTTCTGTTGAGGGGTTCTTGGGGCTGAAAAGTTATTATTCACACCGTTTTCTTTGCAGAATTCCAAAAACTGAGCATTCTCAAATTCAGTGCCATGATTAAATCAAATAAAGATCAAAGGTACGTCAAGCACCTTCTTTGTAAGCTTAACCCATGTACTAAATTCTTCAAACACCTCCCTTTTTGATTGAAAAGAAGATCTGACCTGTTTTCCTTTTACACTAGCTTCACACACTTCATGTTTGATTTGGTCAATCTTAGGTAATCCACGTACCAGTTCCTGATTGTGAAGTTTGCGAATAAGTTGTAGACTTGCATGGCCAAACCTATTGTGCCAGAGGTTGGCAACGTCTTCGACTACTTGAAAACACAACTTTTCCTCAGGTAGGAGCCAGGGAACAACTTTATAAAGATTGTTTTCACAAATTCCCTTCAGAAGAGTCTTTGCTGAGTTAACATCAATCACTTGACATCCAAGAGAATCAAAGACAACTTGATAGATATTGTTAGCACAAAGTTGAGAAACACTTAACAGATTGTATCTAAGACCCTTGACATAGCTTACGTTGTTAACAAAGAAGTTCTTGGAGATTCTTACCTTTCCAATACCCAAAACTTGACCCTTACTGTTGTTACCGAAGGTGATGTTGCTACCTTCTTGTTGATGAAGTGAGATGAATGACTCAAAGCTTCCCGTCATATGAGTTGAACATGCACTGTCGAAGAACCAGGGACCGCTTTCTCTCACTTCATTCTGCAATGTAAAAGTCAGTTTTTTACGAACCCAGAGTTGTTTGACAACTCTCTTGGGTTGGGCAACGTAATGATTTGAAGAACATCTTTCATTCTAAACTCTCTCAGGATCTATGGTTGGCTCACGTTCATGAGCTTCCCAAAATCCATTAGATCTGCTATCCTTCATCTTTTTCTTGCATTCATGTTGAAGATGACCTTCTTTTCCACAATACCAGCAAGTTTTATGAGAATTAAGACCAACATACTTGTTATACCCAGGATAGATCGGTTTGTTATTAATACGAGCATGAAAATCAATTTTTGATGGTTTCAAGTTCTCGACTTGTTTTATCCAGATTTTGTGTGCTTTCTGGCCTGAAAACCAAGGTCGTTTACCTTTTCCTGGGTTCCTCACATTTGATGTGGAACAACTTGTTTTGTTGTCGCACATAGGTGTTTTACCTTTAGGCTCAGGTGGACACAAGGTTTTCAAGTCTTTAGGCACATAGGAATATCCAAGTCCAGGTCTTGAAGTTACAAAAGTTTTTGCATACTCTTCAGCAGTTGTCTTGGCTGCAAACTCCTCTATCCATTTCTTTTTATTAGACTCATTAATATTCTTTTCTTTTTCAAGGTCATTGACTAACTTAGCATTACCAAGTTTAAGCATGAGATTTTCTCCTTCAAGGTCTGTGACTTTCCTTTCTAAGTCATCCACTTCAGATTTAAGATTATCACAGTTTTTGCATGCAATAGACTCAGAAATTGAAGACTTTTTCTCTAACTTAGCACATTTAAGAGACCAACCATGATTATCATCCATTAAATTAGAGATATTATCTTCTTTTTCTTCAAGTTTCTCACTGAGTTGGGTAACCTGAGTTCCCAACTTCTCAATGATAGCATGCAACTGGTCTTTAGTTTTATTGGATAACATAGACGAGAGTTCAAAATCATATACCTCTGTTGGAGCATCTATAGCCATGAGATATATGTCTTCTTGTTGACTTGCCTCATCTTCAGCATCAGAATCATCCCAAGTAGCTAACAAGGCATTCTTGTCACCTTCCGACTTTCTTTTGACACAGTTTCTTGCAAAGTGTCCTTTTCTCGAACAATGATAACATATCACGTCCTTCATGTCTTTCACAGGTTCAGTTCCTTTAACTTGAGTCTTACTGTTGCGATTCCAAAGCCTTTTCATGGCTCTCGAGATGAATGCAACTTCTTCATCACCGTCAACTTGATCATCATCACCTTGAGCAAGATCGAAGGCCCTTTCGACTTTCAAGGCAATGTTCTTGACCTTGACAGTTTCAAGGCGATCATCTCGCCTTTGCTTAATTCCTCCATACATAGTCAATTTTCCTATGACATCTTCCAAGGTGAGTGTTTTAGTCTCACTATTGGTTAACATCGCAGCAGCTGCTTCATTCCATTTTGCATTGAGGCCTTGGATCAACTTGTTGACCTGCTTCCACTGGGGAAGTTTCTCACCAAGAGACTCAAGTTGGCTAACCACAGCTTGAAATCTTGAGTGATAGTCACCCAAGGATTCATTCTTTTCTTGACTCACTCCTTCATACTCCCTCTCCAGAGCAACGATGCAATCCTTCTTCACATCATCATTACCTTGGTGAAGCCTTTTGAGAGCATCCCAGATCTGCTTAGCCGTTTTGTACTAGACAACCTTCTTCAAGTCTCTAGGAGTTAGAGCATGGTGAAGAACCTTCTTAGCACGAGCATTCTTCTCTAACTTTTTGTAGTCAGCATCATTATAGTCTTCCTTTTTCTTTTCTCCCTTTCCATCAGCAGTGAGAAAAGTCTCAAGACCCATCTCTATGACTTTCCAGAGTTGTCCATCAAGCGAGCAGATGTGAGTCTCCATTTGCTCGACCCACCAATCGTATTCGCCAGCCTTGAGCACTGGTGCCTTCCAGAATGAGTCATTGATTGCAGTGTTCGTTGAAGTCATCTTTCCTGTGAAAAAAAAACAAGTACTAAAACAAATCTACAACCAAAGCTCTGATACCAATTGTAAGATCGTTAGTACTTCTAGGTTGTCGACCTCAACTAAGTCGTCAACCTCTTAAGTAAATGCAGCGGAAATGAACCACAAGAAAGACTTACTTGAACATGAAGTTTTTATAGTGGAAACACTTGTTTGATTAACTCAATCAACCAAGTGTGAAAACCACTCCCTTCCAAGTTCTCGCTTGGAAGGATTAAAAGCCGTAGCTTGCTTTATTGATATTTTGGACTAGTTACATAAACACCCTGGATCTGGACCTACTTCCCAAGCACTCTAGAACTCGTTGTGAACTAAGTAACTACAACCCGCACTCAATCTAACAAAAGCCTACGTCTTCCCCTCGAACTCTCGTTTCTTTCTTAGCACAAAAATGGAGTATGAGTTCGTGTTCTATCTAACCTAAAGCCTTAGATTAAATACACACAAACTGATGGCCGGATCGATGGAGGGGATGATGGTGCAAAGAGATCGCCACAAGAATCCAAGGAATTCCGACAACAAACACCAAGCAATCTGACCCGTCTTCAACTGGCTGGATCTTCCGCGTCCGAACTCGGAATTGAGTGATTCCAAAACGAGAATTTAGATATATTAGTCTAGTTTAAGTCCTCAAAATATGAGAGCCATATGATGAGTGGATCTAAAGTTATGTCAATTTTACTGAGGTGGTGCAGAAACCACCGAGATGGATGATGGATCGATGGATGGAGCGTTTGGAAGTGGATTGATGGATTGTTGGATATGGATGCTCAAACCTTGGATATGACTCACCAAGAATTGAGCAAACTAAGATGCAAGATTGTCGGATATTACTCACCAACAATCGAACAACGAGATTGAACGAAAGAAATGCAAACTAGATTGAACAAAGTAAAGAAAGTCACAAGAGAGTATTTGCGTCCAAGTCTAGCAACAAAGGGTGAGGGGGAAGACCATATAACCTAGAAAGCAACCTCACAAAGTTAGCCCCTTCACTTAAGGAAATTACAAAAATTAACCCAAAAACCCGAAAACTTAATAATTGTCCTTTTCGTCGAATTGTCACTTAGAACCATGAAGTAGAATAAAACTCCAACCATCTTCATTGCACTCTTTCGGAAAGCTACACCCCATGAGCTCTTCTTGCACTTGACATAGAATGGCCTTAGCTCGGGATCGCGTAATACGACCTAGATAAGGTGGTGTAGTTCCTTGAGCTTTGGCACCATCAAAACCGGAAGGCAAGGGCGCGCCACCATCCAAGCTTGTTGGCGCGTCTAGGGTATGCCGAGGCTCCTCCAAGTGTTCCGACGTGTGCTCCTCCAAGTGTTGCTCCTCCAAGTGTTCCGAAGTGTGCTCCATAGTTGGCTCGGACATCGATGGAATCACATCATCCTCCTCCCCTTGAAAAGGGTTTGTCCTCGAGCCTAGATCCTGCTCAAACTCAACATCATTGTTAGAAAAATAAGGAACAAGATCGGATACGTTGAATACCTCATGGACGCCATAATTCGGAGGAAGATCAAGCTTGCAAGCATTGTCGTTGATGCGCTCTAACACTTGGAATGGTCCATCTCCACGTGGCTTAAGCTTAGAATTTCGAAGAGTAGGAAACCTCTCCTTCCTCAAATGAACCCAAACAAGGTCGCCGGGTTCAAAAATCAGCTCCTTGCGCCCTTTATCAGCTTGGCGCTTGTATTGCAATGTTCGCCTCTCCAATTGAAGACGAGTATCCTCATGAATCTGCTTAATATACTCTGCCCGGTCCCGTCCTTCACGACTCTCTCGATCGGACATAGCATAAGGCGCTAAATCAAGTGGTGTAACGGGATTGCGCCCATACACCACCTCAAAAGGCGTCTTCTTTGTAGCGGAATGAATGGACCTATTGTAAGCAAACTCAATGAAAGGAAGACACTCTTCCCACTTGCGCAAATTAGTTTTCAAAATAGAACGCAACAAGGCACCAAGTGTACGATTAACGACCTCGGTTTGCCCATCCGTTTGCGGGTGGCAAGTAGTAGAGAATAAGAGCTTGGTTCCAAGCTTGGACCAAAGAGTCTTCCAAAAGAAACTTAGAAATTTAACATCACGGTCAGAAACAATAGATTTAGGGACCCCATGCAACCGAACCACATTATCAAAGAACAAAGTGGCAACATTAACAGCATCATCGGTTTTGTGGCAAGCAATAAAATGTGCCATCTTAGAAAATCTATCTACCACCACAAAAATAGAGTCCCTACCCCTTTTTGTCCTAGGCAACCCCAAAACAAAGTCCATAGAAATATCCTCCCATGGGGCACTAGGAATAGGCAAAGGGGTATACAAACCGTGAGGGTGCACTTTAGACTTTGCACGCACACATGTAGCACATGAAGCACAAAAGTTCTCTACCGACCTAAGCATGTGAGGCCAATAGAAATGTTCCCTAAGCATATGCAATGTTTTCATGACACCAAAATGTCCCATGAGGCCGCCACCATGGGCCTCGTGGACAAGCAAACGCCTAACCGAACCACTAGGCACACACAAGCGAGTTCCCTTAAAAAGAAACCCATCATGCAAATAAAATTGATCCCGACTTCCCCCCTTCAAACAAGCATGAAAAATATCACTAAACTCAGCATCATGAGCATACAACTCCTTCATGAAAGAAAATCCAAGCAATCGTGCATCTAGTAAGGATAAAAGAGCGTACCTCCGGGACAACGCGTCGGCGACGACGTTGTCCTTGCCTTTCTTATGCTTGATGACATAGGGAAAGGATTCAATGAACTCAACCCATTTGGCATGCCTCCGATTCAGTTTTGCTTGCCCTCTCAAGTACTTCAACGCCTCATGATCGGAATGGATAACAAACTCCCGAGGCAAGAGATAGTGCTCCCACACCCTTAGCACTCGAACAAGAGCAAGTAGCTCTTTGTCGTACGTGGGGTACTTGAGCTCGGCACCTCCAAGCTTCTCACTATAATAGGCTATGGGACGTCCCTCTTGCATAAGAACACCACCGAGCCCGATTCCCGATGCATCACACTCAATCTCGAACATCTTGCTAAAGTCGGGAAGAGCTAACAACGGCGCTTGTGTCAACTTAGCCTTAAGGGCTGCAAAGGCCTCTTCTTGCGCCTCTCCCCACATAAATGGAACATTCTTCTTGGTGAGGAAGGTCAAAGGCGCAACCAAGGTACTAAAATCACGAACAAACCGGCGGTAGAAACCGGCTAGGCCAAGGAAACTCCGGACTTGTGTCATAGTTGTCGGTGTTGGCCATTCTTGAATCGCCTTCACCTTCTCTTCATCTACTTGAAGTCCATTCCTACTCACAACAAAACCAAGAAATACCACGTGATCCGAACAAAAGTGGCACTTCTTGAAGTTAGCAAATAGGCGTTCCCGTTTCAAAGCTTCAAGCACTTGCCTAAGGTGCTCGACATGG
This sequence comes from Fallopia convolvulus, assembly GCA_964016875.1. Classification (NCBI taxonomy): domain Eukaryota; kingdom Viridiplantae; phylum Streptophyta; class Magnoliopsida; order Caryophyllales; family Polygonaceae; genus Fallopia; species Fallopia convolvulus. Next base: position 34,309,595 of record OZ024729.1, read on the forward strand.
GATGATAAATCGTGGCTATAAATCAAAATATCATCAAAGTATACAACCACAAACTTACCAATAAAAGGGCGGAGGATGTGGTTCATCAAGCGCATGAAAGTGCTCGGAGCGTTGGTTAATCCGAAGGGCATAACCAACCACTCGTATAGGCCTTGCTTGGTTTTGAATGCCGTCTTCCATTCATCTCCCTCCTTCATCCTTATTTGATGATATCCGCTCTTGAGATCAATTTTGGAGAAGAGACTCGCCCCATGCAGCTCGTCAAGCATATCCTCAAGTCTCGGAATCGGGTGACGATACTTGATAGTAATATTGTTGATCGCTCAACAATCAACGCACATCCTCCATGTGCCGTCCTTCTTAGGCACAAGAATGACGGGCACGACACACGGGCTGAGGCTCTCACGCACATATCCCTTATCAAGGAGCTCTTGGACTTGCCGTTGAAGCTCCTTAGTTTCCTCCGGATTGGCTCGATAGGCTGGACGGTTCGGTAGAGTGGCACCGGGGACAAAGTCGATTTGATGCTCGATTCCCCTAAGCGGTGGTAGTCCCGGTGGCACCTCTTCTTGGAAAAGCTCCTCAAAGTCCTGCAAAAGAGTAGATATGGAAGGAGGAAGATCAACTAATTCTTGGGAAGATAAATAAGATTCTTGAAAAACAAGTAAAACGCAAACGCCACTTCCCTTGAAAGTATGAAGAATCTCCTTCGGTTTGGCCAAAAGCAAGGGCGTAGAAGGGCCGCCTAGAGCTAGCTTCTTGTCCTTCTTTCCCTCTCGAAGCGCATGCTTCTTCCTTTGCTCCTTCGCTGCGTGGTCCAACATGATTTCATGGGGGGTCATCGGGTGCAACGTCACCTTCTTTCCCTCCATTTGAAAGTGATACTCGTTGGAGACTCCATCATGAATAGCTCCCTTATCATATTGCCAAGGGCGCCCCAAAAGAAGATGACAAGCGGTCATCGGCACCACATCACACTCCACCTCATCCTTGTAAGGCCCTATAGAAAAGCAAATACGAGCCCTTTCCTTGACTTAGATCGGGGCATTAGAATTCAACCAACATAGAGGATAAGGTAAAGGATGGCAAGTAGTTTTCAAGGAAAAGCGATCCACCACCTCTTGACTAATAATATTACAACAAGACCCGCTATCGATAATCACACTACATACCTTATCCATAATTTTGCATCGAGTGTGAAAGATAACCTCTCGTTGGCTAGGTGTGGTGGTGTTCTCCGTCATGAAAAGCGTCCGTTGTACCACGAAGCACTCACCCTCCTCGGCGGTGACATGGAGGCCGTCTTCCTCAACCTCGGGGCTCTCTTCTTCCTCTTCCGCAGCCCCTTCTTCCTCATACTCGTACTCCCCTTGGGAGTTAAGAAGAACCTTCCGTTCGTTGGGACAATCCCGAGCATAATGCCCATGTCCAAGGCACTTGAAACACTTCACGTCGCTCGCCTTCACACCGCCTTCTTGCCGAGGACGTGGGGGAAACTCTTTCCTCGGTTGAGGAGTCGAGTCCTTCCTTATTTCCGGCTTCCTAAACTGAGTTGGTGGTGCCTTAGGAGCCGTGGATGAAGGCTGCCACGTTCGAGAATTGGTTGAACTCGAACGCCGTTGAGCAAGTTGCTTGTAGATATGGTTGGTATAATGAAGCACTTGCTCAATATCGGTACCCCTACTAAAATGTTGCATACTCACCACATTTTTTAGTTCCGAATTTAACCCATTGTCAAATTTAGAGATGACATACCCGTCGGGAAATTGTACTCGGGAACGGAAGATGAGCATACGCAGCTCGTTGTAGAACTCATCGGGAGTCCGGTTTCCTTGACGCACTTGCTCCAACTTGGCATGGATGCGCTCCGTGTAATCTTGAGGCACGAACCTCTCTTCTAAGGCCTCTCTTAGATCTTGCCATGTGTTAAGTTGAGGCATCCGACGTGCTCTCCTCAAAGCCTTGTCCTCGAGCCACCATTGGTAAGCAAAGTCGGTGAAGTGTATGGCCGCCATGGCCACCCGCCTCGCATCATCATAGCCATAGAAGTCAAAGATTGATTCCACCTTGGCAAGCCAGTCAAGACAGGCATCGGCGTCGGAAGTTCCCGAAAACGTCGGCACGTTCAGCTTGATGCCGTAATGGGGATCCCGGGGCCGCTCTTCTTGTTGCACCGGCGCGCCATGCCAAGGCTGCCCGGCACCACCATTGGCCGGCCATCTAGGAGGTTGGCCGCGCCTTGGGAGATGCAAGAGAGGTGGGGGTTGAGTAGCCGTTGCAGGATTGACCTCTTGATAGCTCGGCGCTCCATAACCTGATAAGTTAGTAGCACTAATAGGAATATTATTAGGAAATGTAGCAAATGAAGGCCTTACCCCGGAATTGGCCACAAAGTGTGGATTGTGGAAGCTCGTCGGAGGAATGTAAGGAGGCATAATCCCCATGGAGGTGCTCACACCGATGGATGCTTGCGCCTCCGAGTTTGGCAAGTAAGAAGTAGAGGCCTCCTCTTGTAACGACTCCACTTGGTTAGCGCTTTGTAGCACACTTGGTAGAGCCCCCGTTTGAGACACCCGTGCTCTATCATCTTGGCCTCGCACTTGGCTCTCCAAATCAGTCAACCTAGTTCCCAAAACCTCAATGGATTGTTGCAAGGATTGTTGCATGTTTTGCAACATGGAAGCCACCGAACTAGTGGACGTCTCCTCAACTTGTTCCTTATTCTTGTCATCACCTACACTTGTCATCGTAAAAACAAAGCAAAGATCAAGGTATAGAGGTCACACGAATTAATCACCAAGACTTGCCCGAGATGAAAATCCGACAAGTTGCAAGTAGGCAAAAACAACAAAGGCAACAAAGAGAGAAATTACCACACACTTGCTTAGGAAAACAATGCTAGGAAGCTACTAAACCACCAAGACTCAACACCAAGTATTACAAATTAATTATTTTTTTTTTTTGTTTCGAGCAGGCCTTTGCTAGGCACTACTAGACGACTACTCTTTGTAGGCCTTTGCTAGGCACTACAAGATGACTACTCTTTACGTGCCCGGCCCCTTATTAGCTTTACGCTGCCGGGCAAGGTTTTTCTAGTCTTTAATCTTTCTTTCTATGCCTGGCCCCTTATTAGCTTTCGCCGCCGGCAAGGTTTTTCTGATTATTCAACAAAAAATTTCAAGACACTTAAACAACAACACAAGATGTCTCGTCTTGGTGTCGTTCCCGTATCCTAGCACCGTAACCAACAACAAGCATGTAATGACAACAAACAAGGCTGGTTTGGACCTCAATCCCACGTTTTTTAACTCAGCAAAATCAGCAAGACACACTTAAAACCAACACTAAAGAAGGGCTTAAATTCAAGCAACAAATGCACCCTTTCAACTACCAACTTTTGATAACTCTTTTGGGTGTTCTATTGGAACTTTTTTGAGCATGGTTTGCAGCCATGGCTGAACACACACTCGGCCAAGACAACCACAAGATCAAGACAAAGCAACGACCACAACAACACACAACAAGGACACTATGGTCGCACACAACAACACAACGCAGCCAATAAAGAGTTCGAACCTAAAACCTTGCAACAAGTGGAAATTCAAGGTCGGAACAAGGTTTAGATGGCGATACCTTCGCGTGGCTCTGATACCACTTGATGGCCGGATCGATGGAGGGGATGATGGTGCAAAGAGATCGCTACAAGAATCCAAGGAATTCCGACAACAAACACCAAGCAATCTGACCCGTCTTCAACTGGCTGGATCTTCCTCATCCGAACTCGGAATTGATTGATTCCAAAACGAGAATTTAGATATATTAGTCTAGTTTAAGTCCTCAAAATATGAGAGCCAGATGATGAGTGGATCGAAAGTTATGTCAATTTTACTGAGGTAGTGCAGAAACCACCGAGATGGATGATGGATCGATGGATGGAGCGTTTGGAAGTGGATTGATGGATTGTTGGATATGGATTCTCAAACCTTGGATATGACTCACCAAGAATTGAGCAAACTAAGATGCAAGATTGTCGGATATTACTCACCAACAATCGAACAACGAGATTGAACGAAAGAAATGCAAACTAGATTGAACAAAGTAAAGAAAGTCACAAGAGAGTATTTTCGTCCAAGTCTAGCAACAAAGGGTGAGGGGGACGACCATATAACCTAGAAAGCAACCTCACAAAGTTATCCCCTTCACTTAAGGAAATTACAAAAATTAACCCAAAAACCCGAAAACTTAATAATTGTCCTTTCCGTCGAATTGTCACTTAGAACCATGAAGTAGAATAAAACTCCAACCATCTTCATTGCACTCTTTCGGAAAGCTACACCCCATGAGCTCTTCTTGCACTTGACATAGAATGGCCTTAGCTCGGGATCGCGTAATACGACCTAGATAAGGTGGTGTAGTTCCTTGAGCTTTGGCACCATCAAAACCGGAAGGCAAGGGCGCGCCACCATCCAAGCTTGTTGGCGCGTCTAGGGTATGTCGAGGCTCCTCCAAGTGTTCCGACGTGTGCTCCTCCAAGTGTTGCTCCTCCAAGTGTTCCGAAGTGTGCTCCATAGTTGGCTCGGACATCGATGGAATCACATCACAAACTAGGTCAGATAAGAGAGAATAATATCTTCCAATTCGGTTATGGCAAGATATTATTTCTATTATCTTTACAAAATCATCCTAAGCATATAAAAGGATTACAATCAATAACGGCTTAGGATAAAGGCATACACGGCTTACAATATAATCTGCATAAGATTTTTCCTAAAACAAGTTTATCCTGTCCAAACAATCAAGATCTCACGCGTCTTCAAGATCTCCGAGATCTGCCTTCAACACACTTTGATGACCTGACTGACGTTGGCGACTCCTTCCAAGGACACGAGGTCGTTCACGTGACAGACGTTTGGAACCATCAAAATCAAAGCCTCCAGCTTTTCTAACACCACCCTTAAATCCGTTCTCACTTTTCCATTTCGGATTGTGAGCCATCTCCAACAAGGACTGAAGCAGCGTTTCATCCTCTTGTACAGTCCAAAACCTCTTGTTTCTACCTCTTCCTCGGATAGGTCCATCCATCCTAATTACACAAGAAAAACTGACCAATAAATAGTGTAGAAAATATAACTAAGACATGGACAAACTAAACTGAAAATAACATAAATTGTGGCTGAAAATAACACAAACTTTACCAAACTGAAAATAACATAAATTGGACTCAAAATGTAATTCAGTGGGCAATGAACTGAAAGTTAATACAAACTGGACACAAACTGAAAATTACACCTTGTCATGTTTCCTTCAACTCAAAATGAGTTTCCAAATAAAGAAAATTAACTTAAAGATAGGTCAACACATTGACTTTCATCCTAATCTACCCATGTCTAGCTCTCCAATTATTAAACATCCCTTGTGCTAAACTGTTCCTAAAATTAGTCCAATGGCCTGAAGTTTGAATATTTGTAATGTATTCTCTTTGGTCCTCTTCATCTTCATCTTCCTCTTCGTCTTCGTCTTCCTCTTCCTCCTCATCTTCATCGCTCATGAGCTGTTCATCTTGGTCAGTTGGCATGAGTCTTCTAATCAGATTGTGTAGGAGACAACATGCTAGTACAATGCAACCTTGTGTTCTTATTGGAAAAAATGAAGGGCTTCTAAGTATACTACATCTGCCTTTAAGTATCCCAAAACATCTCTCGATCACATTTCTAGCTCTAGCATGCTTCATATTGAAGTATTCTTGATTAGTACCCGGTTGATTGTTACACCATTCCTTAAGGTGATACTTTTGTCCTCCATAAGGTGCGAGGAATCCTTCACAATTGGCATAGCCACCGTCCACTAAATAATAACAACCTTCATGTATGAAAAAGATAAAAAACGTAAAATTTCCTATTTTCATATTGAAAAGATAATGGATGCACTAACTTTGTTTTTTCAATTTAATTGCCTCTAGGAACCTTTAGTCCATCTGGCCTAGATAGGGCATTTCGAAGGACTCGACCGTCATGGGCAGACCCTTCCCAACCAGATAAAACATAGGAAAATTCCATATTAGGTGTGCAAACACCTAATACATTCATGGAAATATTGCCTTTCCTTGTTCAATACTTTTCCCTTTCTTCAGAAGGCGCTGTGACACTAATATAAGTGCCATCTAAGGCTCCTAAGCAGTTCTACAAACAGAATATAAAAATTCTTTATTATATAGCCATATTTTGTTGAATCCCTTATAATAACATAAATAGATGTGCACATACCTTGAAAGGCTTCCACCTATCATCTTCACAATCATCTCCAATGGGTGTGGGATTAGCTAGTAAATGTCCATGAAGTTTGAGGACAACCCTTAAACAATGGTTAAAATGGCGACTCACACTCTCACCACTTCGAATAAAATAGTTTGATATTGACCTATTCATCTTGTGATGAGCTAAAGTGTACAAAAATATAGCCACTATCTCTTGAATTGACATGTTATTTGTCCCACTTAGCCCCCCAATATCTCGAAGCATCTCACACAATACATTGAAGACATCTCTATTCATACGAAGTTCATTCCGACAAAACACATCACTCTCTCTAGTCAGCCTACTCAATATTTGAAACCATAGCCTTTTCCTACACTTTTTCCCCTCTTTCAATTGAATACTCCTAATAACGGTCACATTCATCAAATACCACATCGTGTATAACATTAATATATAACACCCTAACTATGACAAAAATGATATGGAGTTGTCTTAACCTTCTTGTCCTTGAGAGTGATTGATAAGGGGCATCCATTTCTGATAATAATCAAGTAAACAATCAAGAGAGTTGTATTAAGTAATCAACAAAGTATTCCTAAACAATCAAGTAAACATTTACATCCAATCTTACTCAAACCAGTTAGCTCAATAATCACATCGGCATAAAAAATAAAACCTCATGAAATCATGAAAGCTTTAAAAACTACTATTCCTAAACAACTACTATTCTTCAATAGAAAATTTACCAACGAACTGTTTTTGTATCATTCTCAAGTCATTATGTCTAGATTGCTTGTAAGAGTAAGAAAAAAACAATCGAAAAGTGTACAGTTTCCTTGAAGAAGAAAAAAACACGTTATTGTACTCTGAGGTGCTAATTGAAGGAGATCATATCCAACAAATGCCATTAGCTTCCTTTTGGACAGCTTGGTACAAAAATATTATTTTCTATATCTTTGAGGTGCTAATTGTACTTGTAGATTATTGGTCATTAACCTGACACATGATTAAGAACATCATATCCAGCAAAAGCCATTAGCTTTGCTCAAGGTTATAAGTTATTGTACTCTGGTGACAAAAAACAGTAACCTCTCACATCCATAAACATGGTCATAAGCACACAATGGTTGAGACCCCACCACAAGATTGGCTAAGATTCCACAATGCAAGCAATAAGGTATCATGATGTGATCAATTTATGGACTACTACATTGCAAGCACATTCAAGAAAACCACTTGAACAAAAACGTTAACCCAACCCCACAATCAATATCCAGCCCCCACAAAATGAAAGATATGTCAGGAAATGGAGAAAAAGATAACGAAAGACAAGCAATAGGACAAATATGTGGAAACACAAGCAACATGATAACAACAAATGGTACATAGGCTTGCTATTCATTAATAGTATGCATCTAAACAATTGAGTCCCAAACAGGATAACACCAATTGAGTCCCAAGCATTGTGAATACATACATACACCTTGATGAAGCCAATCTCCTTGGCGTTGTTGCGGAAGCATTGCCTGTAGCAGTTGAGCCCGTACTTGTGGATCAACCCGTGACATTTACCACACACCCGGCTGCAGAACGAACAATTCCAAGACTCGTTCATATAAGGAACTAAACGGAACAAAATTCACACACATAGGCATTGAATTGACACAAACAGGCATTGAATACAAATATTCGAATATTTACAGAACAAATCTCCAAAAGGGAAAAAATTCTAGAGAAACCCAAGAGCTCCCACCAATTTCAACTTCAATATACAAATAAACGAAACAACACCAACATTTACCTAATTCAAAGAGGGCGAGAACACGAACAAGAAGGACAAAGGGGAGAGCACAAGCCGAGAGGAACAGAAGCGAGAGAACGGACGAGAGGAATGGGTGAAATTCATAAGTAGGAGAAACAGGAAAAGCAAGATGAAAGAGAGGATACATGAGATTTTAGCTCGGCGGCAGCCATGGCTAGCAGGAGAACGAAAATCTGAAACTATCGGAGAGAGAGAAAAGGAGGTTTAAAGAGGGTCATCTAGGTTGAAGTAAGGAATTAGGTCAATTGGCGTTAATGGATACGGGCCCTTAATCAAAACAATTCACGGAGGTGTTGAGACAAACATCAATCATTTACGGGCCGAACAGTAATTGAATCCGTTTCTGGGCCTAAATCGCATTAAACAAACGGGCCCTTAATGGTTACCTATTCAACGTGTAATGATAGTCAAATTAGCCTAATTTTATAGGCAATTGACACCATTAAGTCTTAAATGGTGCAATGAACTCAAAAATCCGTTTTCACTTACTATTTGTAACTTGGCGATCTAGGGGTACTTGATGGGTGCTTGTGAAAAATATAGCAATATAAAGATAGGGGCTTGCTGACCATTTATTTGCTTGAGCTAGAACCTTCAAATGATGGAGTTTATGTTGTTTTATCAAATATTTATGCGAGTAGAAATATGTGGATGGAGGTTGGGCAAATGAGAGAAGCTATGAAATAGAGGAACGTGGCCAAAGTTCCAGCTTGGAGCCCCTCGTTTCTTTTAATTTTGTTGAGAGATATGTGTTCTGTAACCAAACCTTTCGCTACTTGAGTCTTATGTGACCGTTCTGCTACCAAACATTTTTCATTTTGGGCTTTGAACATTCTTTTAGTAAATTGTCTTTGTACTTTTATTCATGGACCCTGTTAGACTTACATTGGGTGTAAGCCGAATATCTTACACCCGGAAAAAGTAATAATATTTTAATCTATTTTGTCTGTATTCGATTTTGGCCAAAATCCAAAATTTTCAACTTTCGAATTCAAATTTCAAAATTTTTACTGTAGCCTTTTTGTTAAAAAAAGAAAAATATTTTTTACTCCTCCCTTTTCCCCTTTTAAACTTTACCCATTTGAGTAAAGTTTTCCCGTTTCCCGACACACGCCGGACACCAGTCGTACTCCACCGGCCACCAGTCCCACTACATCGTGCATCTAGTTTCGGCCTCTTGATCGTCAATAGCATACGGATTCGTGACGACATAGTGGTTAGGCTCCTGAAATCTGCTTGATTTGTTGTGTAATGAGGGTTTTAATTGTTCGATTTTGAAATCCGGCAACATATTTATACGATGTTACTCGCTGAATTGGATTGAGATTATAATTTGTTGTTTATTCATCGAGTTCAATCTGTATTTAGTTTGTGTTTCTAGGGTTTAGGGTTTGGGTTTGGGGATCTATGTTGTGTTTCTAGGATTTAGGGTTATTTGGATGGATTTTGGTTTTCTAGGGTTGATGGTTTCTGGATAGACATTTGTGTATTGGAATTGAGATGAAATTGGGCATTGGTTATGTTGATTAGTGTATTATAAAGATTTGTTTCTCCGGTGAATGTGAATACAAATCGATGCCAGATTCTGTAAATTTGGCTTTGCAAAAGTACTCCAATTATGATGCAGAGGAAGATGGCGAAATTAGGAAGTCAGTTGTCAATTTTTTAATGCATATTGAGACTGCAATATTGAGTGTGAAATTCATTCATCTTTAGTGTGCAATGCATGCATATTGAGACTGCAATCTTGAGTGTGCAATTCATTCATCTTGAGTGTGCAATGCATGCATATTGAGACTGCAATCTTTAATGTGCAATTCATTCATCTTGAGTGTGCATTGCATGCATCTTTAGTTTGTGTTTCTGGAATCTGTGTTGTTTTGTTTTTAGGCAAATGATATAGTGGGACATACAACTTAATACATGATGTTTATGACAGGAAGATGCAAAAGGATAATCGCAGTCGCGATACACAGTTCGTGAGAGTTATTGTACTTCAAGACTCATTGTTCAAAATGGTAAGAAAATATTTGAACAACAATAGAATGCATGTATATTCATCATATTCGTATTTGTTGAGAGGGTTTTACTGACAACAAATAAATTTGTAGTCAAGACCCCGTTGTGTATAGGGAGGTCAGGATCATCCAGGGGAAGCAAGGTTGTTTGATTACCGATCTACAAAAGCAAGAAAACAAAGCAAAACAAGGCTACGACAACCCTCGGTACCAACCTTGTCAGGGTCGGTAACGACGCTGGGTTTCTACTAAAACTACACAAACAAGACAAAGCAACTATAGGCTCGGTACCGACCTGTGTACCTCGGTAACGAGTTTGTTCGAAGGTAAAAATGAAGGAAATTCAAATGATAAAAACAACTAGGATAAGGGTTTCCACGACATAATCATGCATACGAACTAATGTGAAGGATAATTATCATGCCTTTAAGATAAATCTATCAACTTTCATTGACCTAAACAAGCAAATCAATCAATTTTCATAAATCAATTCACTCCTCTACTTAGTTTGAATCCAAAGCTCGAAACTTTCGTTATCGAACAATATCAACATTCAAGATCATTACTTTCTCTTTCGATCAAGCGATAAACTCAAATTACTTCGACTCTCGTCTAAGTATATGCAGAAACAAGTAGATAAATGGATAAAAGGCATTCAAACTGTCAACACATTCATTCAACCATGCACAACTATGTCGGGTTTCAACCCTGATCCTAGAAAAGTAAACTACTCACTCATGACTGAAGCGAAACAAACAACTAGATTGAAAGGAAACATTGAATTAAAACTTACTTGAAAATATAAAAATCTTGTCTTACAAACAACTACGTTCATATTCAAACTCAAGACAATGAAGAACAAGAACAAGAACAAGGAAGCTTGATCTCGATCCAACTCTCTCTCGATCGCGTCCTCCTCTTCCAAAAGTCGTGAACTCCTAAAACTAGGCTAGAAGAAGGGTATTTATACTAAAAGAGCTATCTAAAAAAGATCCTAAAAGATAAAAACTTTCCAAACTAAAAAGATTACAAGATAAAAGATAGATTTTCTCAAAGTCGGCGCCGCCTACCGACACAGGCCACCTCGGTAACGACCTGCAAAGGGTCGGTAGACACTTGCTGAATTCCCCCAATAAAACTCTGTTGCTCAGCTCGGTACCGACCCTCACAGGTCGGTAACGAGCTCTCTGTTTTGCGTTTTTTGTACACTTTTCAAGACGTAATCCTTCTTCTCTTCTTCTATGCACTCCACCATCCACCCCTTGACTTCAGCTTTGCTCAAAAATACTCCTTTTCGGTCCAAAAACCTACAAAAAGACACAAAACGGAGTAGCTTCCATACTTTTCACAAAATATGCAATCTTATCCAAAAACACATAAAACTAATACTAAAACTCACTAAAACTAAACTAAACAACCTAAGAAAAACTCCTAAAACTATACTAAAAACACGAACATCAAAATACCCCATACTTAAGCTTGCTTGTCCTCAAGCAATCACTAAACAATAACCAAAACCAAACATCATGTTTATCAAGCAATAGCCTTCATCTAAAAAGCAACATCAAAACACAGCAAAACTAGCAAACGACTATTAACGACATCACACATATGTAAGCACTAATAGACATAAGCAACTACAATCCAACGACACCAAGGATAAAGTGTTTCACTCAACTCTCATGTGTTTGGCTATAAATTCATCTCTCAACTCAATCTTATATGCAAAAACTCATAGAAATTGGAACTTATATCAGCAAACTCTCCACCAAAGATTTGTCAAAACAAGCAAAAACCATCAAGAGAACTTGGGCTCAATGAAAAACTTCATAGAAGCTTCCATTCGGCCAGGTTGTAATGGGGCTTGGTAAAGACAATAAGGCGTGGAAATATTTTGGCCATGTGGTGCTAATAATATCCGGGAATCAAAGACTCCTAAAAGCTCACACACATCCAAAACTCTCATAAAACAAATACCAAATTCACTCATCATTATGCTCTTACTTTTCACTCACCTTCATAAATCCTAGAAAGTCTCATAAAAACTCAAAGAATCTATGGTTTAAACTTTAAACACACTGCACATCTTCCTTACTCTTCCCTTCTTTTTCTGCATTTTTCTTTTCTTTTTTTTTCCTCGACTTGCCTCGGTACCGACCCGAGAGGGTCGGTAACGAGCTGAACTTTTGCTCATCTTTCGTTTTTTCTCTCTTTTAAACCATCGGTACCAAGCCCACATAGGCCGTTATCGATCCATACATTCCTTTTCTTCGTTTTGTGCATACTTTTTACCAAGAGATCTTTTTACATAATAAAACAAGAGACTTCCAATCTACCCCACCAAAAACCCTATTTTGAACCGAAACATCTCTTTTGCCCTCTACAAAAATCATACCTCTCTAACTAAGTCCTAATCCCCAGATGAGGTCAAGCTTATCTCGGCTAGGGAATATTTTGTGGAGCAACAAATAAAAGGCTAAAGATCAAAATGGCTGTCAAAAACAAGGAATAATGTAAGGGTGGATAAGGATTAATAAGGCTTTTCAAAAATAAGTTCTCTATCATCTGACTTTCACAAGTAATGAACTAAAAATCTTATATAGGTCTCAAGAAATAGATAACCATCACAATTCCAAGAGATAATATACATAAAGAGAGTAAATCACACAAGAAAAGTCAAGGCTAAAATAAGAACTCACAAGGTCATATTTTTGTGTTGGATTGGAACTACTCATGCTAACAGTTATACATGCTCAATTTCATCAAATGCTATTCCTCTATGAAAACAAATTCATCATAAGATTCAGGCTATACCATCAAAAACATGCTGAAAGGAAATTACATGGTGATGTCATCTAGTTTTACTTGGTTTGCATATGCATTTAGGTTTAGATTTCTCCTTTTCTAGCTTAGGTTTTGGTCTTTTTGTGTTGATTTTCGTATTATTCGTAGTATGGAGGTCTACACAAGTTTATTTTGCTTTTATAGGTCATTTGATGGTGTTTTGGAGTCAAATGGAGAGGAAGACATGAGGTCAAGATCTTAGTGAAGCTTAAAGACCACAACTAACACTAAGGAATGAAGATTTGAGGATTCCAAGAGCTTTCAAGAGTTGTGGAGGAGCTATTATGAGTCAAAATGCAAGCTAAGGAGTGAAGGAAGAGGTTAGAAGGGCCATCACAAGTCGTGGTGGTGATCACGAGCCAAGACAAGGGCAAACAGAGCAAATATGTGCTCTCAGATGGGAGATCACAGGTCGTGATCAGGTCGTTGCGCGCGAGAATTTTGGGCTTTTCTTGTTCCTTTTTGGGCCCGAGTTGGATTTATTTTTGGGATATATTTTAGCATAATTTTAGGGCTTTTATAAGACTACTTGGAGCTTAAGATATAATTTTATTATGCATCATTATTATTTTCTAATTACAAGAGAGAGAAGAGAAAAATTCTAGGTTTTTAGTTCTACGCTCTTTCGCTTTGAAGTTTTGCTTTGCACTTTGGATCTAATTGTTCTTTCAATTGAATTTCTAGTAAGTTTCTCTTTCAATATTGCTTTTATTTCTTCTTCCATGTTTAATTCTATTGCTTTGATCATGAATTCAATTATGCTAGGCTAAATTCTATAGTTCTAGGGTTTGGTTGATCCCAACGATGTGAAGCGGGTTAGATTCAATACCTTTTGCTTGAATTGAGTTGGAAAACTAGTATGATTTGTTTCTAGGGGCTTAATCTAATAGGTTTAACTTGTTAGAGTCTTGTTTAGGTTGCGCATCGAGAGGTGGTAGTCTAAGTAAGTAAACAAAATAGAGAGAACACATCGAGAGGTGGTTCTATCTATTTGGAAAAACTAGAATTGAACTTGAGAATTAGTTTCTCATGTGGTTAATTGTCATAGAACTTCTAGGTGTTTGAGTCAAGTTTGATGCATCACGAGAGTGGGGCAAGTTTGGTTTACCATCTAGATGTCTAAGTGCTTAAAGGGTTTCTGTCGGTTTTGTTTCGTCACAAGAGTGGGTTCTTAATTTGATAGAAGTACATTAAGTTAAACTTTGAGAAAAGTTAATTTATGACATTAGACAATAACCTTCATAACAAAATATCCAACTCATTTTAGGTAAAGGTGAGATTCAAACTTCGTGGATCAAAGTTGTGGGGATTCCTTGCCTTATAACTTTGCTTTCTCATACATATTTACATCACTATTTACTTGTTTTAATTGTTTTTCGTAGTTAGAATTACACCAAAAATCATTATATTTGGCTTAGTAACTTGTTTTTAGAATTTACTAAAATAGAAATAATCCTCGTGATTCGATCCTGATCTACTACTACAATAGATCTCGTATTCTTGCGAGTGTGTGGGAAACCATCACATCAAGTTTTGGCGCCGTTGCCGGGGATTATTGATAGTTTTAGTTGGTTCTAACGGACTAGTTCATCTAAGTCCCCTTTTGTTTTTTGATTTGTTTCTTTGTGTCTTTGGTTTTTGGTGATTCCTTTAGTGTATGCGCATAGGGAGAAGTTCTAGCACCCCACTACACGATCCCGGTCCCGAGCCTGAACGATCTCTTCACGCTAGATTAAGGGAAACCCGAGAAGCTCAAAGACAAACCATGGGTGATCGTGACGAAGCTATGGAAACTCTACAGAAGACGATTGCTGATATGACAGCCCGTTTGCAAGACTTCATACAACGTGAGGCTGAGCGATTGGAAGCGGATCAGCGAGCTGAAGCTGAGAGGGCTCGACTTCCGCCACAACCCGCCACTCTTGGCGAGTACATGATGCCCGTCAATCGTGGCCCAATATCTGGGGTCGTGTTTCCACAGGTTACAGCTCAACACTTTGAGTTGAAGTCTGGCTTGATCAACATGATTCAGGCAAATCAGTTTTGGGGGTCTGCCTTCTAAAAATCCCCAACAGCACATTGAAACCTTCTTGGAGCTGATGAATACAGTTCATATTCAAAATGTGCCTAAGGAAGCTATGCGCCTTCTTGCTTTTCACTTTTCTCTTACAAGCAAGGCGAAGACGTGGTACCGGTCTCTTCCGGCGAACTCCATCACATCATGTTTTGGCGCCGTTGCCGGGGAACGAACCCGGGTCACCCGCGTGACAGGCGGGAATACTTACCACTATACTAAGTGGGTGGAAGCCATTGCCACTCCCACTAATGATTCTAGGGTGGTAGCCAAGTTTATGAAGTCCACCATCTTTCCTAGATTTGGAGTTCCTCGTGTTCTTATTAGTGATGGAGGATCACATTTTATTGAGAGGAGCTTTGAGGCAATTTTGAGGAAGTATGGGGTAAATCACCGAATTGCTACTCCCTACCATCCTCAAACAAGTGGTCAGGTTGAGGTCTCTAACCGGCAAATTAAGAGCATCTTGGAGAAAACTGTGTCCCGATCAAGGAAGGCTTGGGCAATGAAGCTTGATGATGCTTTGTGGGCATATAGAACTGCATACAAGACTCCCCTTGGTACTACTCCATATCGGCTTGTTTATGGGAAGTCTTATCATTTACCGGTTGAGCTTGAGAACAAGGCGTTTTGGGCAATTAAGACACTTAACTTTCAATTAGAAGCAGCCGGTGAAAAGAGGAAATTGCGACTCCAAGAACTCGAGGAGTTGAGGCTTGAAGCTTATGAGAATGCCCGGATTTACATGGAAAGAACTAAGAGGTGGCATGATAAGAAGATTCATCCTAAGGAGTTCAAGGAGGGTGACCAAGTTTTGCTCTACAATTCCCGTTTGAAGCTTTTTCCCGGAAAATTGAAATCAAGATGGAGCGGGCCTTTTATTGTTAGGAAAGTGCATTCATTTGGAGCAATTGATATTTGGAGCAAGGATAGTGGTGAATTCAAGGTGAATGGGCAACGCTTAAAGATCTATCAATCACCTGAGCAACTTGAGAAGTCGGTTTCCTTCGACTTGCTCATTCCACATGCTTAAGGTGGAACACGGTCAAGCTAATGACCTTAAAGAAGCGCTTCTCGGGAGGCAACCCGAGCTTTTTTTTGTACTTTAGTTTACTTAAAATAAAATTAAAAAAAAAGAGAGAGAGAGAGATGAAGAACAAGTCGCATCAGGAGAGCCCTCAGTTGGGATTTCACGACCCGTGACCTATGTCGCGGGTCGTGATCACAACATTAGAACACGGCCCACGTCTCAGTCGAGATATCATGACTCATGATCCTCATCACGGGTCGTGACGGAACAAGACAGCTCGATCTCAACGCCTCAGATGGACTGTCACGACTCGTGACCTAGGTCACGGGTCGTGACCCTTGCAGTGATTCCCACATTCCTCTTTTTCTCTTATTAACCAAAAAAAATTTTAAATCCCCAAACAAAATCGAATCAGCTGTACGCCTTTCTCGCCCTTACGACCCTTCTCCTTCCATCTTCACGTCACGACTCCTCCCTGCTCTCTCCTTGTCGACTGCTCTCCCCAGCACCACCACCACACCACGCCTCGCACCGCCGGCATTCCGGACCCAGTCGTGCGTCCCACCACTGTTGCGTGCCATCGCCGCACCAAACTCGCGCGCGACCCGAGCACCAGCCTCGCTCATACGACCCCAACAGCCTCAAGCTTCGGAATTTCGGTAAGTTTTCTACCCCTATTTGCCCTTCTTTGTCTAAATTTTGTCCAATTACATGTTATTCTCATGATTTATGTGATTCAAACCTAGGTTTTGCATGCTAGAAATTGATGTGGGGATTTTCTAGATCTAGGGTTTGTGATGGACGAATTTAATGTGGGGTTCGAATTTTTGTCTATTAAGTTCGAATTTGTGTGAATTTGTTGGGTGTTTTGGATAAAATTGTGCTAGCTTTCGAAATTCGGATTTAATTGATGTGGTGAAAGTTTGAACTTGAAATTGTTGCTTGATATTAATATTGAATGAAATTGCTTAAGTTTTCTTGCAACAATTCTAGTGTGATTTCTCTTGAATTGGTGTCTTGTTGGATTGATTTTGACTAATATTTGAAGCTAACAACTCCTACCCTTGTTTGTTTGTGTGCTATTATTTGTGGGTAGTGTGTCTTTGTTGTCAAATTTTTGTTGAATTCTTCTTTAGGTACAATGTCAAGGTTTTTAAGGAAGCGTAAGGGTCCTTCAAGCTCTTCTATTCCTCCAAAGGATGATGTGCATCTAAGTAAAGAGAAAATGGTTTTGTTTAGCAAGCATATGGCTAGGAAGCATATTGGGACACGTTTCTATGATGAAGCTTCCATGGTTCAACTTGGGGTACATGATGAAATTACTCGCCTTTTTCGTCGAATTGGTGTAGAGAGCCTTCTTAGCTTGCCTCTTGATTCTTATCCAGCGCTCAAGTCTGAGTTATTGGCTACTTTTGAAGTTAACATCATGTGCTTCCATTTACTATACAAACTTCCAATCTTAGAGGTGAAGTCAAATTTCAATTGGGCAATGTGGAGCATACTTTGCCTCTTGATGAGTTTAACATAATCTTAGGTTTTCCTATTTGTTTGAGCAAGCTCAATGTGAAGGAGGATGTGTTGCAAAAGTTTTGGTATGAGATCACCGGTCGTCCTCACTTCTCCGGAAAAGAATGTGCTTCTATTGATTTGATTCATCCTTGTTTCAAGATTGTCCAGCGCATCCTTGGAAACACTATCTATGGTCGGTCCGAGTGTTCTAAGATGCGGCATGGTGAGCTCCAACAGTTATGGGCCATGCTACATGGCACTCAATTTAATATTGGCTACGAGTTTGTTCAGAAATTGCAAGATCTTGTTAGGAAGCCTAAGGGTGAGATTCTGATTAGAGGTTTGATTACTCGTTTGGCCCTTCACTTTCAAGTTGATTTGGAGAAATATTCCAAGTTGGCTCCCTCTTTCTTGAACATTGCTCACCTCATCAATGTCAAGATAATCAAATTTGAAAACGATGCTTACCTCAATTATGTTCGGCCTATACATTCTCATCAGAAATTTTCTAGCCGACTTATCAGTACCTCTTCCCCTTCAAATTGGTACAGAGAGTGGGTTGGATCCGATCTTCCTCCTCGGGTTCATGCTCCTGAAGGTAATGATGACAATGATGCTGAAGGTCAGGATTGTGATGTTGATGCTATGGAGACACATGATGAAGTTTTGATGCTTGAAGCTCCTCTTGGGGGCAATCCTTCTGCCGGTCACTTTGAGCATGGTGATTCTTCTGGTGCCCATGAGACTTCTGCTGAGGATGATCTACATACATATGATGGCCGTTTTGATGCTTTGGAAAGAAAAATGGATCAATTGTAACTTTCTATTGATGATCTTCGGAACAACATGGTTGAGCAAGAACAGCTGAGGCAAGAATATGCGCGTCAACAGCAGCACATTTATCAGATGCAGTACAGCATGTACTATAATACCATGGGCGGTTTTTATGATCCCACTGCTCCTTTCCCTCCGCCCCCATCACCACCTCAGTAGGCTCTTCCCACTTACAAGCTAGGAGTTGTCGGGTGAGTTTCGTTCTTCCTTTTCTTTAATTTCTATATTGGGGACAATATAGGGTTTAAGTATGGGGTAGGGCGTATTCACTTTTTTTTTTGATAAGGAAAGAAATTAGGGTGACCACTAATAAGCTAGTGGTCGCCCTAGAGCATCCTGGCGAATGAGGGTAAGGAAATCCGGATCAGCTGCAAGTGGGACGGAGGAGACACGCCTAAACGATCCAGCGATGAAGTACGCCACAGAATTGCACTCCCGCACAACGTGAGAAATGCTCCAATCCTGGAAACGAGCCAACAAGCAATGGATGTCCGCACGTAACAACTCAATCTCCCACGGGCAGCGCCAGTCACCGAGTACGGCATTGACCAGCTGCAAACTATCGCCTTCGATCTGGATCCGGGGAATGCCACGTCTAGTGGCCTCGAGAAGTCCTTGGCGCAAGGCGATGGTCTCGGATATCAGCACAGACTGTCGACCAATCAGTCCTCCGTCGAAGTGGATGGGGGAGCCACCAGAGTCCCTGAGGATGAACCCAAAAGAAGCCACGCCATCTGCATTAACTACACCATCAAAATTTAATTTAATAAAATCACCTTTAGGTTTTTCCCATTTGGTTCGCTTTCTTCCATCCCGACCCCGTACACTATGGTTATGGGGGCCGGAAGATGAGGCTACCTCTGCAAGTTTCCAATCTTTAACCTGATTTCGGGCGAATTCAGCGATTTGATCGGCATTGGTCAAGTTAGTTCCGGCGTTGCAATTGAAGATTCTCTTGTTTCTCGAGAACCAGACGCTCCACCAAATATTGGTGAGAAGATCAAATTCCTCCTTTGTTGTCATATTCTTGATTTCTTCCAGAATCTCGTGTGGTTTTCTCCCGTTCGGATGGATCTGGTCGGTGATCCACCGTAGTTTTGGGTCACAAGAGTTAAGGGTTGCCTTCGTGAGTGGGCATGTTATTAACACATGGTAGGTGTCCTCCACCGTGCAGTTAGATGCTTCGCAGCCTTGTGTTACCGGAATGTGGTTTTTCGCAAGCCTGGTTTTAGTTGGAAGGCCATTTCGGGCAACTTTCCAGATAAAATTCTTCATTTTAGGAGGGACATTTAGCCGGCTAATCCACTCTAGGTAATTTTGGGTTCGCCTTTTGATTGGTGGAGCCACTCCATTGCGGAGTGGGTGGAATACCACCCATTTTTGCTTGGTTGCCAATACAATCTATCTGGTATTTTATTAATAGGATTGATAATTTTGGATATTCTATCGAGATCCTCCGGCGAGACGACCCAAGCCAACTTCTCCGTATTCCAGGAGTTGTCCTCCCGGAGATAAGCCTCAATCGGTTCCTCCCAATCAATAAGAGTTTCGACCTCAGGTTTTGGGTTGAGGGAACCTTTGCCGGTCCTGTTATCTTTCCAAAATCTGATGGTTTTACCATCCCCCACTTGCCATATAAGTCCCTTTACAAAGAGGTCTCTTAGGCCAACAAGTTTTGCCCATTGCCAGGATGTGTTTTGTTTTTTCTTATAGTTTAAGATACTTTTTGTTTTTAGGTATTTTTCAGTTACAATTTTGACCCAGAGGTTGTGTGGTTCCGCTAAAATTTTCCAAAGTAGCTTCATTTGTAGTGCTTGGTTCATCTCGACCGCTTTTGCTATTCCCAACCCACCATGGGCGAGGGGGGGGGGGGGGGCGACAGATGGAATTCCAACTAATCAGTGGCTTATAGTTGTTTTCCTTGTTCCAAAAGAAGTTTTTGTTTATCCGGTCAAGTTCTTTCAACGTTGTCTGTGGTAGTAGAAATGATTGCATTATATAGTTAGGCTGTGCTGATAGGTTTGCTTTTATTAGTGTTTTCCTCCCTTCTTGGGATAGGGCGTTGGCTTTCCATTTTGATAATTTGGATCTAGTTCTTAACACTAGAGGTTTGAAAGTGTTTTGGGTAACTCTCCCGTTGATTATCGGGCATCCTAGGTATTTATCAAGTGCAACTGTGTTTGTTATTTGTAATATTTGTTTTATTTGCTCCTTGGTGTTATTGTTAGTGTTTTTGGTCACTTGGAATGCGGATTTGTGGAAATTGACTTTCTATCCTGATATTTGACAATAGTCATCAATAATGTCCTTAATCTTTTTTCATGACTGGCTATTAGCTTTAGCAAAGATGATTATATCATCAGCGAAGGCCAGGAAATGGATTTTTGTTCCATTCCTCGAGATTTGGATCTCGATGCCTCTCTTTGGATTAGCGCTCCAGAGGTTAAGTTGTCTAGCCAGAACCTCGACAGCGAGGATGAATAAGTATGGCGATAGGGGATCCCCCTGCCTGAGGCCCCGTTGTGGGTAGAATTGTTCTGTCACCCGTTGTTGACTAATACGGAGAAAGAAACCGTTTCAACACATTCTCGGATCCATCCCAGGAATTTATCGTTAAAACCGAATTTGTGGAGTATCTCAGCGAGGAATTACCAGCTGATCCGATCATAGGCTTTTTCCATGTCGAGTTTAATAGCGATCCACCCTTCTTTCCCACGCTTGTTTCGAAAGGAGTGGAAGATTTCATGTGCGATGAGAGTATTGTCATGAATACTTCTGTTCTGGACAAAGGCCCCTTGCATTGGGTTGATGAGTTTATTTAGCACACTTTTAAGACGGTTAGTTAGTATTTTCGATATTATTTTATAAATTGTATTGCATAGACTAATTGGCCTATAGTGATTGGTTGAATTAGGATTTTCACATTTAGGTAATAGAGTAATAAATGTATGGTTTATTTGTTTTAAGATTTTGCCAGTGTGAAAGAAGCTTTTAACAGCCTTGATTACGTCCGGGCCGACAATATGCCAATAATGTTTATAGAAGCTTGCCGGCATTCCATCCGGGCCGGGGGATTTATCATCCCCGATATCAAATAATGCGTTCTTTATTTCGGCATTTGTTACCGGTTTTGTGATTTCCGTGTTGTCTGTTTCGGTTACTTCTTTCTGGATGGTTTGGGTCATGCTTTGGAGTTTTCTCTGGTTTATTTCCACCGCCCGGAAACGATTTTGAAAGTCCCTTTTGATTTCTGTTTTGATGTTTTCTAGTCCAGTTATTTGCGTTCACTCTGTTGTACGGATTTCTTTAATGTTGGTTCTGTTCTTCTGCCGCTTCCAATCCGGTGGAAATATTTCGTGTTCCTGTCTTTTAGTTTTATGTGGGTATTTTTGGCCCTTTGTTTCCAATAGGAGTTGTGGAAGTTGATTAGGCACGATCGTTTCTTAGCCAATCTTTCCTGTTTTTGGATTAGTCGAGTGTTTTTATTTTCTATGATATCTTTCTGAATTTGAAGCAAGTCTTCGTCCAGTTTTTTTATTTGTTCAAAGATATTTCCAAATGTATTCTTATTCCATGCTTTTGCTTTGATTTTAAGGAGCTGTGTTTTTTTGGTGAGGTTAAACATATGTGATCCACCAGCGTTATGACGCTAGGCTTGTTTGATGACGTTTTGGAAATCTTTTCTAGAGGTCCACATCGTTTCAAATTTGAATGGTTGTGCTTTGAATGGTACTCCTGTTGGGAGATCGCACGAGATAGGGCAGTGATCGGATGCTGAGAAAGCGTGGTTTTTCGTCGCTATGGATGGGTACCATTGAATAATTTGGTTACTAACTAATGTGCGGTCTAATTTTTCAAACGTAGTATCTTCGAGTTGCTTGGATCTTCTCCAGGTAAATTTGTTCCCTAACGTTGGAATATCGCAGACGTCATAATCATTTTTAAAATTAATAAGCCGTTCAAACCTGGAATGGTTTGGCATTGCGCCCCCTTGTTTTTCATCGGGGTTTTGTATTTCATTGAGGTCTCCCATAATGATGCATGGATGGTTACAATTTTTGATAAATTCTTTGAGTTTCGTCCAAAACTGATCCTTTTCTTGTGCCCTTGGCGGAGCATAAGCAAAGATAATGATCAATTCATTGTTAGTTTCCAAGTTCGTATAATGGAAGCCAATGAAGCGTTCGTCTTTATGGAGAGTTTGGATTCTTTCATTCGAAAGTTGGGCTCCTTTCCAGAGGACACAGATCCCTCCAGCGAGTCCGATTGACGGGTTAAACTCAATAGAGTCTAAACCAGCCTTTTGCCAGAGTTTACATTCCGGCGGGGTTTGGGCTTTTGTTTCAACTAGCGTTATTAGTTGGATCTTTTCAAGGCGAAATAAAGCATTCACTTTAGATAGTTTTGCATTGCATGTTTATTTTTCTTGCATGTTTATTTTATTTGAAAAAAAAATGAAAAGAAAAACATAGTTTTATTATGATTTGATGAGTATCCTTGCTTGAAAAAAAAATTGGCCACAATGATTAGATATTTGTCTATGATGCTAAGCTTTCAATTTTTCTAAAATGCATTGATTGTTTTTTGATGAATTGCCAAGCATGGAGTTATTGATAAGATCTTAGCTTGAATAGGTCCCTAGACAAAAAGCCTTGTGAGAATTTTTGGCCTATTGGACTTCATAAATGTGTCCTCTTGTATTTTGTGTGTGATTTTTGCTTTGATTACTTAATCTCTAGAACTTGCGTTACAACCTTTTTCAAGGCCACATATATGACTTTTGTTCATGACATGAAAATGATAGAGGCATTTGTTTTGTTAGCCATAATCCCTTGACTACCTTTACATATAATTTCCTGTGTTTCAAGCCATGTTCTAGCCTTTTATAGCCCTATTTTTGAAGCTTCACAAAAGCATTCCGAGCCTATTTTGTAGCCTTTTCTACCCATCCGGGAATTAGGATATTTGATTAAGTTTGCTAAGTGTGAGCCAAGCTTGAAGAAGTTGTATGTTTTTTTTTGTGTGTTTGAGGTATTGTTGGAAAGTTAAGCAAGTAGTTATAAGAAGTGGTATAAAAAAAAAGAGAAAAGCAATGAAAAAGAAAGAAAAAAAAAGAGTTTGAATAAATAAAGTTGTTAATGGAGTTCAAGTTTATCTTTCAAAAAAGAGAAAAGCAATGAGAAGAGAAAAATTCTAGGTTTTTAGTTCTACGCTCTTTCGCTTTGGAGTTTTACTTTGCACTTTGGATCTAATTGTTCTTTCAGTTGAATTTCTAGTAAGTTTATCTTTCAATATTGCTTTTATTTCTTCTTCCATGTTTAATTCTATTGCTTTGATCATGAATTCAATTATGCTAGGCTAAATTCTATAGTTCTAGGGTTTGGTTGATCCCAACGATGTGAAGCGGATTAGATTCAATACCTTTTGCTTGAATTGAGTTGGAAAACTAGTATGATTTGATTCTAGGGGCTTAATCTAATAGGTTTAACTTGTTAGAGTCTTGTTTAGGTTGCGCATCGAGAGGTGGTAGTCTATGTAAGTAAACAAAATAGAGAGAACACATCGAGAGGTGGTTCTATCTATTTGGAAAACTATAATTGAACTTGAGAATTAGTTTCTCATGTGGTTAATTGTCATAGAACTTCTAGGTGTTTGAGTCAAGTTTGATGCATCACGAGAGTGGGGCAAGTTTGGTTTACCATCTAGATTTCTAAGTGCTTAAAGGGTTTCTATCGGTTTTGTTTCGTCACGAGAGTGGGTTCTTAATTTGATAGAATTACATTAAGTTAAACTTTGAGAAAAGTTAATTTATGACATTAGACAATAACCTTCATAACAAAATATCCAACTCAGTTTAGGTAAAGGTGAGATTCAAACTCCGTGGATCAAAGTTGTGGGGATTCCTTGCCTTAGAACTTTGCTTTCTCATACATATTTACATCACTATTTACTTGTTTTAATTGTTTTTCGTAGTTAGAATTACACCAAAAATCATTATATTTGGCTTAGTAACTTGTTTTTAGAATTTACTAAAACAAAAATAATCCTCGTGATTCGATCCTGATCTACTACTACTACAATTGATCTCGTATTCTTGCGAGTGTGTGGGAAACCATCACATCACATGGTCATGCGAGCGATTAACTATCATAGAACCAAAAGACACGGTACTCATCTGTTCTAAAATATTTTTTTTAAAAACAAAGACAACTAAGACAAGAACTTAAAAACAAAACAAACAAGCAAGTTTTCTTTTCCCTCCCTACCCCATACTTAAAAATTACAGTGTCCCCACTATAATAAAACAAAACAAAAGAAAAGAATAGGGAAAAGAAAGAAACTCACAAGATAACCAATAAAGTACAAGAAACGTCCTTAAAAGCTGAGATCATCACTGTGGTGGTGGTTGGAATTGGCGCTCAAAGTTGCCCATGAACTCGCACATCATCCTCCAGCGCTCCTCATCAACCGTCACACGCTGCTCCATCGTCCTCCAACGAGCGTTAACTTATTGTTGTCTTGCATCCTCAAGAGCCATGTGGGCAGAATACACACCCTCCCAACGATCTATCCGCTAAGTGAGCAGTTTCTGTTGCAGGTTCAGCTGCTGCATCTTGAAGGACAAATCATAAGCCCAAGGAGGAGGAACATTCGAACTGTAGCTGGGCTGGGGCGGCAATTGGTAGTGATCATGGGGGTGGAAGTGGTCTTGATAGATAACCGGGTTGTAAGGCACCAATCCATACGATTGTGGCTCGGTAGGTGGAGGAGCAGGCTCGTTACCGAAGTTGAATGCCTCTGTAACACCCCCTTTTTATACAGGGATATTACCGCCAGTGACCCCGAGATTAAACTCTCGAAATCACCCAAGGCTTATAGTAATTACAAAACTTAACCAAAAACTTTAAAATGAGGAAGATATATTATAACAAATGCGGAATTCAAATACAAAATTTGAATAAACTTGGACAGATTCAAAGTTGAAATGCGAAGGTTCCCACAAGTCGGAACCTCAACCCTTAAAAATTTATTCTGAAACTTCTTCCCAATTTAACCACCTTCGCTCCAACTCCTCCTCAAGCTTGATCCTCGTGGTCCTCATCAACGAACTCCACTCCTGATGTGTCGCGACGGAAAATGCGATGGACACCAACCGACCATGCAAGGAAAATAAACGGTCGGTAAGTCTTGTGAAAGACTAAGCAAATGAGATTTTGGAAGGTGGTTCAGTTTTAGGAAGGGACGAGTTGGGATGTCGGGCACCGAATGAAACCCGGTCCCATCCTCGGACCTCGGACCTCCTAGGAAAACTATGATTTGAATAAACGGAACGAGAACGTCACCCAAGGGTGAGTCTCGATTTCAAAAGAAAGGTTTAGTTATGCTGGGAACTTGGGTTTCACACATTTAGTCAGGTTGGTGATTAAACGTACCCCTCGTTGATCACGTTTCCCTCTACCAACCTCACCGCATACGTGTTGTGCGAATTCGGATTGGAACAAGAGAATTACGGAATCCAAGAGTAAGGATGGCATTCCATTTTGTACTAGCCTTCCTATCATTTTAATTCTCGCCAACGGGCGCCTACTTAATCTCTACCAATTTTAATGATCACAATATCGTTCCACTTGGAATTAAGCATACTTTTTAAGTAAGACAAAATGTGGGTTACGGCCCCACGGAAATACTCAAAGGTTCAGTGGCGAACCCAGACTAACACGAGCTACGTGCCATCACCCCTCAGCGATCGAGTGGGTATTGACCATGGTCTTAAAGGTAGAGCATCGGCTCAAGATTCATATCGAATGAATCGACGCGTATAACATAAAGTACGCACATACAAGCCTACGCATCTAGGCACACATATCACAAGGCAACGGCCCTACAATCCATCTAGCGTAACCTAATTACCCATTGAAAATTCATAAGTTTATTTAAATACTTATAAAAATGAAATTTCTTAACATTTGTCCATTAAAATGCTTTTATCCATATTATTTTAAATTATTTTCTTAAATTAAATAAAACCGAAAGAAATACCCTAAGTGAGCAGCATGGTCGGGCCGGGTCGGGCCCGACCTACTCACAGGCTCACCCACCAGCAGCCTGCATCGGTAGCACACACGGAACAGGCCTAAAACAGAGGCTCGACTTCGGCGCCTTCGTTCTTCTTCGTCCGACATCCGTTCGGGGCATGTGAGTAGGCATTGGAACCGTAAGAGAATGAGATTTCCAATGATATAAAATAGAAAAATTTTGGTTGTGTGTGGAACGAGTTCGAGCCCAAAAACCGAGCCTTGCTCTGTTTTTTCGCTGAACAGAGTCGACTTTTTCCCGAGCCAATTTAGGCAAATTTGAGAGCAGTTTTGGAGAAAGTTTCTGAATGAAAAGTGTGTATGACAGATTGTTCCTCTCATTGGAATTTTATATCACTCAAAAAGACCCCTAGAATGCTTCAACCGAAGCTCACATCAATACTCCGAAAACAAAGCGTCGCTTTGTTTTAATTCGGCTTTATCCAATAATTATCAGCCAGTTTAAACGATTCAGCCACCCAATTAACCCTCCATTACTCATTCTTATCCTTTCACATCATTACCTCGTTCCAATTCAAGCTTTTAAGAGCCAATTTCGACCATTTAATCCTTATTAGGTCACGTCAAATGCACATAAATTCGGCCTTGAAAATTGTATTAATTCGAACAATTGATTAAGGGGTTTTATAGAACACCTCATGAGCTTTTCGGAACATCTTTCGGATCAAAAATCCGTTGAGAAACGAGTGAGATATGACCATTTGAAAATTTGGATTCAAGGTTGAAGACAACCCAATCGGGTTTCAATCCATTTCCGAGAAATTGCATAAACAACCCTCTTGTTTTGCAAAACTGATAAAAATATCCTTCCACCTTAACTTTTGCACTCCAAATAAAATCTTATGAACCTTTAACCATTTTAGTTAATTAAAACTTTCGCTAAATACATTTATATAAATTTTGGAAATATAATTATAACACTTATTCTTAAACTTTGTTGCTTATAATTATTCTCCTATAATTTTAAATAATAAATAAGATCCATTATTAATCATGGTTATATTTACCATATTGTAATAATTATAAAACCATAATTCTTATGGTTCATAATTAATATGAGAATATAATTTTTCTAAACTTGAATATGGGGTTTTAACCTTATAGGTTTTAACTTTATAAACCAACCTTATAACATTGAAAATGTTATAATATTATAAATTTAAGAAATAAAATATGTAAATATTTTATTATGTTAAAGGGAAATGTAAAATTACATTTTTACCCTTTATAAAAATGAGGGATATTACAGCCTCGGTATTGACCTCGAAATACTCAGTATCGAGCCCAGGTTGCTCGGTACCGAGGTCGGTGTGCTCGTCAAGTACCTCGGTACCGACCTTATCGTCCTCGATCTCGAGCTCCTCCGTAGCTGCCTCATCTTCGTCCATGGCAGCTCTATCTCTATCATATCTCGTCTCACATTCCCTCAATGTCGACTCATCCTGAGGCTTCTTGTCCAAAGGGAACGGATGAGACGTCCAGGCCTCATACCAATTTGGCACATAGAGCAACTCCAGTTTATCCCGCATAATCATGACATCTTGTCCAAGCACCTTGGTGGCGACTCCACCATGAACCCTCTGAAAAATGCCGGAAGAGCACCAGTATTTTGTATCCAGCTTCTGGGGAAGATGTGGGGTGTAGCGCGTGTGGTCGACACCGAGCTCCTCCGCCAAAAGACTCACCAAGTTCCCACACCAGACTTCCTTCGAAGAAGCCCCGTGCCTCTCTACATATTTTAGCCATTCGTACCCCAAATTCATGGGGGCGGGGTCCTCGCAAAGAATGGTGCGGAGGCATCCAACCTCCGTCCTCGTCGGCCTTGAAAGCTCTTTCTTGGGCCAAAAGGTGGCGCCCATGACTCTGAGAATGATCTTGAAAATGGGGTTGATGATGCGCTCCCCTGGAAGTGCTGGTGCGAAAGGATTGATCTCCCCGGAAATATAGCTCCATGTGTCGGTGACCTTGAAATCGTCGTGATCCTTGTAATCCCGAGAGTGGTTGTGGAGGTCGAGGAGACGGTTGAACTAGGCCATTGTGTACTCATGGTCGGCATTGCCGAGTCGGAACATAATCTTTCCGATCGATGTCTTGGACTTGAAACTGACTTGGGGAGTGGCAATGAAATCGGCGGTGAGGGCAGGGTAGTGCGGGGTTTCCTCCTTCTTTAGTAGATGCGGTATACCGAGAATAGCTAAGGTGTGCTTGACATCCTCGTAAGTGTCGTTAGATTCGGCACTCGACCTTGAGAACCACCTAGTGAAGTGGTCCTTCTGAAGGACGGAATCAAAGATCGCCCGTTGGTCCCGAGTAGGCAAAATAAGCACGTCCATTCTCGGAGGAGATTGAGATCTTTGAGTCCTCCTTTTCTTTCCGGCCCTGGAGTTGGCTCTGCTGGTGCTCGCCATTTGGTACCTGAAAACACCATAAAAATCCAAGGTAAAATCCATCCAAAACAACAAAATAAAACTCCATACTTGCATTCGGAAATGGCCTCGACTTACCTCGGTACCGACCCAATTAGGTCGGTAATGAGGTTTCTAGTTGTAGCGTAGGTTCTGGAAAATCTCAGGTCGTTAACGACTCTCATAGGTCGGTAACGAGCCGGGGCGAGAACAATATGCGAGCAATTCCAAGTCCCAAATCCCATACTTTCAACAATTTTTGCACAATTTCAAACGTGATTCCTCACAAAAACACACAATCAAGAACATGCAACCTCATACTTGCTCAAAACCCTATCTAATCATGCCAACAGTTGCTAAAACTCATGGTGAAAAATCATGCAAATCAAGAATAAGTTACTTCATGCTTTTGCTATCATCAAAATTCAATGTATATCAAGCAAGAAGAACCGAAAATTAATCAAGATTAATCACCAAACATAGAACAAGGAAGAACGATGGCAATGTAGACATACAATTCGATTTCACACAAGATCTAGATATGAAAACTACCCCAAATTACCATGAATCTTCAAGAAAAGAGTTAGGGTTTAGAAATCATACCATAGATTAGTAGAATAGAAGAACGAAAATTCAAATTGCGAGGGTAACGAGGGATTGAATGCTCCGATAACGAATCACAAGGGGTGTTGCTTTGTTATTGAGTGGGTTGC
This sequence comes from Fallopia convolvulus, assembly GCA_964016875.1. Taxonomy (NCBI): domain Eukaryota; kingdom Viridiplantae; phylum Streptophyta; class Magnoliopsida; order Caryophyllales; family Polygonaceae; genus Fallopia; species Fallopia convolvulus. Next base: position 34,339,194 of record OZ024729.1, read on the forward strand.
GCGGGATTGGGTGTGTGGGTGTGATTTGACAGCGTTGAGAGAATCTGATTGGAGATTGATTGAATTTTTGAGATTTTGGTTGACATTTGATGTGGATTTGGAAGCTTGAGAGTGTTTTTAAAGAGGTTGGGAAAGAAGCGGCGTGAAGGGTGAGGCGAGGAAGAAGATAAAATTAGGTTTAAAAGACTTACCTTGCCCGCGCGTTGCTAGATCCGTGTTTCGTCTCAGGTCGGTACCGACCCTCTCAGCTCGGTACCGAGCCTGGGCGACTCAATTCCTATCGCCTTTTCGAGCCCGACTTCTGTGACATGTTAGCTCAAGGAATATCCTATCCCATAAACTTACTGAAGAAACTCAAAAGAAAGCTAAGAAAAAGAACTATAAAAGGAAAAGAAAACCGAACTAAAACTAAAACTAAAAACCGGGTTGCCTCCCGTAAGCGCTATTTTTAACGTCGTTAGCCCGACGAACTTACTTGGCTAATCAAGGTGGTTCCTTCTCATCTTTGTTGAGGTCTTTGGAGACCCCATACTTAGTATTAAAGGCATTATTATTTCTCTTCACTAAATTTGGTCCCTCATCTTCTAACAATATGCTTGGTATTCCTACACAAGGGTTAGTGAAATCCGAGAACCAAGGAGGTTTCGACTCTTCTATAGCATAAATAGTGGGGTATGGTGTAGGAATATGATATAAAGAATGATCACGACCGGTGATAGTGAATCCAGAATTAGAGTACTCACCTTGATCCGTCAGTGAGGGCGTTGGCATCGAGTTGGTTGAGGTCGTTATCGACCTGTCAAAAGTGAAGCCTCTCTCGGTATCGTGCCAAAATGTGCCGCCTTCGTCATATTGTTGTACGAAGGGCTCGGTACCGACCTTAGGGGGTCGGTAGCTTCCTTAGTAGCGCTCTCGTAGTCCTTATTGATTGGAAGAGAAACTGCGGGTTTAGCAATGTCGAGTTCGAGCTGAGACGTCTCAATCTGGGTGGTCGTGGCCGTGTCATTGGCATCTTGATTAAGGCTGAACTCGACCCGCTCCTCTCCTATATCAAAGGTGAGGAGTCCTTTTTGAACATCAACTCTAGCGCCTGCTGTAGCGTGGAATGACCTGCCTAGAATGATGGGCACGAGAGGGTCTTCAGGCATATTGAGGACAATGAAATCGTTTGGTATGAAGAATTTGCCCACTTGAATGGGATAATCATCAACGACTCCTGTAGCCTTTACACTTGATCCATCTGCCATGTACAGCCTCATATCCACAGGTTATAGAGGTCCCATATTAGCTTTTGACCAGATTGATAAGGGAAGTAAACTTGCACTGGCTCCCAAGTCGCATAATGCCTTCAATCGGTGGTCGCCTATCCCAATAGTGATAGCAAATCTCCCTGGGTCACCTAGCTTTTCCGGAAGGGTAATGGATCGGACCTCATTTGTCAACTCTGTTATTGATCTTTTCCTTCTAAGAATGTCTTTCAAAAAATTTGTGTAAGCCGACAATTCGCTTAGGGCCTCAACGAATGGTATAGAAATATTTAGGCCCTGGAGGATCTTAACGAAACGCTTAAACTTGCCTTCTGTTGAGTCCTTAGACTTCTTAGTAGGAAAGGGGAAAGACTTCACCAATTTCGGAGCCAAAGAGGGCTCGAGAGGTGGTGCTACCGGGTCAACAATAGGGTCGATCAGTGCCGCAGAAGGATCGATACCGACCCTGGTGGGGTTGGTATCGAGCCTGGGACTAAGGGAGTGGCTCGGTGACGAGCTTGGGAGCATCGGTACCTAGTGGTTCAGGCTCGGTAAAGACCCTCTTCGGCACGTTGTCGAACTGGGTCGAGGCGTCTTCTCTCATATAGTTCATCTCAGCATATGTCTCAGCGGCTCTAACCTGCTCGATGTTAGTGCAAGAAGAAGTACTATGGGTAGAAGAGCCACACTCTTGACAAGGTTGAGAGGTTTTCATAAAACTTACCTGTTTCTTCAGACGGTGGATCTCATCCTATAGGAATTGATTTTTGACATCGGGATCAACTTCGTCTTTATTAGGCATGTAGAGACGCTTTTGTGGCTAGGTTGGCTACTAGGCTCCATACATAGCATCGTAATTGGTCAATTTGTCCAGCAACTCCCATGCAACACTGGGATCCATCTCAATAAAATCGCAGGCAGTGTGCATGTTGATGCGGTTCTTCGTTTCTGCATTAATCCCCTGGAAGAAGATTTCTTGGACCACATATGGTGGTTGCCCATGAGTAGGGCACTATCTGAGAATCTCCTTAAAACTCTCCCATGTCTCCATAAAGGTCTCGTTATGCAGCTGGTGATAGGAGGTGATGCATTTTCTCAACTCCGTTGTCTTAGCAGGAGGGAAGAACTTTGTTAAAAATTGATCATACGAAGCCTTCCAAGTCCTGAAAGACTTAGGAGGTAAGCTCTCCAACCAACTCAGGGCCTTTCCTGTAAGAGACCACCTGAAAGCTTTGAATAGAACATATTCTAGTGAGACACCTTCAGCAGCAATAGTGTCACATAAATCAAGAAAAGTTTTAATATGTTCCATAGGGCACTCAGTGGGTTTCCCTTCAAACCGAGCCCGCTTGATTAAGGATATAAATTGAGACTTTATCTAAAACGTCTTCTCTATCTCCGGAAACACGATTGCAAACTCTAGCACCCTCAATTCTGGGTGCATATACTGTTTGGCATTCCTCGGAAAGGCATTGAGTCTTTCCTGTAGAGCGGTCTTCTCAATCCTTGTAGCTTCGAGCTGCCTCTGGAGCTCAGTCATCTGTTGAGCCATCTCTTCAGAAGTCATCGCCATGGCCTGGTTTTCTCTTCTTCTGCAATGGAGGGTACGTTCAGGTTCAGAATAATAACCAGTGTTATCAAACTCGAGCCTTCGACATCCTGCTGGCATAAGATGAGAAAACAAACAAAAGAAAACAAAATTAAAAACAAAAACGGGGTCGGGCTATTCCCAGACCCACAGGTAAACAAACAAACATTGTTGCTTCCCCGGCAACGGCGCCAATTTGTTGAGAGGCTTTTACTGACAACAAATAAATTTGTAGTCAAGACCCCGCTGAGTATAGGGAGGTCAGGATCGTCCACGAGAAGCAAGGTTGTTTGATTACCGAACTACGAAAGCAAGAAAACAAAGCAAACAAAGCAAAACAAGGCTACGACAACCCTCGGTACCGACCTTGTCAGGGTCGTTAATGATGTTGGGTTTCTACTAAAACTACACAAACAAGACAAAGCAACTGCAGGCTCGCTACCGACCTGTGTACCTCGGCAACGATGTTCGAAGGTAAAAACGAAGGAAATTCAAATGATAAATACAAGTAGATTCAAATCATGCTCATTGCAATTAAAGCCTCATTACCATCATCAAAAACAACAAGATTCAAATCATGCTCCTAGCAATTAAAGCCTCACCATGCTCATACTCGATCTCATCCTCATTACCATCATCAAAAACAACAAGATTCAAATCATTCTCATCATTCACGCAAGCATCGTGATCATCACATTCATTTTCAGATTCATATTGTCCTAGGTGATTAATCATGAGTGTTTTTGTATTAGAGAAATCTTTCATCATGTGACCTCTACCTTGACACTTAAAGCATATATTATCCCTATCCCTAGTATAAGTTTTAGAATTACACCCCTTAGGAGCTGCGGAAGCCCCATTAGTTGCCCTTGTAGAAGATGAAGAATTACCCATTGGCGCCTTGCCTTGATTTTCTTGCTCACCAAATGTCCCGGCTGCATTTCCCTTCTCCTTAGCTTGGGTGGTGTCCCTCCCATAAGAAGATGATCCACGGGTTGGGGTGCGCCAGTTTTGGGGTTGGTGGCTTACGCCTCTTGCTCCTTGGCTCCTAGCTTTGTTCTTCTTCTCTATTTTCATAGCTAGGTGAAGCAACTCAGTCATAGTAGTACATGGGTATAAATCAACCTCATTAGCTAAAGAAGGATGTAAAATTCGAAGAAAACGTGCCATTGTGGACTCTTCATCCTTAACCACATTGGCCCTTACCATTGCCACTTGCATGGCATTGTAGGCTTCCTCAGCGCTCATTGATCCTTGCTTGTGGTTCTCCAATCTTTGGTGCAGCTCACGTGCATAGTGTTGAGGGATGAAGCGCCTCCTCATGAGGGCCTTCATTTTCTCCCAAGTACCTATTGGCGCATCTATAGCCCTTCTCCTTTCCTTCACTAAGTTATCCCACCAGATTAGTGCATAATCAGAAAATTCAAGGGTGGCAAGTTGTACCTTTTTATGCTCGGCAAAATTATGGCAATTCCATATTTGCTCAATCTTTGTCTCCCACTCCATGTAGACATTCGGATCACACTTGCCTTCAAAGGCTGGAATCTTCACATTGATCTTCCCTACGACATCTTGCTCGGGCTCTCTTGGCCTCCTTTGACGCCTTTCTCTATCATCTCTTCTTGAGAAGCACTCTCATTGCTCCTCATCTTGGTAATCTTCGCAGTCACCATAAGGATCGTACTCTTCCTTATTTTGCTCTCTCCTTTGGCCCTGCACACCACGAAACACATTATTTCCTTCACGCCTCTCATGTGGAGAGGGGAAGTCATCTAATGGTGTATTACGAGCAAAAATTCCAAGAGTAGTTTGGATTCCTTCCCTATTTTGATTGGCCGTCTCAGCCGCCAGTTGGTTGGACACTTCCGCCGTGTTTGTTGGCTGAACATTAATGTCTTGTGGCACCACATTCGAGCTAGAAGGATTAGACTCCAAGGCTGCCATCCTCTCCATAAGGCGCTTAATGTTCTTGTTCATGTTGTTCAACATGTTGAACAACTCCAGGCTGATCGTCTCCGACATTTCCGACCCAAGGGATTTGTTACCTGCGTTAGACATCACAACTAGACGAACAAGGAACTAGTTAAAGTTAGTACTAAAACAAAACAGCCTCTCAAGTGTTTCACTCGACACTCCCTCTCCTTTTGGTGAAGTTAAGCTCGTTGTTCAATCTGCCTTGGGTGGAGCAAAACTCAAGTAAAGGGTTAGCGACAAGATATACACAAATCTAAGCGAGACAAGCTAATCACTAAACGAATTGACTCAAAAGAAACAACTCAAAAGAGATGACTCGATTATGAACAAGATTAGACGAGGTGATAGAGAGAAAAAGGGACTGAAATTTGAGGATAAAAGTAGAGAAGACTAAACCTTGATCAATTGCCCTCACTTGAACTCCTACCAATGAGTATTGCCTGTTGTTGGCGTGCAAAGGTATGGCTTAAGGGGTGATGGGATCGGCTAAGGCTGGTTTCACTTCTCTTGCAACGTCCAAAGAAGAAGGCACTCTTGCAACTTGAATACTTAGCACAAAAACACACAATTGCAATAGAACAAAATTCGAATTTCCGATTTTTTTTTATTTTTCTGAATTCATTTTTTTTTATTTCTTTTCTTTTGTTCTTTTTTTTCTTTTTTTTTTTAAATCAGAAAATTTCGAAATATAAAATGCTAATACAAAGTGCAAATAAAAAAATGAGATATGTGCTAAGGGAGGGCCGATTATGTAGTATATGGACGTTGGGAGTGGATAAGAATTTGGCTTGGTCAATGCTAAAATATAGGGCGTTTATGGGGTGAGTGGTGGTGGCTGATGTGAGTTTGTTAAGAGTTTGAATAGTCAACCTAAAATGTAGGAGAGCTAATAGCAATCTGATTTTTGAATTTTAATTGCTAACTTCTCCTAAAAATAAATAGTGGGCTGACTAAACATAAGTAGTGGACGTAGGTGGTGTGTAATATGGTGGTTTTGGTTATGGTTGGCAGTTAAGGATGAGCTAAGGGCGTGTTTGGCTGAGCACAAACCAAAAACAACACAATAACACACGGTTAGCAAGATCAAATGGATTGAACGAGAGAATTGACCAAACCTGATGTTGAAGGTGATGACTCTATATATATTATTTTTGACGTTTTTGTTTTGCTTTGGACTCTAGGAAAACAAGTTGAAGTCGTGAACGCAGCTCTGATACCAATTTGATACGGGAATAACCGTAGGAGGCCCGATCTTCGACAACAACAACTCAAACAACAAGAAACAACAAGAACAAATTAGAAATGAAAGGAAAACAACTCAAAACAGAAGTATGAAGCACGACTCTATGAGGACTAAGAACAACTAATCGCAACAACGAAGAGACCCTTGAATTGTGAAGACAAGAACCAATTCGAATGAGCAACTAACCGATCTCTACAATTCCACACAATCAAGACGGATCTTGAAGGAACGGAAAGGATAGCTCGTGGACACCTCGAAAACACCAATTCCTAAGCGAGATTGACATATACAAGGCAAACCATGCTGTAATCGACACCAAGTATGAAAAACCTCCAATGACGGCTTTCGGTTTTCACTCTCAACAAGAGAAAACAAAGTCCGATAAAATGCGTTTGGTAAACTGAAAAATAAGCTCCTAAAGACCTATTTATATGTCCTAGGAAATAAAAGAAAAGACCACAAAATAAAAAAATACAAGTGTGGTAAAACAATGTCATGAAATAAAATAACTCCTAAGATAAGCCCAAATATGGGACATGAGCACAAGGTGCCGGCGCTGGCCAGCCATCCTCGTCACTTGGCAAGCGCGCGCGCTCACCCTTGGCTAGCCCCGGCTTGGATCAAGACTTGAGCTCTTGACGTCATCTCCTTAGTGATGAGTCCCGACTTGGATCGCCTTGCAACTGGTTCGAATGAGTGGATGTGAAGATGGAATTGTCTCCTTTGATTGCTCCAAGTTCGAACAAGTGAAGATGGTTGTAGAATCCAACAAACTCAAAGATAAACAAACTGATTTTTTTTGTATTTTTATTGATAGGATAAGTATTTGATTTTTGTATGGATAAACTCACCAAACAAAGATCAAACAAGGCAAAATTCGGTTGGGATAAACTCACCCAAACGAATCATGCCAAACCCTTGATGAACACACAAAGGTGAGGATCACTTGGTTTGACGCCCCAAGTAAGAGTTGCAAGCCATAGGCTCGACTTTAGCTCTAGTGTTTTAATCAAAAGATAATCTGCCAAATACAATGGAAAAATGGCTTTATATAAGCCTCAAAATGCCAACAAAAGGCTTCTCAAATTCGGCCATTAAAAGAAGGAACCGAAGGGTCTTCACTTGAATGATGGTTGCTTGCATTAAGAGAAGGAACCGAAGGGTCTTCACTTGAATGAAGATGGTGAAGAGGTGGCTAATTTATGAAGAGGAGTTTGATCACCTTCTGGGCTGCTAGCATTAATGGAGGATGAGTCTTGATGATTGTTAAGTAATGGCACCACTTGGAAGGGATTTTAAGTGCATTAACTTCACCAAGTGGCCAGCAACTTGAAGCAATGTGAGCACATACTCTTAGTGGCTCGGTAGCGTCGCCATGGTGGCTATCCCAGCTTGGAGGTGGTCCTTGAGAAGTCTAGCTCGGCTTCTCTTAATGGGGCCAAGAAGAGGTGGCGTGAACTCATGATGTGGCCTAGGTCGGGACACATCATCCCCTCCCTCTTGAGAAGGATTCGACCTCGAATCTTTATCATCGGAATCACCTTTACCTTGAACAAATGGAGATAAAACCGAGACATTAAAAACACGATGCACACCATACTCACTAGGCAATTCAAGGCGATATGCATTGTGATTTATCCTCTCGAGCACTTGAAAAGGTCCATCGCCTCTAGGCTTGAATTTGGAGTCACGGAGGTTAGGAAAGCGATCTTTGTGAAGGTGTACCCAAACAAGATCTCCAAGCTCTAAAATCAGCTCCTTACGCCCCTTATATGCTTGCTTGACATATTGAGATGTTCTCTTCTCTATTTGTGCACGAGTAGCTTCATGAAGAGCCTTGATCTTATCCGCTTACGTCACTCCATCCACGCTCTCCTTGTCTTTGATGGTGAGTGTAACAAAGTCCAAAGGAGTGGTGGTGTTCTTGCCATAAATGACTTCAAAGGAAGATTTCGTTGTGTCGGCTGAATGGATGGGACGGCTATATGCGAACTGAATAAAAACTAAACATTCCTCCCACCTGCGCAAGTTAGTTCGTAACAAAGAACGAAGCATTGCACCTAAAGTATGGTTAACAACTTCAGTTTTTCCATCCGTTCGGGGATCACAAGAAGTGGAAAACAATAACTTAGTGCCCATTTTAGCCCACAAAGTCTTGCAAAAGTGACTCAGAAATTTGGCGTCCCGATCGGACACAATGGTCTTAAGAATGCAATAAAGTGGCACGACTTCAGTGAAAAACAAATCAACCACATGGGTGGCATCGTCGGTCTTATGGAAAGCAATGAAATGCGCCATTTTAGAGAACCGATTGACCACCACAAAAAGAGAATCACGCCCCCTTTTGGAGCGGGGAAATCCAAGCACAAAATCCATGGAAATGTCTTCCCAAGGCTCGTGTGGGATAGGAAGTGGGGTCACAACACATGAAACACAAAATTTCTCAACATCTTTATGCATGCGTGGCCAATAGAAATGTTCCTTAAGATTGGACTAAGTTTTAGACATGCCAACGTGTCCCATTAACCCACCCCCATGGGCCTCATGCACAAGCAATCTACGAATAGAACTACTCGGTATACACAACTTATCACCCTTAAATAGGTAGCCATCATGGATAAAATATGGATCTTTACTACCTTTCTTAGAGCATGCAAGATAAGTTTCACCAAAGTCCAAATCAGTAGCATATAAATCTCTCATGAATGTAAAACCTAGCATGTGAGCATCTAAAGATGAAATTAGAGTGTACCTTCTAGAGAGAGCATCAGCCACCACATTGTCCTTCCCTTTCTTGTGGTTGATTACATATGGAAAGGACTCGATGTACTCAACCCATTTGGCATGACGCTTGTTTAATTTTGCTTGACGTCGAAGGTTATTGAGAGCCTTGTGGTCGGAGTGTATGACAAACTCCTTGGGTAATAAGTGATGCTCCCATGTCTTGAGCACACGAACCAAGGCTAGAATTTGCCTTGTATGACAGAGAGGAGGGTTCATACCTTGGTACTCATAGTAAGGACCATCGTTTGGGTTATCTCTAGGATAAGATGGACCATGGATTACCCCAAGATGTACCATGTGGCTGGTGACATTGGCCATAGAACCTGGTGGCGATTCAGCTCGGATAGAGGTTTGTCCAACCTCAAAATGAGTGTTGCCCTCCGGGGCTAGTGGAACCACGACTGGGTGTGTGTGTTGGCCAACCTCCGCACTAGCTCCTATGGTGTCAACTTGCACTTGGGTACCTCCTAATCGTCGCTCAAGCTTTTCATCAAGAACTCGAAGTAACTCAGTCCGGTCGTGCTCAAAAGCTTCCTTGACGTCAGATTTTTTTCTCTTCCCGAAACTGAGTAAACATGCGTTGCAAATCTCCCAAAGTAATGGGACGGCTGGTCTCCTCCTCATTCATTTTCTTGTCTTTTCCTTTGTTAAAAGACTGCGTTGTAACAAAGCTAAGAAACACGGAATAGGTGAGTGTTAGTAAAAGCTTAAAGACACACTTGTGTTTGACTCAAGAAAGATGAAATTTTTTTTTTTGAGGCTCCCTCACAACTCAAAACTCCCTCGTTTGCTGAACTTCCTGGAGGAAAGATCAACTTTGTAGCCTCTCCAAATGTCACCCTCGTCACACAAGGTGTTTAGTTTTGTACACTCCGTTCACGCAGCTCCAAAACTCCCTCCATTAACTTGAAAGACACCGGGTGGTTCAATCAAGTTTTCTATCCTCACACAATGTCTCCCACTCACACTCAAAGCAAGTAAATAAGTAATTGGACTGACTCGTGTTTGACACTTTTTGTGGCACTCGTCTCACACACACACACAAAGGAGTTGCAATCTGCCAAGCACAACAACACAATTAGAAATACAAGAGTCAACCACAAATTCGAGACAAAACAGAGGTAGCAAACAAAGAAAAGCCAAGTGAGCTTGTGGACGAGTATTTGCAAACCCCCAATTCAGTCTTAGTTGCTCAACGTTTGGCTAGAAAAGGATCAAGACAAAGGCAAGATAAACCCAACAAGTCATCAACGGGCAAGCAACAATGATCGACTAACAAGAACAACTTAAGCAACACAATCTGATTTTTCTTTTAATCAGAAACAAACTTTTCTCTCTTTTTTTTTAAAGTTCGAAAATAGGCTGTAAAATTTCGAACTTAAACACTCATAAATAATCGGTGGCCTTTACATTAAACCGAGGCTTTTCACTACTCAACTCTTGATTATTGCCAAAACAAGAGGTAATTCATTCAGCCAAGAAGTTTAAAGGTTGGACACGAAAAGTTGCATTTACTTAGCTGGTTTTAAGAGCACTTAAGTTGAAAAGAAACCTTGGAAAGGAAGGGTTGCTTTTACTCCGTTGTTGTTTTTAAAGCACTCAAGTTGAATTGAATGCATGGAGTGGAAGGGGTGCATTCAAGCTGCCGAATTAATGAGGGGTTGTCTTCCTCACTTGATTTTCGGCCATAATGAATGTAATTGATGCATTCAAAATTCAGTTTCTAGCAACAATTTGCAGCAACACCTCAAGGACAGATCACGGGTTTTAGGCTGGTTGAAAGAAAGGCACAAATGAGCAACCAAAAACCGAAAAGAGAGAAAGCAATTTGTACCTCCACAACTTGAGGAACTCACTCGACTAGCTCTGATACCACATGATGAGTCCCGACTTGGATCACCTTGCAACTGGTTCGAATGAGTGGATGTGAAGATGGAATTGTCTCCTTTGATTGCTCCAAGTTCGAACAAGTGAAGATGGTTGTAGAATCCAACAAACTCAAAGATAAACAAACTGATTTTTTTTGTATTTTTATTGATAGGATAAGTATTTGATTTTTATATGGATAAACTCACCAAACAAAGATCAAACAAGGCAAAATTCGGTTGGGATAAACTCACCCAAACGAATCATGCCAAACCTTTGATGAACACACAAAGGTGAGGATCACTTGGTTGACGCCCCAAGTAAGAGTTGCAAGCCATAGGCTCGACTTTAGCTCTAGTGTTTTAATCAAAAGATAATCTGCCAAATACAATGGAAAAATGGCTTTATATAAGCCTCAAAATTCCAACAAAAGGCTTCTCAAATTCAGCCATTAAAAGAAGGAACCGAAGGGTCTTCACTTGAATGATGGTTGCTTGCATTAAGAGAAGGAACCGAAGGGTCTTCACTTGAATGAAGATGGTGAAGAGGTGGCTAATTTATGAAGAGGAGTTTGATCACCTTCTGGGCTGCTAGCATTAATGGAGGATGAGTCTTGATGATTGTTAAGTAATGGCGCCACATGGAAGGGATTTTAAGTGCATTAACTTCACCAAGTGGCTAGCAACTTGAAGCAATGTGAGCACATACTCTTGGTGGCTCGGTAGCGTCTCCATGGTGGCTATCCCAGCTTGGAGGTGGTCCTTGATAAGTCTAGCTCGGCTTCTCTTAATGGGGCCAAGAAGAGGTGGCGTGAACTCATGATGTGGCCTAGGTCGGGACACATCATTTAGGCTCCAACAGCTCCTTGGCTATGACGTGGTGCACAAATGCTTGCATCTCACGTTGAAGCTTCTTGGCTCGAGCTCTTGTCAATGGTCCATCAATGAGAGTAGGCGTGGCTGGAGAAGGCTTGGCGGATGGTCCCTCATCAAAGCTGCTCCCTTAGTGTAGCATCGTTCAGATCGGATGTCAGAATCATGTTCAAGTAAATAATTCGGAGAGTTTCCATCTGGGCAGATGGGCATGTACAAGATTCCTCAATGTCACATAGTTGGTACCTCCAACCAGCCATACCATTTCCCATGTAGGTATGCATGTGGTACATTAGATACACTCTTACATCTCTTATTTCTATGACCCAGTTTAGATGTCGCGAAGGCAAGTCTAAAGTTGTTGGTCTCGTATATTGGTGGCCCTTGAGAAAATTATATTGGTCATCCAAACCCTTGAATTTTAAGAAACCTTGGAGTAGCTTTCGCTGCAATTTGATCAAACACAACGTACACATGTGACTATAAGGAAAAGACACAACAAAAAGCTTTAGAGGAAATCAATTGAAATTGAGGAAATGAGCCAACCAGTCTTACATCATAACGTTTCATCGCATTGCACGTGTCCTTCCCCTTAGAAAGATGAATGAGGTCAAACCTCGGCTGTTTGACATTTATTGTGACATAGAATAGAGCCCATTCCATATGGAATGGGAAGCACCATTGTTTCAAACAAGGGGATATACATAGCTAGAAAAGTGAACTAACGTTTGATGAAACCCGAAATAAACCGTTCGCTAAAAGACAAAAAACGGGATTATTATATTCGATTATGCCAACACTTGCTTCTTTATTGATAGTTCCCTTACAACGAGGTTACAAGCCAACGAGGCCTACAAACCATTGAGATTTCCACCCTAGACCTCCTACGAGCGTTCGAGATCTCGATCTAACAATGTTCGAGATCTCCTAATTGCTAAATGATTCTATCACCTAAGTATCACTTGGTTGATCTAGTGCGAGGTTGATCAGAGAGCGTGGTGTAGACGGCTTGTGAGATTGTGTAGCGAGGTCTTTGATGTGAGCAGAAACTCTGTGTGACTTGAAGTCTTTTTGTGGACTTCACTTGTCGATAGCGAGGTCTTTTGACGATGTCTCAATCACGTCGATCTTCAACGAGCAAGATAGTTCTTGAGTTCAAGATGTTTTTCGACCCTTCTTCCTACGAGGTTCTCCTCTATTTATAGAGGATTGGGGAGTCGAGTTCTCATTGTTGTCCGATGTGGGACGCCCGAGATCAGGGCTTCTGATTGGACCGGGGGCGAGGTAGCCGGTGATTGGCTTGGGGAAGCGGCGTTAGCTGAGTGGTCCTGGTGGGCGGGCGTGTCAGTAGAGTCGGTTACGAGGTTATAGACCTCGCTGAGTGGTCCGAGGCTTCGGAGGACCTCGTGGGGTAGGAACTTTGTTCAAATAAATGAAGGGGTATGGGTGTGGGCTCCAGAATCGCCTTTGGGAATCCCGTCGGGTCTGTTTGTTTTCTTGTACCCCGGTCCCACCTCTTATTTTACCATTTTGGACATCATCAAAACCCCAAGGCCTGGGGACCTCGCCCCGAGGGCCGCAGGGCACAAGTTCCTTGAGGTCGCGGGGCACGAGGTTTTGGAGGTTGGGAGGGAATTTTGCGAGGTGTGAGGTTCTGGAGGTTGGGAGGGCATTTTGCGAGGTGTGAGGTTCTGTGGTTAGGAGGGCACTTTGCGAGGCTTTCTCCTTGCGGGGCTCCGTACTTAGACTTCTCTCTCGCTCGCATGGGCGAAGCTTCCTGGGCCCGCTCTTCAAACCTTGTTTAATGGGCCGTCCAGGTGGGATAGGCCTAATAAACTTTTGGGGAGCGTGGGGAGGCCCAAGCCTGCTCTTTATATGGGCGTCTCCCATACGCTTCATCTTCATCTTCTTCCCAACATTTTCGCTCTCCTCCTTTCTTCGCCTTTTCAGTTTCCTGCGAGCAGTTTTCGAGACGGTTTCTGATGAACTTCCGCCAATTTCCAGTTGCACCACCGCTCTTTCCACGCCGATTCCAAGCAAGTAAGTACTCGTCTCTCTTCTTTTTGTCTTTGGTGTTCTTTGCCTATGATTTTCTTCTCTTTTTTGTTTTGTGTTTCGGAGGGGCGACGGCGCGTCGCCTGGTGTTTCGCGCCGGTCACGGTGGCGAAACGGTGGCGGTGAGGTCGGCGTGTGTTTCTGCGCGTCGCCCTCTCCATTTTTCTTGGTTCTTTTTTGCTTTGCTTTGTGCCCTAGCGGGCAATGGTTGTTTCTCGGTGTTTCGCGCCAGCGTCATGGCGGCGGGACGGTGGAGTGAGGGTGGCGACCGCCATGCCCTTGAACCCTTCATCCACCAATCGACGGCTAGGTCTCTGCGTTCTCTCTTGGTGGTTTTGAATTTTGAGATCCTCGGAAACCCAAACGTCATGATGGTTGACTGATGGGACGTTAGGGTCTCCGCCGTTGCTTTCCACCGCTGGCCTCCATTTCACCTTCTCTCTCCTCTTTTTGGTGCTTCAACTTCTCCTCCTTTTGGCGCTTCGACTTTCCCTCTTTTTGGCGCTTCAACTTCTCCCCTGCCGTCCTATCTTGTTAGAGTAGCCCTAGGGTGCCACGTGGCCTTCTCCCCTTATGACCTCGCGTTCTCTTTCCTTGGTTGTTTTGCTCGATGTTTCAATCCCCTTTTTCTTTTTCTTTTCCAGGTGTTCGCCTCTCGTGGCCTGGACATCGCTCTTTCATGCCTAGGGAAGCTTCTTTGGACCCCCCGCTAGGCTTCGCGTCCAAAGCTCATAAGGGATCCCACGAAGAGGTTAAGAGCCCGCCGCCAGGCTTTTTGTTCAAAGCTTAAGAAAGATTTTACGAGGAGGTTTCCGAGTTCGTAGGGAGTGTAGAGACTAGCGATTCCCAGGACCCGAGGTCTCCCTCGTTGGTTTTCAGCGACCCCTCTTCTAGCGACTCCGCTGTTTCCATTAACTCGCGCTTCCCCCGACTTCGCGTATATTCTGGTGTTGAAATGGCCTCGTCTTCCATCTCTGATGAGGTCGTTGCCGAGGTTGCGGTGAGGTCGTCTGACTCCTACGAGCCCGCGGGCATCGGTGCGGCGTATATTACTGATGCCGTGTCCTGCGTCCCACCTGTTCTTGAGGAGCGGATCCCCATGTCCTCGGGTTCGAACGAGGCTTTTCTCTCTGAGGGGGTACCTACCGATCTAAAGCCTAAAGACCTCGCGGACATCGCCAAGAACTTTGCTTGGCCCGAGGGAGTCGAGCTAGCGCTTCCTGAAGGGGAGGGCTGCTCTTTGGCGCCCTACGACAGGTGTGTGGTTGTGCACCTGTTTAGTCTCCAAGCGGGCTTCGGGTTACCTCTGGCCCAGCACATGGTCGACTTTCTGTGGGCCATGTAGATCTGCCCTGCACAGCTGTTTCCCAACGCCTGGAGGCTGTTGTGCGCCTACACGCTTCGCAGCCGCGAGCTTGGGGACGGGCCGAATCTCGACAACATGTCGACTCTGTTCCTAGCGAGGCGGGAACAAAAGTCATAGCTTATCAATCTCAGCTTGCCGGGTATCAAACTCACCACGACCCCTTTGAACATCGGGCCGTGGAAGAAGAATTGGTTCCTGGTTCGAGATCTCACCGGGAGGTATCTCAATTTTCCCACGGCGCTGGGCAACTTCGTCCGGTCCGTGGGTCCGCACACGGTTGCCGAACTTAAGGCACTCAAGGCCCGATATGCCCCGGCGGAGCAGGCACCGTACCAAAGGTACTTGGCACACGACCGACTTGAGCGGGCCGGCCTGAGCCTCACTCTTCCATCCTGCGAGGGCGAATAGGGTACTTAATTTCTTCTTTGCTATTTTATTTACTTCCCATTTGCCCTTGTTTTTACGCAGCGAGGTTGAAACCTCGCTCATCTAGTGAAGCATGCCAACTTGACTTGTTACGTCTTGTTTCCTCGTCTAATCTATGACTATGTCTTCTTTCCCTCTTTTTTACAGTGAACCTCTTCAACGCTCTAACCTCGAAGAAACAGGGAAAGAGACCTGTGACTTCTACTTCTACTTCTACTGCCCCGGTTCCCCAAGGTCAAAAGGGGATAGTTATTAAGGAACAGGCGTCGTAGTCGAGGCCACCCACCTCGCAACCGAAGGTGATAGCCCCGCCGCCGAAGGCATCCAGGGCGAAGGCGGTCGAGGGGGCCTCGACCAAGGGGGAGGTCGCGAGGACGTCCTCCCAAGCTTCCCGAGGATCCGGCGACAAGGTCGGGTCCAAGAGAAAAGGCGCGGAGTCCCCCCGTGGTGATAAAAAGAAGCATAAGGGGGACGACCAGCGTGGCTCGTCGGGGAAGGAGATCATCCCCAGCTTTAATTTTGTGGGACCGGCCGTCGACGTCCGCGGTCCTTCCCCGCAAAGTTCCACTGCCCCGGTCCAGCTCGGGGTATCTCTAGCCGGTGGAGTCGGGAGGATTACAAGGAAGAGGTCCTCGTGGGCCAATAATCTCAGCGAAGGAGGCCCTTAACGACGAGGGCCGCTCGCTACTCTGCGGATGGTACGTTCCGCTTCTACTGACCTTGTTTCCGTTTTTGATTTCGGGCTCTCCCATTTTCTTAACTTTGTGAGTTTTCAGCATACCTTCTTTGAGAACTACAACCGCAGCCGCGTCACCCTTCTTCACAACGAGGATGGAAAAAAATGGAGGCGGCACTCAAGGCTCGCACAAGCGGATTGTGCGATGTTCGAGAAAGACATTGCCGAGGCTAGCAAGTGGGCCAAAGCCGCGGGGAGGTCGCGGCGAAGGGATGAGGTCAGGGCGGCGGTGAGGGCGAAGGAGAGGAGGAAAAGGCAAAGGCCCTGGCCAAGGTTTTAAAGGGCGAGAACGAGGTTTTAAAGGGCGAGAACGAGGAACTTCCGGGTAAACGCAAGGCCGAGCACCAGTTCTTCAAAGAGAAGGAGGCGGAGCTCCTCAATGCCGAGGACGAGATCACCAACCTCCGAGGTCGCGTTAGCGACCTTAACCAGGAGGTGGTGGCTGCGGGGCCTAAATATGTAAAGTCAGAGGAGTATAAGGAGGAGCTGCTGGCGAGTGTGGACAAGATGTTCCGCCAGGCCGTCCGCATGGGGGTTAAGTAGGCGGTGGCGAAGTACAGGCACATCGACCCCCGGATCTCCTTCTTTAACCCCAGCTACACAGAGACGATGGGGGAAGAGGTCGTGGAGGAGCCCGAGGGAGAATGGAGTTCTTCCTTATGGACGATGGGACAGTGACCTCCGAGGCACCGCCCGTGGAAGACCTCAGCATGGACCTCGCGGACGCGGGCTCTCATCCCGCGATTGGCGCGGTGAGCTCACAGCTTGCGTCCGACGCACCGAGCTCACAGCCCGAGGCCGTTTCTTCCTTGCCCGTCCTTGACGCTCCTACGGAACCCGCCGCCGACGCCCCGAAAGACACCACCGCCGAGGCCTCGCAGAACTGAAGGACCCTATGGATGTGTTTGTGTTTCTTGCTTTAATTTACTTGTATAATATGCCGATCCAACCCCATTGCCCAAGTGTCACAATATTTGTGGCATACTCGGGCCACATTGAGTGCTCGTTTCTATGCCGAGATCCTGAGCTTCGCTCGGATCTCGCATGATGGACTGAGATTCTTTTGCTTAGAACTAACTCATTTCTCTTTCTAGAGCTGAAATTTCGGAGATATTTCAAGTCATAATTTATTCGCCCTTCTCTAAATTCAACTTGATGAAGGAAAATCCAGGGCGCTTTTAAAGAATATTCCTCCATGTATTCTGGCTGAGTTCAACCGGATCATGGAGCCATTGAGGGCTAAAAAACGCCAAGATGCTCGAGAGATGCGTGAGCTTAGGGAGAGAGTGAGACGAGCTGAAATTGTGAACTAACGGAGGAAGAAATCTATCAAGCAGCTTGGAGCCCGTATTGAGAAACGAGAAGCTTATGAGGCTGAAGGAAGAGAATGGAGTGAAGACGAGTCATGCACCTAGGAGCCTTGGAGCCAGCCAAGGCGTGCTCGGAGCCAGCTTGGACGCACCTCACCTCACCTAGTCTTTTAGCTTGTTATTGCTTAGGCTATTTGTTAGTATTTTCTATTTTATTGTAATTTCCTTTATTTAGCATTTTAGTATAAATAGCCTAGCTTATCTTCATTTTAGGGAGCTTAGTCTTGAGACATTTTAGTTGATTAAGAAAATCAGTTTGGAGTGTCTTCTCCTAGAGAGGGATCGATCTCCCTTGATGAGGGAATCGTCTTTGTTTTGGCTTGGTTCGTCCTATGTTATGTCAGCCTTGTGAGGTTAGGTGTTCGTAGGCGTTCACAATGCATCCTTCTCGTGCTTCAAGGATCAGTCCTTGATTATGTGGGATTGTATAAAGATGGGTTTCTTGATCATTCTATTTGGTTCTTGTCCTCTTGAGATAAGGGTCTTCTAGTTGTTTCACGTGGTTCTTCTTCTATCTTTTAATTCCTTATTTATTTTCCATTTCATTTGTTTTCCCATTGTTGAATTGTCGCTTTGTTTCCTTTGTTTGAGTCTATGGTGTTGAAGATCGGGCATCCTTCGGGCTAATCCACGTATCAAAGCGGCATCAGTGCTACGAGTTACCAACACCATGGTTGAGTCGTTCATGGAGTCGTTCTAAAGTCAGAAAATCCCAAAAAGAGTCGGTTGTGTCACCAAGAACAAAATTCGCTTGGTTAGTCTTTCATACCTTACTTTCTTGTGTTTAATTGGTTTTTTAACCCCTTGATGGACATAAATGTTGTGCTTGGTTGTTGCCTAGCCCAAACTCCCTTCACCAGCCCAACCACCACCTAAAAGCAGCCCTAAAAGGCCATTAACCGCCACCATTCATTGCACCCACGTCCATCATCAAAGAAAGGCCAATTTCCCCACTTTCCTGCCAGCCAAACGTTCCCTTACCTGAGCCTAACTGCCACCTTGACTAAAAACGTCCACCACCTTTCCTATACTAAGCCAAGAGATTTAATTTGTTAAGGGAAAACCTTAATTAATTAAATTTAAGCCAAAAGTCCAAAGCCTATTAAATCTCCTACATTTTAGGCTGACTTTCAAAGCTAGGTAACAGACTCAATTTAAGCCATAAAACCCACGTCCACCTCCTACAAAGTAGCAAGACCAATTAAAACCTCTTCCCCACACAATCAGCCATGAATTTTAATTAAATTAAAGTATAATCAGATGTAATTTGCATCCTTCTCGTACTTCAAGGATCCGTCCTTGGTGTTGTGGGATTGTATAAAGATGGGTTTCTTGATCATTCTATTTGGTTCTTGTCCTCTTGAGACAAGGGTCTTCTAGTTGTTTCAAGTGGTTCTTCTTCTATCTTTTCTTTGCTTATTTATTTTCCATTTCATTTGTTTTCCCATTGTTGAATTGTCCCTTTGTTTCCTTTGTTTGAGTCTATGTTGTTGAAGATCGGGCATCCTTCGGGCTAATCCCTGTATCAAAGTGGTATCAGAGCTACGGGTTACCAACACCATGGTTGTGTCGTTCATGGAGTCGTTCTAAAGTCAGAAAATCCCAAAAAGAGTCGGTTGTGTCACCAAGAACAAATTTAGCTTTGTTAGTCTTTCATACCTTACCTTCTTGTGTTTAATTGGTTTTTTAACCCCTTGATGGACATAAATGTTGTGCCTGGTTGTTGCCTAGCCCAAACTCCCTTCACCAGCCCAACCACCACCTAAAAGCAGCCCTAAAAGGCCATTAACCGCCACCTTTCCTTCCACCCACGTCCATCATCAATGAAAAGCCAATTTCCCCACTTTCCTGCCAGCCAAACGTGCCCTTACCTGAGCCTAACTGCCACCTTGACTAAAAACGTCCACCACCTTTCCTATACTCAGCCAAGAGATTTAATTTGTTAAGGGAAAACCTTAATTAATTAAATTTAAGCCAAAAGTCCAAAGCCTATTAAATCTCCTACATTTTAGGTTGACTTTCAAAGCTGAGTAACAAACTCAATTTCAGCCATAAAACCCACGCCCACCTCCTACAAAGTAGCAAGACCAATTCAAACCTCTTCCCTACACAATCAGCCACGAATTTTAAATAAATTAAAGTATAATCTGATTTAATTTGCATCCTTCTCGTGCTTCAAGGATCCGTCCTTGATTGTGTGGGATTGTATAAACATGGGTTTCTTGATCATTCTATTTGGTTCTTGTCCTCTTGAGACAAGGGTCTTCTAGTTGTTTCAAGTGGTTCTTCTTCTATCTTTTAATTGCTTATTTATTTTCCATTTCATTTGTTTTCCCATTGTTGAATTGTCCCTTTGTTTCCTTTGTTTGAGTCTATGGTGTTGAAGATCGGGCATCCTTCGGACTAATCCCCGTATCAAAGTGGTATCATAGCTACGGGTTACCAACACCATGGTTGAGTCGTTCATGGAGTCGTTCTAAAGTCAGAAAATCCCAAAAAGAGTCGGTTGTGTCACCAAGAACAAAATTCGCTTGGTTACTCTTTCATACCTTACTTTCTTGTGTTTAATTCGTTTTTAACCCCTTGATGGACATAAATGTTGTGCCTGGTTGTTGCCTAGCCCAAACTCCCTTCACCAGCCCAACCACCACCTAAAAGCAGCCCTAAAAGGCCATTAACCGCCACCTTTCCTTCCACCCACGTCCATCATCAATGAAAGGCCAATTTCCCCACTTTCCTGCCAGCCAAACGTGCCCTTACCTAAGCCTAACTGCCACCTTGACTAAAAACGTCCACCATCTTTCCTATACACAGCCTAGAGATTTAATTTGTTAAGGGAAAACCTTAATTAATTAAATTTAAGCCAAAAGTCCAAAGCCTATTAAATCTCCTACATTTTAGGCTGACTTTCAAAGCTGAGTAACAAACTCAATTTCAGCCATAAAACCCACGCCCACCTCCTACAAAGTAGCAAGACCAATTCAAACCTCTTCCCCATACAATCAACCACGAATTTTAATTAAATTAAAGTATAATCTGATTTAATTTGCATCCTTCTCGTGCTTCAAGGATCAGTCCTTGATTGTGTGGGATTGTATAAAGATGGGTTTCTTGATCATTCTATTTGGTTCTTGTCCTCTTGAGACAAGGGTCTTCTAGTTGTTTCAAGTGGTTCTTCTTCTATCTTTTAATTGCTTATTTATTTTTCATTTCATTTGTTTTCCCATTGTTGAATTGTCCCTTTGTTTCCTTTGTTTGAGTGTATGGTGTTGAAGATCGGGCATCCTTCGGCCTAATCCCCGTATCAAAGTGGTATCATAGCTACGGTTACCAACACCATGGTTGAGTCGTTCATGGAGTCGTTCTAAAGTCAGAAAATCCCAAAAAGAGTCGGTTGTGTCACCAAGAACAAAATTCGCTTGGTTACTCTTTCATACCTTACTTTCTTGTGTTTAATTCATTTTTAACCCCTTGATGGACATAAATGTTGTGCCTGGTTGTTGCCTAGCCCAAACTCCCTTCACCAGCCCAACCACCACCTAAAAGCAGCCCTAAAAGGCCATTAACCGCCACCTTTCCTTCCACCCACGTCCATCATCAATGAAAGGCCAATTTCCCCACTTTCCTGCCAGCCAAACGTGCCCTTACCTAAGCCTATCTGCCACCTTGACTAAAAACGTCCACCATCTTTCCTATACACAGCCTAGAGATTAAATTTGCTAAGGGAAAACCTTAATTAATTAAATTTAAGCCAAAAGTCCAAAGCCTATTAAATCTCCTACATTTTAGGCTGACTTTCAAAGCTGAGTAACAAACTCAATTTCAGCCATAAAACCCACGCCCACCTCCTACAAAGTAGCAAGACCAATTCAAACCTCTTCCCCATACAATCAGCCACGAATTTTAATTAAATTAAAATATAATCTGATTTAATTTGCATCCTTCTCGTGCTTCAAGGATCAGTCCTTGATTGTGTGGGATTGTATAAAGATGGGTTTCTTGATCATTCTATTTGGTTCTTGTCCTCTTGAGACAAGGGTCTTCTAGTTGTTTCAAGTGGTTCTTCTTCTATCTTTTAATTGCTTATTTATTTTTCATTTCATTTGTTTTCCCATTGTTGAATTGTCCCTTTGTTTCCTTTGTTTGAGTGTTTGGTGTTGAAGACCGGGCATCCTTCGGGCTAATCCCTGTATTAAAGTGGTATCAGAGCTACGGGTTACCAACACCATGGTTGAGTCGTTCATGGAGTCGTTCTAAAGTCAGAAAATCCCAAAAAGAGTCGGTTGTGTAACCTAGAACAAAATTCGCTTGGTTAGTCTTTCATACCTTACTTTCTTGTGTTTAATTGGTTTTCTAACCCCTTGATGGACAGAAATGTTTTGCCTGGTTGTTGCCTAGCCCAAACTCCCTTCACCAGCCCAACCACCACCTAAAAGCAGCCATAAAAGGCCATTAACCGCCACCGTTCCTTCCACCCACGTCCATCATCAATGAAAGGCCACTTTCCCCACTTTCCTGCCAGCCAAACGTGCCCTTACCTGAGCCTAACTGCCACCTTGACTAAAAACGTCCACCACCTTTCCTATACTCAGCCAAGAGATTTAATTTGTTAAGGGAAAACCTTAATTAATTAAATTTAAGCCAAAAGTCCAAAGCCTATTAAATCTCCTACATTTTAGGCTGACTTTCAAAGCTGAGTAACAAACTCAATTTCAGCCATAAAACCCACGCCCACCTCCTACAAAGTAGCAAGACAAATTCAAACCTTTTCCCCACACAATCAACCACGAATTTTAATTAAATTAAAGTATAATCTGATTTAATGAATTCAAATTCAAAGCTCCTAAGTCCATTCCTACATATTAGCTTTGACCCAGCCGCATCTTTCTTGAATTTGAATTCAAATTGACTTCCAATTTTGAAGGAGACTTCCAGCTCTTAAATTAAATAGAAGTCAACTTCTCCTCCCATTTTATCCACGCCATTTTTCACCACCCGCTCAGCCGCCAACCAAGACACCCTCCAACCATCCACAACGCATATTTGGGTTGTTAATTACACACGAGCATGTAAGTTTTTCATCCTTAGTTTCTTATTCTTTGTATTCCTTAGAGTCATCCACCAAAATCCAAACAAAGAGTCTAGAGTGTATAGGATTGAAGAAAGAAGGGTTTTTAAGTTGTTTCGTTGGGTTCTTGTTCATGTTCCACATGGGTTTTTTGATCTTTCTTAAGGGTTCTTCTTATATCTATCCTATTTCTCTTAACTTTCAGTTTGTTGAGTCATGCATTTATTTCTGTTTTGTGTTGCATAAGGCCGATTGCCTAAGTATGTTTCTCTTTGGGATTATGTGTATAGCATCCTTGTGTCCAACCTCGTTTCGTAGTCAGTCCAAGCCAAGCACATATACAATGGAAGGGTTATCATAAAATAAGATTTAGAGTGAAAACACATGAGCGAAACACTTGTGGGGATTTTAAATTCATTCTAACATTGCAAAGTGTTGTAGCATTATGTCTTCTTCAGATCATACCTATTCCGAGCTACTTCATGAAGAGCCTGAAGAATCGTGTGGATCCAATGACTACTTTCCGCCCTATGAAGACGTAGAGGACACCCAAGATTCGAGGATGAATCTTCGCCAAGAACAGGAGGATGATGAAGGAAAATCCAGGGCGCTTTTAAAGAATATTCCTCCATGTATTCTGGCTGAGTTCCACCGGATCATGGAGCCATTGAGGGCTAAAAAATGACAAGATGCTCGAGAGATGCGTGAGCTTAGGGAGAGAGTGAGACGAGCTGAAATTGTGAACCAACGGAGGAAGAAATATATCAAGCAGCTTGGAGCCTGTTTTGAGAAACGAGAAGCTTATGAGGCTGAAGGAAGAGAATGGAGTGAAGACGAGTCATGCACCAAGGAGCCTTGGAGCCAGCCAAGGCATGCTCGGAGCCAGCTTGGACGCACCTCACCTCACCTAGTCTTTTAGCTTGTTATTGCTTAGGCTATTTGTTAGTATTTTCTATTTTATTGTAATTTCCTTTATTTAGCATTTTAGTATAAATAACCTAGCTTATCTTCATTTTAGGGAGCTTACTTTTGAGACATTTTAGTTGATTAAGAAAATCAGTTTGGAGAGTCTTCTCCTAGAGTGGGATCGATCTCCCTTGATGAGGGAATCGTCTTTGTTTTGGCTTGGTTCGTCCTATGTTATGTCAGCCCTATGAGGTTAGGTGTTCGTAAGCGTTCACAATGCATCCTTCTCGTGCTTCAAGGATCAGTCCTTGATTGTGTGAGATTGTATAAAGATGGGTTTCTTGATCATTCTATTTGGTTCTTGTCCTCTTGAGACAAGGGTCTTCTAGTTGTTTCAAGTGGTTCTTCTTCTATCTTTTAATTGCTTATTTATTTTCCATTTCATTTGTTTTCCCATTGTTGAATTGTCCCTTGGTTTCCTTTGTTTGAGTCTATGGTGTTGAAGATCGGGCATCCTTCGGGCTAATCCTCGTATTACAACTCCACTGTTCAAGAAGTTCATACAAATCTAAAAAAGTGATAGTTTAGAAGTAATAATATGGAGATAACTTATTACACGCATCTGGATCAAAACTCGTCCGTTTATGATTCCGATTCCAATTCCGATGTCAGTGAGATTTGGATGGGGCGTTACAGCAACTTCCAAAAGATCCTGCTTGTTGGCGAAGGCGATTTCTCGTTCTCATCCCCCCTAGCCACCGGCTTAGGATTTTCTTTCAATATTATGCCAAGATCCCGAGCCTCGCTTGGATCTTGCATGATTGTTATTGATTGTTTCCAACCCCAAGCGGGAAGCGAGGGGTGAACTTTAAACACGAGGTTCCCCAACCCCAAGCGAGGAGCGAGGGGTGGGCTTATCTTATAAACGAGATTCTCCAACCCCATGCGGGAAGCGAGGGGTGGACTTAAACACGAGGTTCTCCAACCCCAAGCGGGAAGCGAGGGGTGGACTATAACACGAGGTTCTCCAACCCCAAGTGGGAAGCGAGGGGTGGATTTTAAACACGAGATTCTCCAACCCCAAGCAGGAAGCGAGGGGTGGACTTAAACACGAGGTTCCCCAACCCCAAGCGGGAAGCGAGGGGTGGACTTTAACACGAGGTTCTCCAACCCCAAGCGGGAAGCGAGGGGTGGATTTTAACACGAGGTTCTCCAACCCCAAGCGGGAAGCGAGGGGTGGATTTTTAACTCGAGGTTCTCCAACCCCAAGAGGGAAGCGAGGGGTGGATTTTAACACGAGGTTCTCCAACCCCAAGCGGGAACCGAGGGGTGGACTTTAACACGAGGTTCTCCAACCCCAAGCAGGAAGCGATGGGGTGGACTTTAAACACGAGATTCTCCAACCCCAAGCGGGAAGCGAGGGGTGGATTTTAACACGAGGTTCTCCAACCCCAAGCGGGAAGTGAGGGGTGGACTTTAACACGAGGTTCTCCAACCCCAAGCGGGAAGCGAGGGGTGGACTTTAAACATGAGATTCTCCAACCCCAAGTGGGAAGCGAGGGGTGGACTAACATACGGAGATTTTCGTTTTTGAGAGAGATTGGAAAATTCCACAACCCTTTATTCATAAAACTTTGCACGAAGTAATGGAGTTTAGAGAGTTTACACAAAATACTTTTTGAGTCAATCGACATTCCATGTTTTGCTCAGGGTACGCCCCTCGTTGTCTTTGAGCTTGAAAGCTCCGGGCGCGACCTCCTCGTTGAGGAGGTATGGCCCCTCCCAATTGGGATCCAGTTTGCCACCTTCTATACGCCTCAAGACGAGGTTACCTTTGACCAGGAATCGAGGTCTTACCTTCTTGTCGTGGTATATAGCCACGCGGCGCTTGTATTCCCTGGAGCGCAGGTCGGCTACCTCGCGAAGCTCGTCACGGAAGAGCAACTCGACCCTGAGATTGGCCTCGTTCTCTTTTTCATTGAAATCAAACACTCTTGCCGAAGGGACCAGGGTCTCTACTAGGACTAGCGCTTCTGCCCCGTAGGTTAGAGCGAAAGGCGTTTCTCCGGTTGCGCAGCGCTCGGTGGTGCGATATGTCCATAGGACGAGTGGGAGAAGCTCTGCTCAACGACCTTGGGCCATGCCCAGCCGCTTTTTTAGATCGGACAGGATGCGGGCATTGACGTTCTCTACTTGGCCGTTGGACTGAGGGTGGGCCACGGAGGAAAACTTGAGGGTTATGCCCAGGTCAGAGCAGAAGGTCCGGGTTTCTTCGCAATAGAATTGGGGGCCATGGTCCGTCATGATGGTCATGGAGACGCCGAAGCGGCAGACGAGGTTCTTCCACAGGAAGTCGCAGACCTTAGTCCCCGTGATCTTTGCCATTGCTTGCGCCTCAACCCACTTCGTGAAATAGTCGACAATGACCAGGATATACCGCACCTGGCCAACAGCCTTGGGGAAGGGGCCGAGGATGTCCATCCCCCACATCGCGAAGGGGCATGGCGCGTGTATGGAGCGAAGTTGCGAGGTCGGGGCGTGCTGGAGGTTACTGTGCTTCTGACACCCGTCACATCGCTGGACATGGGCCCTCGCGTCCTGCCGGAGAGTGGGCCAAAAGTACCCCAAGTGAGCGATCTTATGTGATAGGGTTCGCCACCCTGGGTGGTGTTGACGGGCCTTCACTCAGGACAACAAATAAATTTATAGTCAAGACCCCGCTGAGTATAGGGGAGTCAGGATCGTTCCACGAGAAGCAAGGTTGTTTGTCTATTGACTACTAAAAAGCAAACAAAAACAAGCAAAACACTCACAAGTAGCCTCGTTAACGACGTTGTCAGGGTCGTTAACGAACCACCGTAAACAAAAGACTGAAGCTAACGACCTAACAGTTCGGTACCGAGCTAACAAACTCAGCAACGAGTATCTCTTAAGAAAATTCAAATAAAAACGAAGATCTAGGACTAGGGACACCACAACATAATCATGCATATAAACTCGTAAGAAAATGAGATCATGCCTTTAAACAGATAAATTCATCAACTTTCGTTGAATATCAAGTAAATTAACCTACTTTCGTAACCCAATTCACTCAATTGCTTGTTTTGGATCTAAAGCTTGAAACTTTCGTATTCAAACCATATCAACCTTCAAGTTAACAACTTTCTCTTTCAATCAAGTCAACAACTCAAATTACCTCGACTTTCACCTCGGTATAAGCACAACAAACAATCTCAAAAAATAGATAAAAGGCATTTACCACACAATCTTACTCACCAAACATGCATAACTATGTCGGGCTTAACCCCGACCCTAGAAAAGAAGACTACTCACTAATCATAACTATGAAACAAATAAATTCAAGAAAAGAAACCAAAGAAAACAAATCACTACTCAAATTAATAGGAAAAATATCGTCTTACAGAAATTCAAAAGAAACCGAAAAATACAAAGTACCGAACCAAAATAACAATTAACGAACCAGGTAACTCTCGTCCACCGAGCCTCGATCTCGATTCCGATCCTCTCTCTCTCTTGGCTCTTCCTCTTCTCTTCGTCGATCTTCCTCTAAAATCCCCCCCCCCCTTCTAGGCTAAACAAGAGGGCTATTTATACTAATAAAGCTAGAAAGAAATAAGGCTAGAAGATAAAAACTTTCCTAAAAAGATAGAAATAAAATCCTAAAAGATAGAAATAAAATCTAAAAAGATAACAAGACCTAAAATACATAATATAATAACCCTAAAAATCATAAAAAGATACTCTACCGACACAGAAATAAATTCCCGCACATGATCGGTGAGTTACAAAGTCAACTCTCGAAATCTCTATCTCGTGGCCTCGTTAACGAGCCCTTGCAGCCTCGTTAACGAGCCTGGGCTTGGTTTCTTCCACACTTTATCTCGTAAAACTCGAACTCCGACTTCTTCAATCTTCCATTCCTCTGTCTTTCACTGTAGCGCTCCAAATTCAGCTCCATATAGCACCTTTTCCTTGCTAAAACCTACAAAAATACACAAAATAGAGTAGCTTCCATACTTTTCACCAAAATATGCAAAACTATCCAAAAAACACATAAAACTAATCCTAAACTATCAAAAATAGTCCTAATAAACTAAGAAAATATACTAAAAATACGAACATCAGGTGGCCGCCACAGACCCCCTCATGGGCCTCATAGAGGATGTGCTCCGTAGCCTCGGTCGGTACGCACAACAGGTTGGGTTCAGCATAGCCTCGGCGATAAAGGTAGCCGCCTACGACACAGTACCGCGCCGCCTGCATTTTCAGCTTCCTGGCCTGTGTGGGGTCCTCTGGGAGGACACCGCTCTCCACATACCGCGTTATTGGGATCCTCCAATCCCCCGCAGTAACGGATAGAACCTCGCTGGTCATACTCCGCGAGAGTTTTCTTTCCACCATCACGTGATTCCCTACTTCCATGGGTAGGGCGGATCCTAACCTCACAAGAGCATCTGCTTTTGTGTTCGAAGTTCACGGGATGGACTCAACCGCGAAGGTTTCCAGGCACGACACCAAGGCTTTGACTTTCTCTCGGTACGCAGGCAGGAACCCAGTTCTGGTGTCGTACTGCCCGTTGAGCTGGCGCGCAACCAGCTCGGAGTCGGTGTAGACCCTGATTTTCCGGGCCGTACTGAGGAGCGCCATCTCAATCCCGTCAATCATGGCCTCATACTCGGCCTCGTTATTGGTGGCTTCGAAGGCGAAGTTAAGGGAATACTCCGTCTCGATCGAGGGTCCAGCGAGGAATACGCCAGCCCCTCCTCCGACATCACATCGTGAGCCGTCAACGAATACCTTCCACTCTTCTGAGCACGCGTCTGTCTCAGGGAAGGTGACCTCCACCATGAAGTCAGCAGGAGCTTGCCCTTTGATGGCGGTTCTCGGGAGGTAGCTGATGTCGAACTCGGAGAGCTCGACTGCCCACTTCGTCATTCGCCAGGAGAGGGTGGGCTGGTGGAGGATTTGTCGAAGTGGGAGGTCAGAGAGGACCTGAATGGGATGTGCGTGGAAGTAAGGGCGTAGACGCCTTGCGGCAGTCACGGCCGCCAGTGCCATCTTCTCCGCCGGGGAGTATCGTTGCTCCGCGGGCTGGAGCACGAGACTCACAAAGTAGACTGAGTGTGTGGCCTTTCTGGTTAGCACTGCGCTGACCGTTTCGGGGCTGACCGCCACATACAGTTGCAAGTCTTCTCCCACCATTGGGGGCGACAATGTGGGGAGCTTCGACAGGAAGGCCTTTAACTCAGAGAAAGCGAGCTCAAGCCCCTCATCCCACACGAACTTGTCGTTCTTCTTGAGAGCTGTGAAAAAGGGGAGAGACTTCTCCGCCAAGCAGGAGCAAAATCTCCCTAGATAGTTGACGGCGCCGTTGAGCTGCTGCACCTCAGTGCGAGATCGCGGTGACCTCATTGAGAGGATCGACTCGACCTTGGCGGGGTTGACGTCGATCCCGCGCTCGTTGATCATGAAGCCTAAGAATTTCCCTGACGACACGCCGAAGACACACTTCTCGGGGTTCAGGCCGAGACGGTTGTGCCTGAGAGTGGCGAAGACCTAAGCGAGGTCGACCAGATGCTCCTCAGGGGTCTTTCTCCGAACAACAATATCGTCGACGTAGGCCGACATGTTCCTTCCTAGATGGTTCTTAAAGACGCGATCGACGAGGCGTTGAAAGGTGGCCCCCGCATTCTTTAGACCAAACGGCCTGACTTTATAACAATAAGTGCCTCACTGGGTGATGAAGGATGTTTCCTCCTCTTCCCGCGGGTTCATCAGACTTGGTTGTATCCTGAGTACGCGTCGAGGAAGCTTAAAACTCCGTGACATGCGGTTGAGTCAACGAGCTCGTCAATCAAGGGCAAGGGGTAACTGTCTTTGGGATAGGCTTTGTTGAGATCCTTGAAATCGACGCACATCCTCCACTTCCCGCTGGCTTTTTTGACCAGCACGACGTTGGACAACCATCGGGGGTACTGAACCTCGCGAATGAACCCCACGGCCAGCAGCTTTGCTACCTCGTCATTTGCGGTGTTTGCCCTTTCTTCATTCATTTTTCTTCGTCGCTGCACCACAGGGTGAGTGGTGACATCGACATTTAAAGAGTGCTGGGCCACGGTCCGCGGGACGCCACGGAGGTCCTTTGCGGTCCAGGCGAACACGTCGCGGGACCCAGCAAGCAGGGCTTCTAGCGACGTCGTTGACTCCCCTGAGAGACATTCTCCTAGGTAGATTTTCTCGGACTCACTCTCGAAGGGGGATATCAACCTTCTTTCTAGCTCAGAGGTGGGGACCGTGAAGTCCCGGACTTCGAGGTCGGCCTCGACTGGGGACTCCACCATGAACACCGGGCATTTTTGTTTTGCAGAGGTCGCGTAGCAAACGCGACCTTCCTCCTGATTGCCTTTTACCTCTCTGACCCCGCCGTCAACGGGGAACTTCGTCTTCAGGTGATAGATGGAAACTACCGCCTGGAACTTCATCAGGGAAACCCTCCTAATGATTGCATTCCATACCGAAGGCAGTCATACCACCGTGAACTCCACCATCTCAATCCTCCTGGTGGAGCCGGTGCCCAGCGTCATCCAGAGGTCTATGAGACCCGCCACGTCGACCTCGTCCCCCGAGAAGGAGGTGAGCTTCCCAGCGTAGGGCTTCAAGGATGTCTCGGAGATGCCCAACTGCTTGATTGCACCGTAGTACATGATGTCCACGGAGGATTTCGTGTCTACCAGCACTCGCTTTACCATTTTCAAGCCCATTTGAGTGTGTACCACCAAGGGGTCGGATTGTGGCATGTGTAGCCCCACGGCATCTTCGCACGAGAAGGCCAAGCCTACGTGAGACCGCGAGGTTTGGGCGACGCTGAATACCGAGGGCTCATGATGGCTTGCCCTCGCGTAACTCTTCCTTTCTGCCTGGCTTGATCCTGCCAGTGATGGTCCGCCCGATATGGTATGGATATACCCATCGGGCGCTGTCGCTTGCCCAGACCGGGCCTGCTTTGTGGGGGCCTGCTGCTCGACGTTGTTGTTATTGTTGTTATTGTTGGCCTGAGCCTGACTCGGGCCTCGTGGCAGGGTGTTGGCACTCGACGCGGGGTTGGAGCGGCCCTTTTCATTTGGGTGGTACGCAAGGCCGCCCTTGCCTCTATAACCCCGTGGTTTCCCGCCGAAACAGTTCCAACCTCCGCCGCCGCCTCCACGGTTGTGGCCGTGGTTGTTATTCCTGTTGTCGTTGTTGTTGTTGTTCCGGTTATTATTCTTGTTTCTGTTGCTGTTGTTATTGTTGTTGTTGTTGTTGTTGTTGTTGTTGTTGTTGTTGTTGTTGTTGTTGTTGTTGTTGTTGTTGCTGGGGTTATGGGCCTGCGTCACATACGCATCCCTCGCGGCCGGCGCGACCACTTTTGCCTTCCCCTTAGCCTCGGCGACGATTTCCTTGTCGGTCCTCGGTCGCGAGCTCTGGTTGGCGGCATCCTCGGCATATACCTGGGCCGTGATCCGGGCGCACAGGTTGTCGTATGTTGTCGGGTTCTTCAAGAAAATGAAATTCTTGAAAGCCCCGATGCTCAGGTTGCCCATGAGGGTGTCGCGTACCGACGACTCGTCGACATGCGTAATTTCCGCCACCGCGGTCGTGAACCTCGTGAAGAAGGCGCCCAAAGACTCGCCCTCCCCCTGTTCAATTCCGCGGAGATCCCGCATGTTCTTCTTGCGCTTCCTAGAGCCGCTGAAATGTGTGACGAAAGACTCACACAATTGGGCGAACGAGGCCACCGACCCGATCTTAACGCTGGAGAACCATGTCGTCGCGGCCTTTTTCAGAGTAGTTGGGAAGACTCGGCGGAATATGGCGTCGTTATAGGCGTTCACGTTCATGTGGACCGCGAAGTGCTTCACATGCTCCTCCGGGTCCGCCGAGCCGTCATAAAGCCCCATTTGTGGCCTTAGGAAGCCCTTGGGCATTGGCGCGTTTCGGATCTCGTCTATGAACGGAGAGGTGCTCCTGGCCTCCACCTGGGGTTGGGGCGGTGGTCGCTACTTGTGTGATCGCGACCTTAGGTAGGGCACCGCGCTCCCCGCCGTTTCGGACAACTCTGGGTCCTGCAGCTTCGAATGTCGCGATCGGGACCGCGAGATCTGCATGGGATCTCGGGGAGGCCTCTCCGTTGACGAGCTGTTGGTGGAGGACTCGCGCTCCGACACATGCCCAGGGACGTACGCAGGTACGTACTCAGAGTGAGGTTCACCCGGGGGGGAACAGGGACGTACGAAGGGGCGAAGCCCTGCTGGTATTGCCCATAAGCCGGGTAGGGGTACGGGTTCGGGGGTGCACCGCCCTGCTCGTATCCTTGGAATGGGAATGGGTTTTGCGGGGCGGCGTACGTCCAACCCGGGGGGACCACGAACGGGCAGCCCGGAGGCCCCGCGCCCGTCCACTACACAGTTTCGAGCATGTTATCGGGGTGTTGAGGGAAGAAATTGTTTGGGCAAGCCATTTTGAGGGGATCGAAGCCAAGGTTTGCACAAATCGAGAAACTACTTAGGATGAAGAGGTTCCCACAGACTGCGCCAGTGATGAAACCCGAAATAAACCGTTCGCTAAAAGACAAGAAACGGGATTATTATATTCGATTATGCCAACACTTGCTTCTTTATTGATAGTTCCCTTACAGCAAGGTTACAAGCCAACGAGGCCTACAAACAATTGAGATTTCCACCCTAGACCTCCTACAAGCGTTCAAGATCTCGATCTAACAACGTTCGAGATCTCCTAATTGCTAAATGATTCTATCACCTAAGTATCACTTGGTTGATCTTGTGCGAGGTTGATCAGAGAGCGTGGTGTAGACGGCTTGTGAGATCGTGTAGCGAGGTCTTTGATGTGAGCAGAAACTCTGTGTAACTTGAAGTCTTTTTGTGGACTTCACTTGTCGATAGCGAGGTCTTTTGACGATGTCTCAATCACGTCGATCTTCAACGAGCAAGATAGTTCTTGAGTTCAAGATGTTTTTCGACCCCTTCTTCAAAAGTCGAGTTCTCATTGTTGTTCGATGTGGGACGCCCGAGATCAGGGCTTTTGATTGGTCCGGGGGCGAGACAGTCGGGGATTGGCTTGGGGAAGCGGTGTTAGCTGAGTGGTCCTGGTGGGCGGGCGTGTCAGTAGAGTCGGTTACGAGGTTATAGGCCTCGCTGAGTGGTCCGAGGTTTCGGAGGACCTCGTGGGAGTAGGAACTTTGTTCAAATAAATGAAGGGGTTTGGGTGTGGGCCCAGAATCGCCTAGGGGAATCCCGTCGGGTCTGTTTGTTTTCTTGTACCCCGGGCCCACCTCTTATTTTACCATTTTGGACATCATCAACGTTATCTATGATTTACTCGATAATGCACATACAAAAAGGCAATCCAACGCAGGAACACACGGTATTTGTGTACCATAATAAGGCCCATAGAAAAATATTTTTTTATATGAGGCAGAGTTCTTAGTTCTTACCACATGAACGTCCGCAGCCTGTGACGTGTTCATCATGTGCAATGAAATTGTCATTCTTTCGTTAAAAATGTCTTGCAAATCACTGTCTGTCTTTACGTCATTCATCGTTGAACCTGTTTGAAATGATCGAAGATGGAAAACGTACATAATTAGTATAAGCCAATAGTCCCAAATAACTTAAGAGATGAATGTATAATTGCACATACAAGAGTCGTGGTTGCAAAGAATCTCCTTGGTAATGACGCATCCGGTGCCAATTCTCTGTGATTCAAGATTACAGTGAACAAGTCTATAACATTGGTCTACATGATATGGATTCCACGTGTATTAGAATCATGGTCGTTGCGTGTAACGCTCTCCCCAAGAGTTTTATTCCTGAACACAACCTCCCTGCAGTAGAACGAGTAATGGCTGGATAACAGAAAGATCATAAAGATTCAGATACTTTGAAACATATATATGAAAGAATGACGTACCCTTGGACTTCCAATGCAGTTTTAACAAACACGTCTAACTTTCTCTCCTCAGCATTTGGACTTCTATTAAAGTAAATCAACTCCTGTTTATATTCCAAAGTGGGTCCAAATTTTGGGCAAGGCAGGCAGATCACCTATACAATCCGACCCGCACAATTCATAGGAGGTCGATCGTCATCGCGATCATCACAAGAAATACTAGAACGATTGTCGTTTTCACTACTGTTATGACCATCATCGCCATCAGCACGAGAATCTTGAGAAGTTCCAGCATCGGTTGGCCAAGTGATCAGCAACAGCGGTTCGGCTTGATCATGAGAACTTCCAGGACAAGAGGTTCCAGTCGTATCATCTTGGAAAAACAAATGATGCATGATCGTTGTTATTAGCCCATTAAAAACTAGGAAATTACCCTGATTTGGTACAAACCTCTACATTAACGCATGCCAAAGTCATGACATCGCTCCAGAACGACTCCTAAATGTCTTGATTTTTGAAGTGACTTGGCAATGTGTTCAATATCAGACATAGAGGCAAACAAAGAGAGTAAGAGACCCCTCCATTTTTAAGGGAGAGAATTGAATAATTGATAGCAAGTCGTGTTTACCTCACTGGCAGGGAATTTCTCACCAGTGGGCTTAACAACAGCAACCCTATTCAGATCATCATGACCGACATGTTGTTCAGTGCTGGCATCCTCCTGAGCACTTGGATTGCAATCAGCACCCCCCCTAGAATCAACATTACCACTAAGGTGATCATCATCACCATCACTGGGAGGATCTTGATCCTCACAGAAATCATGTGCAACAATTTCATCATCATCTTCCCTTGGAGCATGAGCTGCACCCAGCACGACATCAAGAGCAGTAGTGTCATTCTCAGCATTATCATCCTCCGCATCATCCATTTCAGACGCGGCATCAACAGTATCATGAACCTTTGATTTGCCTCTGTACATATTGTTGTCACTTTCCTGGCCGACAACTTCGACAAAGTACTGTTCTGCATGATCAAGAGTTTTGATGAATTTCTCATCGCCGATGAATTTTCCACCCTTCGTGTAGTGCAACCCCAATTCAGTGAAAATGGCACACACGACACCATTGATGTCCTTGAATTTGGATGAATTTGCCACATTTGAAAGAGCGTCATCGGTTGGCCAAGTTTCTTCTTGTCTTGTTCTCAATTTTTGATGTATCTAATTACACTATTTTGGTGGGTTAGTGTAGTGTAATTTGATTCCCAATGTATGTTGTGTTTGTTTGAATTTTGAGATTTTATTTCAGAAATCATTGGGTGTTCTTTGGAATGGAGCGCCAATTACTAAGAAATGGATACTTCTCAATTGGGTGTTCTTCCTAATTAATTGTTTGTGTAGTGAAGATAATAATATGTTGATTTGGGGGCTGCTGATACTTTGCTTATTTATCTGGGGATTCATCCACCTTACTGCTCTATATACAAGATTTGAACATGGGTCAATCCTAATTTTTTGTTGTATTCAGTATTTCCTACAGATGGGATATTGGGATCTCTTATTAGGTGTAGTCAATTGCTTGAATTGATAGCATGGTCAACAGATTATTTTTTCAATCAAATAATTTCATTTGATTGGAACATTATTGTTGTTTATTCGTTGGCCACACCAATGGGCTTAGCTAGTTTATTCTTAGAATGATTTGAGGTTGAATTTAATGAGTTAGATTTCCTTAGACATAGTCCAACGTGCTTGACTTCTGGAAGATAAATCTTTTCATTGTATTTTGTTAGTATACCTCCTAATTAAGTTATTAGGGACTAATATAATAATCTATTATTCATATTGAAAGAGTGGAATGTGATTAAACCAAGACACTAGAACCTCCAGGGTGCTTTGTAAAGTGAAATGTAAGGATGAAATGCATTTTTAGGTGTCACTAAATTTTCCGGTGTCTTGTTTTATTCAAATAATGTACTTTTTAATGAATTATATTCCTACTAATTTGACATCAGACTTGCATTTTTGCTTATATATCTTAAGTCACGATTACATAAAGAATATGATTTTCACATTCACTATGTATAACCCTATATATGCATTATTAGGTGTCACATTCACTATTTTTGCTTATGTATTATTTCATATGAGCAAGCAAAATAACTTTGCTTGCTTCCATTAGCATTAACTTCTGCTGAGAACTGAAAAAGGAAAAATAAATAAGAGTTGGTAATCTAACTACCACTATAACCTGATGCATCACACATGAATTTCCTATGTTTTGCTGAAGAGATGGATTACTAAACATATCTATATATGTACGTGTCAATAATAGTTACTGGTTTCTGACTTGAAAATAAAAACTGAATAAAGCAACTTGATTTCTCATATGCTTTAATTGTGAATAGTTTTCAGTTATACCTTATAGATTATTTTCCATATAAAGTCGTATTCAAGTATGACTCCCATTCCTGTTACATTTGGCACCAAATTATGTTAGATGTTTTCTTTTCAGAGGGGCAAGAGTCATCTGATTTCATACAATGGATCTGGGATAGAGTCTACGAGAAGGGATCAAGTTTTGAAAGCTAATTAAAAAGGTATACTCCTCATTTTATATGTCAAAATTTCATGATCTGCTTCTTTAAACCATTTATAATACAATTAATCTTGAGCTTGGTATAATATGAGAGATTTTGTGTGACATTTGTTATGGCTTTTGCTAATTTTCAAACTGATGTGAAAAGTACATATATTACCTTTCCTCTACTTTTTAAACCTCCTTTTTAATCCTCAGATTACCTAGGAGTGACTTGCAAGTACTTTGCATGGAAGTAGCAATAATGCCAATTCTTAATTTTAAAACCATGTCACTATATTTTAAAACTTAAATGTGCATTTTATGTTTTTTTTTGCTTTCCATTTCATTTAAAGATGCTTTTTGTCTCCTTATCGTGAATCCATTTTAGGCTTCATCTGTGCAATTTGAATTGTGCTATCATATTAACATGAATCTTACCAACTTCACAAGATCTTACTTTCATATCTAATATGGGAATCAGATTAGTCTCCAATGGGGCACTATTAAACAAACACTTGATGTGAAACCTTTCCCAAGATTTCTCCATTAATACCCCACACTATATGTGTTCTATTTTTCCATTAATAATGAATATTTTGTTGGTCAGGCTTTCACAAGATCTTTGTAAGGAAGCTAGTGAACCACATTAATACTGAAAGATGAACTTTGCAGGTTTGGCTTGGAACAGCTCTTCAGAAGCTGGATTCTCTCTTACTACAAATTTATCAGGAATTTAAAGAAGATAAATATATAATTGTCAGTAGTCTCTGCTTCACATTGTTAAATTAATTACGATCTTATTGTGAAGTTCCTGGTGTAGTTTGCATAATTCTTGTCCATTCTCGCTTGCTATGTGCATTCAAGTTTGGTGTCATATTTGAAGGTCATTGATGCCTATGCATTAATTGGAGATTTCCCTGGTCTAGCTGAAAAGATTCAGAGTTTTTTCATGTAGGAAGTTCTTTTGGAAACTCACTCTATCTTGAAAACTCTGGTGTAGGAGGTAGTTGTGGATCTTGTTGAAGTAAACTTTAGCTTTCGTTCAGATCGCTAACAGATTTCCAAGTTGATTATGTGATAGTGCATGTAGTGTAGTTCTAATCATGCTTTGAATAGTTTTATAGGTTCAGACTTTCTACTCGCTTTCTTACTGAATGGCTTCTTGACTTATATCACTTATTTTGGCAGGATGAAGATTTGCAGAATTCGCAAAATAGGTATGCCTTGTTTCTTAAGCTACGTAAATGATTACTCTTGTTCAATATCTAATATGCTCCATTGCTTGATTGGGACTCAACGCAAGATTGACATACAGTGACTTGTGCATGTGTGTACCTGAATCTAAGATCCGTGTATGTTTGTTAAAAACACTGGTTGTGCTGTTTAAGTTCATGTGTTCATATTATGCAATCATGAGCTTTGAGATAGAGAATAAGTTGATGCTTATTTACATGACATTTAACAATTTAATAGTATTATCTGTCCTAGGCTTGTAGCCTCTACTAGATTAATGTTTGTTTACTATTTGCACATCCATTTTTAATTTGTCTTCTTTTTTATATATGCTTCTACTTGCTTGCCAGACATGGGACTCTACCGAGAAGCAACATGGATCATGTAACCTATCTGAAGTGGATGTTCAACCACGTTTACAGTCAGAACACTCTGATTCTAAGGTGGCTAATGGCTCACATCCTTCCTTTGTGGAGCGACAACATTCTTCTTCTGTCAATGAATGCACAAATACAGTTTTTGCAAATAGTCGAGAGAATAGTGGATCAATTTCCATGCATTCTAATGATTCGACACTTGAGGCATTAAATGAGGCAAACGCGGCATCAAGCAGTGGGTCTCCTTGGTATGTAATAGGTGGCCTTGCACTGGTTATGAATTTAATATGGTACAATAAGTATATATATATATATACTTATTGTACTTTATTCATTTTATTTTGCAGGTGCTTTTGGTTTGATGATGATTATGTTTGGGCCGAAATATTTTGAGGCAAGTTCTTAACATAAAAGTGGCAAATTTTGTTTAAGCTACTTAATGTCACTTTCTCTCAATATTTGATACTGGACAATTGCTTGTTTTTTGCTAGTGATATAATGTTGTGACCACTTGGATTTGATAAATGTAAATTCAAGTTGGAACATTATCTATTTAATTAATGATAGCACGATACTATTGTATATGGCATCTCATTCTTATTAGGATTTGTGATTTTGCATAAGCAATTGTAAAAGCTTTCCAAAGCCACAACAAAAGCGTATTATGAATGTTGCAATTGTCAAGCAAAACCACTGGGATTGGCTTTAGAGCTATTCCAATTGCCGATTGAAACCGCTGCAATTGCCGATAATAACCGCTGTAATGTTAAAGTAAAATGTTGTGATAGTCTAAAAAACCGCCGCTATTATTCACCAAACCGCTGCAATTGACAAAGAGAACCGCTGCCATTATCACAAAACCGTTGCAATAGCTTTATAAAACCGCCGCAAAAGGAAAGGTTAAAACCGCCCCCTTAGATGCTATAGCAACGGTTGTTTCACCCTATAGCGGCGTTTTCTATTGTGAATTGGTAACCGCTGCTATGGCTTTAAATAACCGCCACTACAGATCTATAACAACGCCAGTAGATGTAGCGGTTAGAAAACCGCCACCTTAGGTCTTTAGTGGCGGTTTGAGACTATTTGGTGGCGGTTTTTGACCGCTACAAAAAGCTTGAATTGTAGTAGTGAATTAAGAGCAGAAATTGAATTGAACGCCATGATTAAGTGGCAACATGCCTAAATTTTTGATATTTACACACCTTCGACCCTGATTGCTGAGTTAGAGGAAGAGGCACCACTGGCACCACGGTACAGGTCCTTCAGGCTCTTCCGTCTGGCCATATAGTTCAGTACTTCACAAAATAACTAAAATGGAAGAATTCTACTTTTGTGCGACACTACGCCAACGAATCGAAATTTGGAGAGGAATTTGCCAAGTGGGATTGATTTTATGAGCAACTCGATCGCATGCGCAAGGGGAAGTTTGGGAAGTTTAAACGTGATGTGATTCCATCTACCGAGTCATGGCCCCACGGTACCATGCCAATCGGGGCACCGTTGCACACGCTGATTTCCGACCTTGGTGCGCCTTGGCCTTTGATGGATGGTATCACTTCTTCGGGCACTTTTAAAGGCACGATGCTCCATGATTTGAGTGAAGATCTCAGCCCTAATGACAAGTTCAATTTGCACGACAAAGGAGGGTCTTCACTTGGACAAATATCCAAGGCCGGTGTCCGAGGCGCTAAGAAGCCAAGTCAAGGTACTACGCCCTATTTTGGACGCATCACGCGAGCCCGAGCTAAAGCAATTCTTGACAAGATCAAGGAGGAGATCATGGCTCATAAGTTGGATTTTGGCTAACAATGGAGAAGGGTGGAGTATTATTGTGACTTTTGGTGAAACTAGTGCACAAACTTGACTTATGTTTCGTTAAGGGCTTTAAGTTAGTTTCTTTAAACTTTTGGGTTGTTTTATGTAATAACGAGAGGAGTTATGGATGAAATGAGAGAGAGAGAGAGGCGTGGCCTAGGGTATTAAGTCTCATTTGTAGCCTCCTTTGAGGTTAGACTTGAACGATGAAATTGCTCTCTTTTTACTTGTTTTCAATCTAAGTTCTTTGTTTTGTTTTTCGTTCAATCTCGTTGTTTGATCGTTGGTGAGTCATATCCGACGCTCTTTAAACCTAGTTTGTTGATCTTGGTGCGTAATTAAAACGACAACTGTCATCTGGGTTGACCCAGAAACTAGTGAAACAATAGCGTATTAGCATTTTATCCCAAGTATAATCCCCTAAGGGTTGTGTTGGAACATTGAAACACTTATTCATTGCCCAATTTGCCACAATAAAGAAGTTCAATGATTGATCGAAATAGCACCTGATGCCCTTGTCACAGCCCCAGAAGTAGATGCTTACTTTGTTTGCCGCTCATTGACCTCTTCCTCCTCCGGAGGTGTACTGTGGGGTTTAACATGGATCCACTTTGCCACATGCCCTCTTTGATATTCAACACAGAATCGTGGATTTTGGAGAGACATGTGCTCTTGCTTGAAGTAATCGGAGTCGATTACTTCCTTCCATTCCCGACAAAACATTCGAAATCGAAGTATAGATTTCGTGGGTAAACGGAGGGCAACCAGAAGCAAGACATGTTGAGGAAATTAGTCGGACATTTTTGAAGTTCGTTGAACAGTAAACCCCAGTTCAGTGAAGGAGGTGAACAGAAACTTTCGGAAATAAAAAGTCAAGTATATAAGACCCGTTGCACGTGTAATATCGTGCAACAAAAATAAAGGAAAAATGGAAAAATAAATATGAGTGAATCTTCACGAAGAAGATTTTGCACTGACGACTTTGGACTTTGGAGGGTTTCGCGTTAGTTTTTTGCATAGAAGGAGAGTTAATGACATGAATAAAATATTATTTATTTGGGTGTTTGAGATTTGGGTTCATTTAATAATGTATGTGTAAAAACATTTATCTAAAGTTTAATTTATTAAGATTATTATTATTGTAGCATGTATAAGAATATAACCAGGTCAAGAGATCTAAAGCTAATTAATTAGGGCTAATAAAATAATACTGGTAAGTAAAGTTGTTCTGCAAATCAATCTTAACAACTATAAATGTTGTCCCTCTATGTCCAATAAATGCTCCATTGGAATAATAATTTCTACTAATACTAAATTGTAACAAATATATAAAAGCTTTTTTGAATAAAATTAAATAAATACTTGCAAATTGCCTATTCATTTTTTAAGGACTTCAAATTTTATTATTTCAAAATAAAATAATATAATGGACATTACTTATGTTTTAGAAAGTAAAGGAAACATACAATATTGTTATCGATTATTCACAATTTTACAAGTATGAGAAATGCATTAATCTAAATCTTAAAAAAATAGTTCAAAAAAAACCTAAAAGTGGAAATAGTTTAAGTATAAAAGTGAAATTAATATTTGGATTGTAAAATTAGGACGTAAAAGAAATTCATGTATCTTAAATTATTATGCATTGATTAAATGATCAAATAACTTATACATGTATATTTTTTAATATTTTGCGTTTTTTTTGATACAGTCAATTACAATATTTCATAACGAAATGAACTAATATGATTAATCACATATTATAATATCTAAAACCCCGAACATTTAAGAAAATAACAAACACATGATATAAACTTTATCTCGTCCAACGGACGGATTAGCACCCTAGTAATTCTAAAAGCAAGCAACATTAACAAACTCAACAAAATAAATACATCATAACATGCTATTTTAACAAACATGGGTTTGGTCTATAGAGATGTCAAAAGCTGACTTAACCCGCTAACCCGGCCTGAACCGCTTGAAAATTTTAGGGTCAAGAACTGAAAAATTTGAACCCGAAAGTCGTAATAAACCGAAGCCGATAGAACCCGAAATCCGTTGGGTTGATCGATTTAGTATATTTATAGAATATTTAAATTTTATTTTGGTCTCTATTTATTACTCCCTCTGT
Source organism: Fallopia convolvulus (assembly GCA_964016875.1). Classification (NCBI taxonomy): domain Eukaryota; kingdom Viridiplantae; phylum Streptophyta; class Magnoliopsida; order Caryophyllales; family Polygonaceae; genus Fallopia; species Fallopia convolvulus. The sequence goes on from OZ024729.1 coordinate 34,380,802, forward strand.
CGTTTTAGTTTTGGACACAAGATTTAAAAAAATATCAACCAAACTCAAAAATGTAATATTTTATGAAATTTTACCATTCATGATATTTTTCAACCAATGAATGAATAACATTAATCAATAAAAACACATTTCAATAACAGTTCTCATAACTCACTCCTTATCAATTGCCTAGAAAATCTAAAACGACACAACTGGATCAAATTTATAGGGCTAAAACGGCACTTAATTTCAATCCCTTTCTTTTCGCTACCGTTCTGGATGTTTAACAAGGGAGATACAAGAAGAGGTCCTGTGGTGTATGCTTTTCGCTGACGATATTGTGCTAGTAGGCGAGTCGAGAGAGGGTGTATGCAGAAACCTAGAATCCTGGAGAGAGAAGCTCGAGATAGATGGTTTTAAGCTAAGCTGGACTAAAACAGAGTATGTAGAGTTTAAGTTCAGCATATGGAATTTAACATTAAGGCATGTTATAGCATGACACGAGTTACTAAGTACACAGGACAGGATATATCATGTGTAATGACTTGAAATCCTCTAGCTAACCATTACAGAAAATATCACCACTGTAAACAACTATCCATAGATAATCATAATACAGGCTATTTCATGTAGCATGACTGGAAATCTTCTATCTACACAGACCACAAAATATCAACAGTGCCAACAACTACCCATTGCTAATCATAAGACAAGATATATCACTTAGCATGCCAGGAAATCTTCTAGCTAAGCAGAACACAATATCTCAAGTGCCAACAACTAATTACACATAGCTAATCCATAAGACAAAAATATGCCAAAGTGCCAACAAAAGAGATACAAATTCCGACAGAAGGAGTGCACATGAAAGAACCTTCAAATGTAAACTGATTCTCGGAATGCACACAATAGAACCATGAGAGGATATATCCTGGAAGTTGAGATCACACAAAACAATACCACATCATATGGAGTTTAACCTTGAGACATTTTATAGCATGATAGGAGTTACTAATTACACAGGACAGGATATATCATGTGGCATAACTGGATATCCTATAGCTAATCATAAACCGAAATATCAGCATTGTCAACAATTACACATAGCTAATCGTAAGACAGGGTATCCAGTTTTGAAGTCGTAGAGCATTTTTCAATCTTTCCTGGAATTAGGAGGGAAATATAGGTTGTCCACAACCTCGTACACCAATACAGAACCAAGCGACACATTTTTCAAGCGGTGGCTGATTCTAGTTTTGAAGTCGTAGAGCATCAGATGACCCATTGTTGGTGCTAAAACCTTAATACTGTTGGCTTGACCCATCAACCCATACACTTCGTTGGTTCCAAGGGAAAGATCAAATTCTAACATTTCGACCCACTCCCCATCCAGCCACCCCAATACATGACATGTCACGGGAGATTTGTCATCGCCCCAACGAACAAGCGATAGTTTTCCTCCTCAGTTGGAAAGCACAGTAAATTTGTCCTCGAACTCCGGCATCTTAATGAAGCCAAAACTTTCTTGAACGAAGTCAAATACCAAAACAACCGTCGCAGGGAATCCAATCCCTCATATTCTCCGGTGTAAAGATGGTATAGGCCCCTTTGTATTGTGAGACAAGAACAACCAACTGTCTTTCCTCTTTCTTGCGGGTCATATACAAATTGAGTACAATGAGCTTATAACGAAAGCTATCATCTAGGTTGACCCAGAAACCAGTGCAACAATAGCGTATTTGCATTTTATCCCAATTATAATCCCCTAAGGGCTGAGTTGAAACTAAGACACACATATCTCTTGCCCAATTCATCAGAAGAAAGGAGTTAAATGCTTGATCGAAATAGCACCTAACGCCCTTGTCACAGCCCTAGAAGTGGATGCTTCTGCACTTTGTTCGCCGTTCATGGCCCCTTTGTTTCTCCGGAGGTATGTTGTGGGGTTTAACATCGATCCACTTTTCCACATACCCTCTTTCATATTCAATACAGAATCGTGGATTTTGTAGAGAAAGGTGCTCTGCCGTGAAGTAATCGGAGTCGATTACTTCCTTCCAACCGTTCGAAATTGAAGTATAGACTTCACTGATAAACGGGTGGCAACTAGAAACAACACATGTTGAGGGAAGTAGTCCGACATTGAAGTTCATTGAACTGTAAACCCCAGTTCAGTGAAGGAGTTGAACAAACACTTTCTTCTTTTTTGGTTTAGGTAGAAGGACACTCTTTTTTGTTTAGGTAAATGAAGAGTCATTGCGCATACAACGTATATAACCCCCGGTGCACGTGTAATTTCGGTCAAAAAAAAGGGAAACAAGGAAAAAAATTCACCACCGTCAATCTTCTGGCATAAGATTTGGGAAGAGGAAACCGAACAACCAATTATTTTTTAGGTTAACCAACCCGACTTTTTTGTAATTTCGGTTTGGTTAACCGAACAGAAAATATAAGACTTGCATATTTTCGGTTTATCGGTTCGGTTTCGGTTCACGATTTTAGACACTATTTTACTATTTCTCATTGATATAAGACTCGCATAATAAATTTGATGGGGTAAAAAATAATACACACCCAGTTAGGGGTGTAAATGAACAGAGCCGTGCATGAGAAATTCGATGTTCGGCTCGGTTAAATCTTGTTCGTATTTGGCTCGGTTTGTAACTGAACCGAGCGTGAACACAATTTTAAGGCTCGAAAGATAAATGAACTGAGCTTGAGCACAAGATAACGCGGCACGTTTGGTCATGAGAAAACTTGATTATATGCTCATGAGCAAGCTCAATTATACACACATAAAAAACTAGATTATACGTTCATGAATAAGCTATACTATGTATAGTATATACAATATATAGTTTATGTTAAATTACATAGTTTTTGTGGTGTTTCTCAAACCACGCAGTTTAAATTTTAGATTCATTTGCTTGTATAATTGATCATGTAAACGAGTTGTTCACGAATTTGTCTCTCGAAGAAACTAAATGACAGGTTCGCGAGTAAGCTTGAGCTTAGTGAACATTTAAATGAACAAAGCACAAACAATATTTTAAGCTCCAACCAAGCTCGCGTTCAATCTCAAGCTCTATTTTTTACAGAGCCGAGCTTGAGCAACGCAAATAAAAAAAAGTTAATTTTAAAAGAAAAAAGAAGAAGTTATTTTAGGATAAAAACTACATATTTCTAAAAGCAACATCAACAAACACAACAAAATATATCGTACTTCTAAAAGGGAAATGCAAATCCATAATTCTAAAAGCAACATCAACAAACACAACAAAATACATCATAAAATGCTAATTTAACAAAGATGGGTTGGGGTTCGTTGCATCCTCAAAGATAATACAAACACTGAAACCATTAACATAAATCAGAGTTCATCCACAATCTAATAAGTAATAATGGTCAAACATCCATAGATTCCATACAACCCGCTAGCTTAGGTTTCCTCCAGTTTAGGGTTCTTTGCATCCTCCAACTCACATCGCAGCTTAAGGACCGTACGGCGCAAATCCTTCAGTTCGCTAGTAAATCTTGGATGATTTGCAGCATCCGCTTCCCAAGGTTATCGTCGCATACTAAACCAATTAATTCAAGTTCTTGATCCAAAGCATCCTCCGCCGCTTCAACTTCTCCCCGGAAATGATGCTCATATTTCCTGAAATCCCCGCTTTGATAGATCTCCCCAGAATCTGACATTCTCGCTGCACACAAACCTGTTCTCAACACATTCAACATTATTATGTTAGCACAAGCACATATATACAAAAGATAGGTCCTATTTTAGTTTGTACATAACACATTCAACAATCTTTTCTTAGCATAAACACATTTATTCAAAAACATGTTCTGTTTCAGTTCTCAGACAACACATTGAACATGATATTCTAAGCACAACCACATATATGCAAAGATAGGTCCCTACTTCTGGTTTCTACACAAGACATTCAACATTACCTCTTTCCTCAACTGGAACACAGCCACACGGGCACAAGCTCCCAACCTATTAGAGGGATTGGAACCTGAAACACACAAACGAAGGATTTACAACACCATTAGGGAGGCAAATGACAGATGATATGAGATGAAATGGGAGATTTTTAGTAAGAGGAGAGCCTTTACAAGTGATAAAAGTGAGAGTGGAGAAGAACCTGCAAGGCAATGGGTAACTACAAGCACAAGTTAAGGACCTTATATAGAAGAAAGGGGAACTAGGTTTTTCATTCAACCATGCCAAACACAACGGGCAAGGGTGCTTCCTTTGGCAACAACTGACACTGGCAGGCCTCACCATACTACTAGACATATAAATTACAGTTGCAGAACACACTTTAACTTCAATCCAAAGATTCCAAAACAAGACATATTTCATGGCCCCCAAACACTGATGTGGACCCCACAAACAACATATAAATTACCAAATGAACTACACCCCCAAAGATTCCCAAAATAAGACATCATGTGGACCCCATAAATCAGACACTTGCAACTTTCATCTAAATCACCCACACACAAGTAATTTAATAGTATGATGACAAAACTTCTAAATTACTAAAGTTCCACAAACAGTAGGACAGAGTGGGACATGGCATATAAGCAGAACCAAGTAAACCAAGTCCGAAAAGTAGATTGATGAATACAAACCGACATAGACACCAACCATAAATAGTAATACAATATAACAAAAGGGTTGGTGAGTGTGGGGCTATTAATGTTGCATAAAATTGCAGCAAACAAACACACCTACAATACAACCTGAAAGCACACAACTTACTAAAATTAGGTAGCAAACATACAGTTAAGCATTGCTGAACTTCTATGCACAAAACCATGTCCCCTTTTGAATCTGCAACAAGAGAACAAATCTGCAAACAAGACATACTCTGTGTCCCCCACAAACTGATGTGGACCCCACAAACAACATATAAATCACCAAATGAACTACACCCCCAAAGATTCCCAAAATAAGACATCATGTGGACCTTGCAACTTGAGGGAAAGCAAACACTTGCATCTACATCACCGAAACACATGTAATTTTATAGTATGATGACAAAACAAAGTTGAACTGAAGTACATAAGTTCCATAAACACTAGGACAGAGTGGGACATGGCATATAACCCTAAACAACTAAACCAAGTCTGAAAAGTAGATTGACGAATACAAACCGACATAGACGCCAACCATAAATAGTAAAACATTATAACATAAGGGTTGTTGAGTGTTGGGCTCCTGATGTTGCACGAAATTGCAACAAACAAACACACCTACAGTAGAACCTGAAAACACACAACTTACTAAAATTAGGTAGTAAACATACAATTAAGCATTGCTGAAGTTCAATACATAAAACCATGTCCCCTTGTGAATCTGCAACAAGAGAACAAACCTGCCTTGTAACCTCCTAAAAAATCTGATCCCACATCGAACTTATTTCTAGGTCTACCCCAGATTCCCGAAACTCCTTACATTCAGGGCAAGCCTGCAAATGCAATATCAGTAATGAGAATATGGCTACAATGTGAAGATAGACATTGCACTATTCATTATACTATCACGGATATATTGATTATTATTTAATAACACGTATAGCCTGTTTACTCTGTTATATGATGTATTATTGTTAGCTTTATCTCAGGAGAATATATTCCACTCTAGGGTGAGTTATTCGATCCATACAAACACGACAGCTTCATATTTGCTAATTGACTATATACTTAGCGTATCAACCAAAAACATATCTAGCTAGTCCACACTACAAAGTCACAAAGTGAGCATGAAAACTTTTCTAGTATTCGATGGGACTATCCAGGGAACTTGCCTCGATCATCTGTTGCCACCATGTGTCATCCCCGATGAATTGGCCAGTGGACAAGTCCCATGCATCATTGCCTCCTAGAGTTTTGAAGGAACACCAAGTACGCCACTTTGATCGGTGGTCCTCTAGTCTGAATATCAGTTGCGAGGGGACCAGCAGAATACCAGTTTGGAGCCCAAACATGTTGGAAGTCTCCCACCATGATATACTCTCTTCCAGAGGAAGGTGAGCCTTGCTCATGGAATGTCGAACAATGGTTAGGAATACCTTATCCCAGTCCTTCTTCCATTCCAGAATCATGCGCATCTGCAATCCATGTAAAACCAGTAAGTAACGTGTAGGTACTAAAGCATAAGCACATAGGGTTTCACACTTGGAAGTAAGAATAAGACATGAAAGCAAGCAAGCGAGCTACAACCCTCTTAATGGAGAGGGTTCACACGGGAAGTATGAAATTCTGTGTGAAAGCAATCAAATAAAGCAACAACCGTAAACACAGATGTGGAAGGAAGACACAGGGTAAAGATTGCTTCCAACAAACATTAAAGACAGCAGCATCAGACAAAGAGGAACTGCAACCCTAGTTCTATCCAACGGCCGTGAAACGGCGAAAGCTGAACTGTACAACCGTAGTTCTCAGATTCAAAATTGTAATGGAAGTCCGTTCATTCCATCAAATCAAACCAAAACAGATCAAGAACATCGAAGGGGCCATCAAAGCCCCCGAACAAACAGCAAAAAAAATTAAACAAAATAAGGAGTCAGGAATTGCAACTTAACCGCAGATATTATAAGTGCATGTGGAGTTCACGATGATCATCTGAAGGCCTCGTTCCCTCTCTTGCTTTCTACCTTCTCCGATATCGACTCCGAATACGACGGGTACAAGATGAACGCTCGAGAAAGGACCAAGTAGCGAAGAGAATCAGAAAAGTCGTCTAAAAGATGGTAGCAAAGCTTTTCTAAGAAGCTTCGGTCCATAACGACATCGTCTAGCTGGGTATTTTTTATTTATTTATTTTTTTTGATAAGGTAAGAACCCGGACTTGGAATAAATATGGCTCGCTCGACTCTGGGTGTCCATCGGGCGGGTCGGGTCGGGTGTGGGTCGAGTCAATTCAGTTTTTGTTAATCTCGGGTTCAGGATTTTTCGGATTCGGCTCAAATCTGTTCGGGTCAGACCTGTCTCCTGTATAAAAATTTTAATTTTTCTCCGGCCAGGTTTGTGTTCAGAGACGCGCGGGTCGGACCGGTTTCTCAGGTCGGTCAAGTTTTGACAACCCTACACTTAACCCACCCATCACTCGCGGGTCATTCGGTGACCCACCAGCCGTGAATTATTACGTTAGAATACTATTAATTAGTCAAATTCAAATTCGAGTTAAAAGCACTAATGCATTGATATTGGTTCCCCTAAAAATAGGCAACAAGCAGAAATTTGGTGGTGAAGTTGAGAAAACAATAGTGGAGACTCAAAAATTACGGCCGATCAAATCTCCTCAATCATTTAAACTATCTATTAAGAATTTACCGATCGCTAGATATCGTACTATGGTATTTGTCAATCATGCATATTAATTGGCCCGTGAAAGTTTGATAACTAGTTGGTATATTTAACGTAAATGCACAACTCGTGTTGTCAATTGCCCACCCTACGCCCTAAATCGTAAACCCAACAATCACGATATCCTACGATCCAGTATTTGATCCATATACGGATCGTGTTTCTTTCCAAAACCTAACATGTATTTAGTCTCGTATTCGTATTAGTTTAATTATGATCCTGAATATAGGACCTTATGATCCCATCCATCAAGCTTGCCAGGGCCTCCTTATGGCCCGGCAAACCGTTTGATAACTAGTTGGTATATTTAACGTAAATGCACACCTCGTGTTTTTAATTGCACACCCTACGCCCTAAACCATAAACCCAACAATCACGATATCCTACTATCCAATTTTTGATCCATATGCAAATCGTATTGCTTTCCAAAACCTAACATGTATTTAGTCTCGTATTCGTATTAGTTTAATTATGATCCTGAACATAGGACCTTACGATCCCATCCATCAAGCTTGTCAGGGCCTCCTTATGGTATCCGACCCTAAAACACTATCCAATTCGAAGTAGACATTTGACATTTTAACATCTTTGTTTCACTGTTTCAAACAAATGCAAAACCGCACATAGCGAGGTACACCACAAACTATACCCTTTTCATTATTTTTGAGAATTGCACACTGTGTGATTTCCTATGATCGGGGTTATGAGGATTAGGATCCTATCTGTGTTGGATCGTTTAGGGTATTTTTGATCGGATTATAAGATCTGATCGATGAACCATAAGATCCTCCTTTCAAAGTATGCAATGCCAGTGTAATGGATTGTAAATGTTGCTATTTATGAAGTAATTCCAAAATGGTTATCGGTAGTTTTCCTGATGTGGGGGTGACCTGGACAGTGGTTTACCATCAGTTACAACTTTTGTCCACTACCTCTCCACGTGTTCCCACTATCTTTATACGTCCCTAGGAGTATCTAATCATATTAGAAAACATATCATCGATTTCATACACATTGTTGGAATGATTCAAAGGTGGTTACCAAGCGGTTACTGATGTCTCTCTATTTGGTGGTGTTTTCATATGTGATTTCCTTTGTAAATATCTTTCTTTTTCCCCTTTTCTTGTGCGTTTTGTTCCTTTTTAGCCTAGTTCCCGTATTTCTATGAGATTCGGAGACTACGCGCATTTTATGTGTTTTGTAGGTAAATTGGCATGGATCAAGGGTCGTTTTGAAGGAGGGTCGAGACATGGAGCAAGGCCCGAGCAAAGGAGGAAAGAGAGGTGCAAGCCATGAAGAAGAACAAGAGAAGCCAACAAAGAAGAAGGTGGAACGAGGTCAGGACCGAGTTGCAACCAACATCGGGCCCGACTTTGAAGTCTCCAGAACATCGGACCGAGTTGCACAGTACCTCGGGCCCGAGGTCCTCCGTGTCGGTCCAAGTCGGTCACCGAACTACTTGAGCTCCAAGGCACGAATTTGTGAACTTCCACTTTTGCCCCTCATCTATTAAAAGGCCCTCTTGTCTTCTAAGAAGGGGGTTCCCACACTTAGCAAGGAACCAAAACCCTCAAAATCTCTCAAGGGGATACTTGGAGAGCAAGGAGGAAGGAGAGGAGAAGGAGAAGAGAGAGAATCGGCCAAGAGAGAGGAAAATTGATAGGTTTGGTTGATAGATTTGCTTTGCTTTGTTTTGATCTTGTGGATTTGGAAACCCTTGATTGGAATTTGTGGATTGCTTTTGATTTTGAATGAAACTTTGCTTTGTCTTGAGATTGATGATGTTGATTGCTTTCCCTTTTGATTTGTTTGCTTTCTTTGTTTGCCTTATGGAGTAGATCTCCTTGATCTTGGGTTATGGGGGAAAACCCTAGCTAGATTGGGGATAGAAACCCCAATTCCATAGCCTTGAGTGTTTGATCTAAGGAACCCACTCTACATAGAGCTACAATTCCTTGCGAAAGTCGGGAATCAAGGCTTGATATTGGCAAAGTAGCGAAAGTGAACATGTGTCAATCTCAAGACCTTGCTTCGAAGGGGATTTCCCCAATGATCGATGTGTAGAAGTGGTTGGAACGAGGGCGAAAGCACTCGATCCTAGTCCGATCACCACTCATTGCTTGAATTGGGGTGGAAAAGCCTTAATCTACTAGAGAAGGAACCCAAAAGCCCAAGATCTACTTTTCAATCTTTGAGTTCGACATCCCCAGCTACCTCGGGCCCGACTTACCCAGTGTCGGTCCCGACTTCCTCTCGTCGCCAACCTCGGGCCCGATGTGACCTCAGTGTCGGTCTCGACTATTTTCTTTGTTTTCCTTTGTTTTATGCTCTCCTTTCTAGCTTCCTAGTGTCTAGGCACATCGATCGAGTAGACTTCCCGAGTGTTCGACACCCACCACGTACTACAACGGGGTCGGGTTATAAATTGTATCTCTTGACCCTCGCACACCGTGAGAGGCGATCAAAAAGAAATGGCGCCGTTGTCGGGGAAGTCTAAGTGCATTGAGTGCCAATTTGGTGAGTTTCTTGTGTTTTGGTAGTGATTTGGGTGAGGGAATAGCCCAAACCCTTTGTTTGTTTTTGATTTGTTTTGGTTTGTGTTTTTGTTTCATAGGTGTATGCTAGCTCGTTCCTCCCGAGGAACACTTGAGCTTGAGTTTGTGAGTGATTCGGAAAGTATTCTCAAAGAAGCCCGAAGAAGGAAAAGGATGGAGAATCAAGCTCTCCATGTTGATTAAGAGTTGGCTCGACTTAGGGCCGAAATGGCTAGATTGCAACTTGAGAGGGACAATCAAGAGGAGGTGGCAAGAAGAGAACGGGAGCAACGGATGAGAGCCGAGGCTCAACTCAACGCTCTACCCCGGAATGCACGCCAATACATGCATCCGGAGCTGAGGGTACCCGAGCCGGCTATTGTGCTTCCTGAGGTTGCCAAGAATTTTGAGATCAAGACGCAATTCATCTCCCTCATCAAGCGTGATCAATTCGAGGGCCGTCCACATGAGTGTCCCATAGAGCATGTTAAACGATTTGTGGATATGTGTGAGACGATCTCCACCGACGAGGAGACATTGGAGTATGTGCTTCTAAAGGCGTTCAAATGGTCACTTGGGGGCAAGGCCGCACATTGGCTCGAGAGCCAAGCTCCTAGGTCAATCACAACTTGGAAGACACTCTATGATGCTTTCTTGATGAAGTTCTTCCCGCCCTCAAAGACAACCGAGTTAAGAAGGAAGATTCCCGCCCTCTTCGAAGCATGGGACCGTTTCAAGGAGATGTTACGCCAATGTCCTACTCATGGCCAACAACCATATGTGCTTCAAGACATCTTTTTCCAAGGCATCAATCCGGTAACGAAGGACAAGCTCAATCTCCACACCGATTGTGGGTTCATAGACTTGACACCGGATCAAGCTTGGGAGCTACTTGACAAGCTATCCGATTATGAGGCCATGTATGGGGTGAGTCAAGCTAGCAAGGAGGTGAAAGTTCAAGGTGAAGGTGCAAGGAAGTTATATGATCCAAAGGGAGAAGACATTGATAGGGATGTGAAGCTCCAATTCCTTGAAGGTGAAGTGAGCAAGCTTAAGAGGCAAGTCCACTACTACAAGCAAAATGCTAGAGCTTATGAGGAGTGTGGATCCTTTGCACATGCTACACAAGTTTGTCCGAAAGAGAGCCAAGTACGCTTGGCCGAGCGAATTGAGGAAGCAAACTTTGTTCGAGGAAATTTCGGTGGAAGAGGCAATTTCAACAATGGTGGCAATGGCCGGTGGAACAATGGTCAAGCTCAAGGCTACAACAACAACTTCAACCAAAACGAGCCAAGGGCGCCACCACCACCATATAGACCACCGGGATTCAATGAGTTACAAACATTTGCTCAAGAGATGAGAGATGGGTTCAAGGAGATGAGGACCCAATTCAATGAGTTTGGTGCATGGAGGAGGCAAGTCGACAATCAATTTGCCCAAATCGCGACTCAAGCCCCGAGAGAGAATGGGTGACTTCCGGGCCGACCCGAGGAGAATCCCCGAGCTCAAAACAATCAAAATGAAGTCCGGGCAATTGGATTGAGAAGTGGCCGAAACCTACCCGAGCCACACGTGCCTAAGAAGAATGAAGAGAGTCGGACCAACTTACCCAGCAAGTCGGGTCCGACGTTCCCCGAAGTCGACCCAGCAAGATCGACTCCTTCACCCAGGACCGAGGTCGAGAGCAACTCGGGACCGACGTACATAGACCTCGATCCTACTCCTCTGTCCAGGACCGAGATCCACAACATCGGGCCCGACATGGTGCCCAAGTTGGTCCAACCAGGAAATGTTGCAAATGAAGTAGGGAAGTCCAAGGAGGTTGATCCAAGCAAGATTCAAGGTGCAACGATTCTTCCATATCCCTCAAAGAAGCCGAAAGATGTTGTTGAGAACAAGTTCAAAAGGTTTCTCAAACTCTTGCAAGGCTTGAACATCTCTATCCCGTTCACCGATGCATTGAGTGAGATGCCATCTTATGCCAAGTTTTTAAAGGAGATTTTGAGCAAGAAGAGGTCCATAGTTGAAATGCAAGATGAGGTCAAGACCTTGGAGTTACCACAAAAGCTAGGAGATCCCGGTCGTTTTGCTATAACCATTGGTGTGGGGTCTCAAAATTTCCAAGCCTTATGTGACCTTGGGGCAAGTGTTTCGGTGATGCCCGCTAGCATTTGGAGAAGAGCAAATTTAGGTGAAATGGAGCCGGCCGATATGTCCCTAACTATGGCCGACGGTTCCATCATCAAGGCTAGGGGAATATTGGATGACGTGCCGGTGCGAGTTGGAAAGTATTTTGTCCCCGATGATTTCGTGATCTTGGACATGCACGAGGACCCCTTGGTCCCAATAATCTTAGGAAGACCATTCTTAGCTACGGCGGGGGCAAGGTTTGATGTCAAAAATGGCAAGGTTTCCTTTGAGATTGGTGAAGAAGAGGTCGATTTTCACTTCAACAAGGCCTTGAATGAGCCGGACGCCTTGGCCATCCTTAAACTTGAAGAGAGTGCTAAGAGAAAAGGTGAAGAAGAGGAAGTTGCTAGAGAGGTCATTGTGTTGAGAAGAGATGAAGGGTTGAATAAACAAATACAAGCAAGGGAGTTGTTGGAGCAAATTGAGGATCAAGATGAGTCAAGGATCAATGCTAGCCCAAGGAGAAATGAAGAGTATCCTTACTTATATCCTTTTGATGTTGGTGATGACCACAATTCTTCCAAAACTTTTGATTCCTACATTTGTTTAAGTGATTTGAAAGATGACTTAGGAGACTCCTACATTTGCCTTAGTGACTTGAAGGATGAATTGGTAGAATCTCCTAGGAATTCTTTGGATAACTTTGGTGTAGGAAAAGAAAAACATGATGGAGCAAGAAAGGAGGAGAAATCTCACCCGTTGGAGGAGTATGATGAGATAGGCCCGAGATCGGAGAGCCATGCCTATGTAGACCATCGTTGGTGGTTTTATGGGTATGAAGGTAATGGGCATAATAATGGCGAGCAATTCACCGTGTTTCACCCGCCATGAGGTTGAGGTTAGGAAGTCAAGCTAGTGACTCTAAACGAGCGCTTCTCGGGAGGCAACCCGAGCTAGTAGCTTTCTTTTCGTAATTTTAGTTTGATTTTTCTTAGTTTAGCCTAGCTTTTCCCTAACCAATCTCTATCTAGTGTTTTGTGGATTTATGGTGTCGTGCATTCTTCAAAGTTGTGTAGGATTTGAGGTGAAATATTTAAATGGAAATATGGGAAAGAAGTTGCAAGAGGATGGAGTAAAATTGGTGACCCGAATACTCCCACATCGAGCCCAGGTAAGTCGGGCCCGACATAGGGACGTCGGTCCATGAAGTCGGTCCAACCCGATTTGACTAGTTGGAATGCCAATTTTGCCCTTGACCTAATTTGTCCTTTTCCCCCATTAAATACTATCCCCCACCTACCTATCATCTTCATAGCAACCACCATTCCCAAAATACAACCCCTCTCCCTCAACACTCTCAAAGTCGGCCGCCCCTACCCTCACCATACTCGATCCACATCCTCCCCACTTCATCTCGTTCCAACCACAAAAAGGCCTCCCAAACCCGAATCCAAGTAGAAATCTCGAGTTCAATATAGTTCTTCATCCCCCATCTCGATCTAGATTGAAAAAAATTTGAGTTCAAAGTTGGTTATTTGTTTAAAAGTTCAATACTCTTCAAATCCGGTATGTGTTACTCGATCTCTACTTATTTCTTTGAAAATTTTGTGCTTTCATTGCGTAGATTGAGTAATGCCATGTTTGATTGAGAGCTTGAGCTTGAGCATCAATGGTGGATTTGCATGATTTGTGAAATTGAGCTTTAAAGTTGTTTATGCATGCTTAGATCCATTTAGAACTTCGATTAGGGATGTTTGATGGTTGAATTTGAAATTTAAGTGCATGATAGAGTGATTTGGGTTGGTTTTAGGTTAGAGTCGAAGCATGAATTAGGTCGAGATCGAAGTGCCCAGGAGAGTCGGGCCCGAGGTGAGAAAGTCGGTCCAACATGTCGGACCGAGGTTGAGTAAGTCGGGCCCGAGGTAGACTGGAAGTCGATCCATGATGTTTTTGCTCTCTTCTTGTGATATCATGTGGATTCATGTGTTTAATTGTTGGCTATAGCCTAATCATGATGTAGAATGATCATTTGCTTAGCTATTGTTAGAAGATATCCATGATGATTCATGTTGGATCGAGATGCATGTGAGTCTAGAGACTAAGTATGGGGTCCCCTTTGTGTTGAAATATTGTTGTGTGTTGATGAGTGCTTTTGTTGAGTTGTATGGAGTTTATCTTGGACCCTTTTGTTGGGTTGGATGTGTGTAGGTACCATGGAGACAAGAGCTTCATCCTCTCATGTGGAAAGGCCAAGGAAGAAGTCCAAGAAGACGAGGAAAGAACCGAAGTTGGATGATGTCTATTTGGAGGATGATGAGCAAGTGGAGAATTATGAAAGATATATGGCGCTTGAGCACCACACGAGGTGGCTTGATTGGGAAGCCGTGAGGAAAATGGACATGGATCAAGCCCTTCCAAGATGCTACTCCCACATCGGTCTTAATGGGATGCTAAGGTGGGACAACACTCACTACCCCGCCCTCACCTCGGAATTCATGGCCACTTTTGAGTGCACTTATGATAATGTGGAGGATGAGGAAGGGGAGCTCACTTTCCGATTGGGCAACGAGGACCACAATCTCACTCTTAGGGATTTGGCTACCTACTTCGGGTTTCCATGCCCAAGAGAAGAGGCCGGCGTCAACAATGAGAAGGTGAACCAAGTGTGGCGTCATGTGACCGGGAAGAGTGAGATGAGAAAGGGCGCCTCCACAAACGAGATTGCTAGCCCTCTTTTTCGGGTCATGGTGCGAGTCTTGGGGTGTGCAATCTATGCTCGTCATGAGTTGAGCAAGCCAATGAAGGAAGAGATCATGTTGCTCCATGAGATGCTCTTCAACACCGAGAAGCCCATGAATCTTGCATGGGAGTGGGTCAAGATGGTGCGGGACTTCCAAAGTTCCTCTTGGATCTACTTCGGTGGGATGATAGCAAGGCTCGCCATGCATCTAGGAGTTGATCTTGACAAGTATTCTCCGGCTCCGAATGGTGTTGAGTTCATGAACATGAAGTATTTCAAGAAGGCCAACATCGTCAAGGAGAAGCTCTACATGATTTCCTTGGCCCCTCACTCAAACTATGAGGGTGTGTCGATCCGGTTAATGCACAACCTCTATGATCTTTCTCGGTATCAAAATTGGTACCAAGTGTGGGCCGGCAAGCCACACTCATTTGGTGACCCCGAAGGTGCAAGAGAGGGGCGGCGACAACAATCTCAACACATTCGGTTTACCTCTCCTCCATCTACACCGGATTCCGACCAAGACAACTTCGTGTTTGCACCTCGTGGGGAAGACATGGAAGTCGATCAAGAGCAAACTGAAGAAGATGAGCGCTTCCAAGGTTTGATGGCCAACCTCCGAGCCACGCACCAAGCTCCAACACTGGCGGACCGAGGTACACACCAAGTCGGGCCCGACGTCCCCCGACGTCGGTCTAGTTCATTCCATGGTGGTGAGGTCCCGAGGCATTATGAGCGTGGAGAAGGGAGCGGTGCAAGGCGAGAGCAAGCTCAAGGTGGTGGTTATGAAGGCTATGCCCAATGGTACGGTCCGGGAATGGTGTTTCCCGAGCAACAACAACCGGTGGACATGTCCTTCTTAGCCAACCAAATGGCTCATCTCCAACTTCAACAAGAAAATGTTCTCCAAGAGGTCCATCAAGTGAATCTCCAACAACAACAAATGTACCAACAACAACAACAAATGCTTCAACAACAAATGTACCAACAACAACAACAAATGCTTCAACAACAAAGTTCTTTCCAAGCTAGCCAACAAGAGATGAACCGGGCCCTCGGCTACACTAGACGAGAGGTAGAGGAGCTTAGGGAGGTGGAAGACCAAAGGTGGCGGGTCCAAGATAGCTACAACACATGGATGAGCGGGAACTTCCCTTCCCGTGAGGACCAATGGACACGCCCGGAGCCTCAACTTCAACCACCACCACAAGACTTCTACCAAGAACAAGTGTACGAGAGGGAGCGGCAAGCAAGGCTCCAAAGAGGACGTAGACGTGAAAACCCCTTCGAGTGATCCTATACATGCCATTGAAGAATAAGAAATTGTGAGCTTTTCATACTCTTCTCTCTTGCTTTTAAGTTTTGGTTTCCTTGTTTGATGGGGACATCAAAATTTTAAGTATGGGGTGGGGGTAAGTGTGTTCATGATTTCACTTGTTTTGAGGATATTTAGTTTGTGTTTTTAGTTTGTGTTTGGGATGTTTGCTTCTTGGTTTGTGGTTTGATGAAAAACATGAATGATTAATTTGGTCTTGAATGGATGAGTTTTTGGTTTTAGAGAAATTTTTGCAAAAATCCATAAAAATTGAAAAAATTGTGTTGAAAACAACAAAAAGATTTTGTGTTTTGTAGGTTTTGGACTAGAAATTCCCATCTTAGATTGCCAAAACAAAAGCTAATGATGATGTGAGCATGTAAATTCCTTTGCATATTTTTGGATAGTTTAGCCTCTTAAATAATGTTGCTTTTGATGTGATCATGATATCTTGCTTGTTTTATTGAACATGTGAGTTCTAGGATGAGTTCTTATGCAACTAAGTATGAGTGACCCTTGTGAGATTGATTATTGGCCATTTTAGGGATGCTTGTTCATATTTGCATATCCCTCATTTTTCTTGTGTGATTAGCTCATTCATGCTTAGTAAAACTTGCTATTGCGGTGTTTATCTATTTTCCAAGACCGTCATGAGATTTGTCCTAGCATTGTCACATTGATTTTGAACTTTATTCTTCTAGTCACATAAATGTTCCATATCCTACCATGAAGATAATCCTTTGTTTGTAGCCCCGTTCTAGCCTAAGCCTTTGTTTGAAACTCCTCAAAAATATTATTCCTAGCCTTATATGACTTGACCCTTATGGGATTGGACTTTAGAAGAGAGGTTTGGATTGTATTTGAAGAGTTGAGATTCTCTTGGGTTTAAGGGCAAGGAATGGTGTTATGAATCATGTGGGTAGTGCATCTTTGTTGTACAAAAATGAAAAAAAAAAGAAAGAAAAGGAAGAAAGAAAATGTTGGAAATGTAAAGTGGAATAAAGCAAAGAGCTTAAGTGAAGAAAAGGGTCCGACCGAGTTACAAGCAACATCGGGCCCGATGTCATAAGAAAGTCGGTCCAAATGTAGAAAGTGTTGAAAATCCAACAAAAAGCATAAGAGCAAAGATGAAGTGGAATGTTAAGTGAAGTTTTGGGTTGAAAGGAAAATGTTAAGTCTTTTGGGTGAGTGTGAAGGTAATTGTGGAATTTGGTGAAGTTGGTGAGAGTTTAGGTTGTTCAATCCCCATTGTAAGCACCACAAGACCAAATAATTCCTACCTTGAGAAATACCAAAAGCCCCATTACAACCCGGCCGAATGGAACCTCTTTGAGGACCTCCATTGAGCCAAGTTCGAAATTCTTTGTGTACTTTGCATTAGGCATCTCTAGGTGGAGGAATTGGTGATATTAGCTTCAATAGTAAAGTCCTTACTTGCATGATTTTCGAGCTTGAGTGTTCATTGCTAAACCCAAACACATGATGAGTGATACACATTCACATATCCCTAAAGTGAGGCTTAGTTGCATTGACTTTATTCCTTGGAACACTTAATCATGTGTGATGATGTAATCTTGCTTGAATATCGATCATTTGTGCTTAAAATGTGTTTTCATATGAGGCTTTACTTGAAGATTATGTTTCGGTCTTGCTTACATTGTTATTGCTTGAGGACAAGCAAGTTTAAGTATGGGGTATTTTGATGTCTCTCTATTTGGTGGTGTTTTCATATGTGATTTCCTTTGTAAATATCTTTCTTTTTCCCCTTTTCTTGTGCGTTTTGTTCCTTTTTAGCCTAGTTCCCGTATTTCTATGAGATTCGGAGACTACGCGCATTTTATGTGTTTTGTAGGTAAATTGGCATGGATCAAGGGTCGTTTTGAAGGAAGGTCGAGACATGGAGCAAGGCCCGAGCAAAGGAGGAAAGAGAGGTGCAAGCCATGAAGAAGAACAAGAGAAGCCAACAAAGAAGAAGGTGGAACGAGGTCAGGACCGAGTTGCAACCAACATCGGGCCCGACTTTGAAGTCTCCAGAACATCGGACCGAGTTGCACAGTACCTCGGGCCCGAGGTCCTCCGTGTCGGTCCAAGTCGGTCACCGAACTACTTGGGCTCCAAGGCACGAATTTGTGAACTTCCACTTTTGCCCCTCATCTATTAAAAGGCCCTCTTGTCTTCTAAGAAGGGGGTTCCCACACTTACCAAGGAACCAAAACCCTCAAAATCTCTCAAGGGGATACTTGGAGAGCAAGGAGGAAGGAGAGGAGAAGGAGAAGAGAGAGAATCGGCCAAGAGAGAGGAAAATTGATAGGTTTGGTTGATAGATTTGATTTGCTTTGTTTTGATCTTGTGGATTTGGAAACCCTTGATTGGAATTTGTGGATTGCTTTTGATTTTGAATGAAACTTTGCTTTGTCTTGAGATTGATGATGTTGATTGCTTTCCCTTTTGATTTGTTTGCTTTCTTTGTTTGCCTTATGGAGTAGATCTCCTTGATCTTGGGTTATGGGGGAAAACCCTAGCTAGATTGGGGCTAGAAACCCCAATTCCATAGCCTTGAGTGTTTGATCTAAGGAACCCACTCTACATAGAGCTACAATTCCTTGCGAAAGTCGGGAATCAAGGCTTGAGATTGGCAAAGTAGCGAAAGTGAACATGTGTCAATCTCAAGACCTTGCTTCGAAGGGGATTTCCCCAATGATCGATGTGTAGAAGTGGTTGGAACGAGGGCGAAAGTACTCGATCCTAGTCCGATCATCACTCATTGCTTGAATTGGGGTGGAAAAGCCTTAATCTACTAGAGAAGGAACCCAAAAGCCCAAGATCTACTTTTAAATCTTTGAGTTCGACATCCCCAGCTACCTCGGGCCCGACTTACCCAGTGTCGGTCCCGACTTCCTCTCGTCGCCAACCTCAGGCTCGACGTGACCTCAGTGTCGGTCTCAACTGTTTTCTTTGTTTTCCTTTGTTTTATGCACTCCTTTCTATCTTCCTAGTGTCTAGGCACATCGATCGAGTAGACTTCCCGAGTGTTCGACACCCACCACGTACTACAACGGGGTCGGGTTATAAATTGTATCTCTTGACCCTCGCACACCGTGAGAGGCGATCAGTTACCCCAAAACCGTCACTCAGGTCGTCGAACTCACTAAAGTCAGGGAATTCTCAAGTGTCGATGTGAATCCCAATCAAAGATAAACCGACGTCGGTGACTCTCAAGGGTCGATGACACTAAAATCACCAACATGTTGCACACGATATAGATCGTATAATCGCTATCCACGTAGAATTAGATCGTTCTTTCGGTAAAAACCTTGCAAATCATCATCCTCGCACAACTTTAAAATTCAGTTGGAATGCTAGAGCAGTACCTAAACTAAATTGAGTTCCTACCTAAACTAAATTTTACCTAAACTACATTAGGTTTCTACCTAAACTAAATTAATTTTCTATACATTTTGGAGTAATGCTTATTTTATTGACAAAGCGTGTCATTTTACCTAAACTAAGTTAATTTTCTATGGTGTACAGCTGGAAAGCTAGGGCAGTACATCTATGCATGTTGAATATTTGCTACTAGCGGCACTAGTGTAGTTGTGTCACTGTGCGTCTGTGGCACATCCCATCATAGACAGAAGATTTCAATAAAATATTTCGGTAAACGTGGGCCGTTCATGGTGGCACCATCGAACGGCTAAGAATGTTGATCCACGTGACATGATTGAAGTGCATTTCAAAATAAGGTTTTTGGGTTTCTAGTTCGGGTGATGGTATAGGATTTAGGGTTTAGGGTGTGCAATTCGTTATTAGCGGTGTGCATTTCACCCTAACTAGAACGTGTGACATTTGTGACTATATATTATGAATAATTTCTAGATTAACATCTTATTTCCATTAAAATAGTGTACATGTCCATCCTACAACCTTTGTAATCAACAAATTAATAATGTTTATCATTTTCATACTTCATATATAACAAAATGTACCAATCTATTATGTTATCCTTGCATACTTTTAGTAATAACATATGATCTTACTTTTCATAGATTAGATGTTATGATATGATCCAAAATACCTCAACGATCCTAGGTAAAGCAAAGTTTCTTTGATAAAAGACAACGAATCACTCATAACGTTCGCTATTGATTGGTTCGAGCTTAAAATCTTGTTTGAGCATGGACATTCGTTGAGAAACTCTTCAAAGACGAGCCTTGGTTGAAGATTGTTTGTTGTCCCTATGGTGTATTTTGATAGTGGAAGTCACGTATGAATGAAGTTATGTTTGCAAAAAGATCATTTGTGGGTTTGAAAGCTTTATTTATTTTGTGCTGAGATGATCTAAAACAAACACATGACCAACGATTAACTAATGCACACTTTCGCAAATTTTGAATTGCACACTTGCGCGAAATCCACTAAACCCAAATTCGAGAGATGCACAATATCAACTTGGAATAAAAACTACAAGTCCTTCAAATGGATCGTATTCTCTCGGGTTTGTTTGTTCGAAAGCTTTAGTTATTTTGTGTTTAGATCATCTAAAACAAACACATGACGGGCGATGTACTATTGCACGCTGTCGCAAATAACGAATTACGCACTTGCGCGAAAACCCACTAGTACCAATACCGAGAAATGCAATGTATCAACTTCGAAGGGAGCATATTACTTGGCCCATGAAAGTTTGATAACTAGTTAGTATATTTTAAGTAAATGCACACCTCGTGTTGTCAATTGCACACCCTAAGCCCTAAACCATAAACCCAACAATCACGATATCATACGATCTAGTTTTTGATTCGTATCCGGATCACTGAATCGTAAGATCCTACATTATATGTGGAGTAAGGACCAAGGATGGACTAATAGATTGTATATTTTGTTATATATGAAGTAAGGAAAGGATAAACATTATTAATTGGATTATTGAAAATGTTGTACTATGGGCTAAACTAAAACAAGTTTCTACCTAAAGTAAAATTTACCTAAACTAAATTAATTTTCTTTACATTTTGGAGTAATGATTATTTTATTGGCAATGTGTTTCATTTTACCTAAACTAAGTTAATTTTCTATGGTGTACAGCTGGAAAGCTAGGGCAGTACATCTGTACATGTTGAATATTTGCTACTAGCGGCACTAGTGTAGTCGTGGGACTGTGCGTCTGTACCACATCCCATCATAGGCAGAAGATTTCAATAAAATATTTCGGTAACAGGGCCGTTCATGGCGGCACCATCGAACGGCTAAGAATGTTGATCTGTGTGACATGATCGAAGTGCATTTCGAAATAAGGTTTTTGGGTTTCTAGTTCGGGTGAGGGTATAAGATATAGGGTTTAGGGTGTGCAATTCGTTATTTGCGGTGTGGATTTCACCCTAACTAGAACGTGTGACATTTGTGACTATATATTATGAATAATTTCTAGATTAACATCTTATTTCCATTAAAATAGTGTGCGTGTCCATCCTACAACCTTTGTAATCAACAAATTAATAATGTTTATCATTTTCATACTTCATATATAACAAAATGTACCAATCTATTATGTTATCCTTGCATACTTTTTGTAATAACATATGATCTTACTTTTCATAGATTAGATGTTATGATATGATCCAAAATACCTCAACGGTCCTAGGTAAAGCAAAGTTTCTTTGATAAAAGGCAACGAATCACTCATAACGTTCGCTATTGATTGGTTCGAGCTTAAAATCTTGTTTGAGCATGGACATTCCTTGAGCAACTCTTCAAAGAGGAGCCTTGGTTGAAGATTGTTTGTTATCCCTATTGTGTATTTTGATAGTGGAAGCCACGTATGAATGAAGTTATGTTTGCAAAAAGATCATATGTGGGTTTGAAAGCTTTATTTATATATTTTGTGATGAGATGATCTAAAACAAACACATGACCAACGATGAACTAATGCACACTTTCGCAAATTTTGAATTGCACACTTGCACGAAATCCACTAAACCCAAATTCGAGAGATGCACAATATCAACTTGGAATAAAAACTACAAGTCCTTCAAATGGATCGTATTCTCTCGGGTTTGTTTGTTCGAAAGCTTTAGTTATTTTGCGTTTAGATCATCTAAAACAAACCCATGACGGGCGATGTACTATTGCACACTGTCGCAAATAACGAATTGCACACTTGCGCAAAAATCCACTAGTACCAAAACCGAGAAATGCAATGTATCAACTTCGAAGGGATCATATTACTTGGCCCATGAAAGTTTGATAACTAGTTAGTATATTTTAAGTAAATGCACACCTCGTGTTTTCAATTGCACACCCTAATCCCTAAACCATAAACCCAACAATAACGATATTAAGCGATCTAGTTTTTGATTCGTATCCGGATCGCTGAATCGTAATCTCCTACATTATATCTACAGTAAGGACCAAGGATGGACTAATAGATTGTATATTTTGTTATATATCAAGTAAGGAAAGGATAAACATTGTTAATTGGATTATTGAAAATGTTGTATGATGGGCTAAACTAAATTAAGTTTCTACCTAAACTAAAATTTACCTAAACTAAATTAATTTTCTTTACATTTTGGAGTAATGATTATTTTATTGGCAATGTGTTTCATTTTACCTAAACTAAGTTAATTTTCTATGGTGTACAGCTGGAAAGCTAGGGCAGTACATCTATGCATGTTGAATATTTGCTACTAGCGGCAGTAGTGTAGTCGTGTCACTGTGCATCTGTGCCACATCGCATCATAGACCGAAGATTTCAATAAAATATTTCGGTAAACGTGGTCCGTTCATGGAGGCACCATCGAACGGCTAAGAATTTTGATCTGTGTGACATGATTGAAGTGCATTTCGAAATAAATTTTTTCAGTTTCTAGTTCGGTTGAGGGTATATGATTAGGGTTTAAGGTGTGCAATTCATTATTTGTGGTGTACAATATACCCTATTATGTAATCGAGCAAAAGTTTCTTTGATAAAAGGCAACGAATCACTCCTAAATTTCGCTATTGATTGGTTCGAGCCTAAAATCTTGTTTGAGCATGGACATCCGTCGAGCGACTCTTCAAAGAGGAACCTTGGTTGAAGATAGTTTGTTGTCTCTACTACGGTTTTTTTTCGTAGTGCAAGCCACGTAAGAATGAAGTTATTATGTTTGCAAATTGATCATTTTGTGGGTTTGAAAGCTTTAGCTATTTGGTGTTTGGATCATCATAAACATACACATGACAAGCAATGCACTAATGCACACTTCCGAAAATAACGTATTGCACACTTCCGCTAAATCCACCATTACCAAAATCGAGAAATGAACAATATCAACTTCGAAGGGATCATATTCTCTCGGGAGTGTTTGCTTGAAATCCGTAGTTATTGTGTTTGGATCATCTAAAACAAACACATGACAAGCGATGCACTAATGCACACTTTCGAAAATACGTGCTACACACTTGCGCTAAATCTACCATTACCGAAATAGAGAAATGCACAATATCAACTTGGAAGGGATCGTATTGTCTCGGGCTTTTTTGCTTGAAAGCCATTGTTAGTTTCTGTTTAGATCATCTAGAACAAACACATGACAAACGATGCACTAAAGCACACTTTTGAAAATAACGTATTGCACACTTGCGCTAAAGCCACGTTGACAAGATTTGGTTATCTGTATGATATGATATATAATATTAGTGGTGTTGGGATTATAAATCATACGATGGCAATCACAAAAAATGTGGGTGGGTTCGTGTAATTTATGCTAGAAATTATGAAATTGGATTTATTGTGGGGCTTTGGCAGGAAAACAATTCCCACAAAGCAATTTTTGACATTGGGATTGCGTTGAACAAATCGGAACCATCGATTCAAACACCATCCAACGGCTGCCTGAACCGTCAATCAAAGGACGGCATACTAATATACAATACACTTTCAAGAGAGGGGCTACTCATTTTCATAAATATTTTCCTATTTCGACAAAAAAACTCTCGCAATTTCTGGTCTCAGATCTGGAAGATATGAAGCGCCCACGATAAAACGAGGATGAAGATTATTAAACACAATATGAAAAGCTACAACTGGGTTATGAAAGCATTGTACGCACTTACAGTGCTCTACAAAGTCGATGTCATGTTATGGAAACTGAGATCCGAATCAAGGATCTCGAAATCAAGGCTATTAAGCAAGAACCAGCCGATTTGAAGAATTACTTCACGAGACTTGGTCGACTGCAAATCATAAAGTGTTTGAAGAATGCTGTTGAGGCAGAGGAGGCCGCCCTGGCCCGCTAGTATCCAACCGCTCCCGATTTGGAGGCCGTTAACAGGCAAGATGTGAAATGAAGTTATCAAACCCTATGTTTCAAACTCAGAGAAGTACGTCTTGTCCGTTTGCGATTGTTGAAGCAATATTACTAATTATGACTTAGATGTTGGTTATTGTAGTGGTAATGTACCCAGTGGTTGTTATTATGACGTGTGATGTTTGCAATCCAGTTAAGTTATTTGAATGGTATTTGTGGTTTGTATCAAGTTAATGGAGGTATCATTTTGGTTTGAATGATATTTGTTTGAATAGTACTTGTGATTGTGCCCTTGCAATTATGTTGTTGGATTTCGGTATTGAATTGCACACTCTATTGATACATATTGCACACTTGTAACTGTTTAAGAACCCCCGTTCCCTATGATATGATTTTATAATTCAGAACGACCACTAAAATGATAATTATGTATTCTTAAACATAACACTTACCACTGGACTAATTATTATTTTTTTAGGGAGTGGATCTTATTTTATATAAAAAAAAATAAAAATTGGGCCAAGTCATTTTATAAACTCGAAACGTAAGCCATTTTATAAACTAAATGAAGGTGGGGCTCCTTTTTTTGGTATACATATATTGTAGACCTTTTTTTGGATCATATTCTCTCGGGTGTGTTTGCTTGAAAGTCGTAGTTATTTTGTGTTTGGATCATCTAAAACGAACACATGACAAGCGATGCACTAATGCACACTTTTGAAAATAACGTGTTGCACACTTCCGCTAAATCCACCATTACCCAAATCGAGAAATGAACAATATCAACTTCGAAGGGATCAAATTCTCTCGGGTGTATTTGCTTGAAAGTCGTAGTTATTTTGTGTTTGGATCATCTAAAACAAACACATGACAAGCGATGCACTGATGCACACTTTTGAAAATAACGTGTTGCACACTTGCACTAAATCCACCACAACCCAAATCGAGAAATGAACAATATCAACTTCGAAGGGATCATATTCTCTTGGGTATGTTTGCTTGAAAGCCGTAGTTATTTTGTGTTTGGATAATCCAAAACAAACACATGACAAGCGATGCACTAATGCACACTTTTGAAAATAACGTGTTGCACACTTGCGCTAAATCCACCATTACCCAAATCGAGAAATGAACAATATCAACTTCGAAGGGATCATATTCTCTCGGGTGTGTTTGCTTGAAAACCGTAGTTATTTTGTGTTTGGATCATCTAAAATAAACACATGACAAGCGATGCACTAATGCACACTTTCGAAAAAACGTGTTGCACACTTGCGCTAAATCCACTATTACCGAAATAGAGAAATGCACAATATCAACTTCGAAGGGATCGTATTCTCGGTCTTGTTTGTTTAAAAGTCGTTGTTATTTTGTGTTTAGATCATCTAGAACAAACACATGACAAGCGATGCACTAATGCACACTTTCGAAAATAACGCATTGCACACTTGCGCTAAAGCCACGTTGACAGGATTTGGTTATCTATATCACATGATATACAATATTAGTGGTGTTGGGATTATAAATCATAAGATGGCAATCACAAAAAATGTGGGTGGGTTTGTGTAATTTATGCTAGAAATTATGATATTGGATTTACGGTGGGTCTTTGGCAGGAATACAGTTCCCACAAAGCAACTTGTAACTGTTTAGATTGCGTTGAACAAATCGGAACCATCGATTCAAACACCATCCAACGGCTACCTGAACCGTCAATCAAAGGACTGCATACTAATATATAATACCCTTTCAAGAGAGGGGCTACTCATTTTCATAAATATTTTCTTGTTTCGACAAAAAACTCTCTCAATTTCTGGTCTCAGATCTGGAAGATATGAAGCGCCCACGATACAACGAGAATGAATATTTCAAAACACAATATGAAAAGCTACAGCTGGGTTATGAAAGCATTGTACGCGCTTACAGTGCTCTTCAAAGTCGATGTCATGTTATGGAAACTGAGATCCGAATCAAGGATCTCGAAATCAAGGCTATTCAGCAAGAAGCAGCCAATTTGAAGAATTGCTTCACGAGACTTGGTTGACTACAAGTCATAAAGTGTTTGAAAGAATGTTGTTGAGGTTGAGGAGGCCGCCCTGGAGCGCCATTATCCTACCGCTCCCCATTTTGAGGCTGTTATCAGGCAAGATGTGAAATGAAGTTATCAAACCTTGTGTTTCAAACTCAGAGAAGTCTGTCTTATCCGTTTGCGATCGTTGAAGCAATATTACTAATTATGACTTAGATGTTGGTTATTGTAGTGGTAGCGTACCCAGTGGTTGTTATTATGACGTGTTATGTTTGCAATCTAGTTAAGTTGTTTGAATGGTATTTGTGGTTTGTATCAAGTTAATGGAGGTATCATTTTGGTTTGAATGGTATTTTGTTTGAATGGTACTTTTGATGGTGTCCTTGCAAATATGTTGTTGGATTTTGGTATTGAATTGCACACTCTACTGATACAGATTGAACACTTGTAACTGTTTAAGAACCTCCATTCTTTATGATTTGATTTTATAATTCAGAACCACCACTAAAATTATAATTATATATTCTTAAACATAACACTTACCATTGGGCTAATTATTATTTTTTTATGGAATGGATCTTATTTTGTACAAAAAATAAAAAACTAGGCCAAGTCATTTTATAAACTCGAAACGTAAGCCACTTTATAAACTAAATGAAGGCGGGGCTCCTTTTTTGGTATACATATATTGTAGACCACAAGCCATTTTAAGAAATCAAACGTTCGATCCACCTTTTCCTCTAAAAAAAGAAACAAACTTTCGGTCACCTCTATCTTCTTTTAAAACTGAAGAGTCTCTGAGTAGTCAGTCCTTGTTCACTTCCCAAAAACCTAGTGGGTTTCGTTCATGGCTTCTTGCTCAATGCGCCCTAGTTATTGTGATTGCGATGACTGTGAACGCGGATTTGACCGACAACAAGAAGGTTATCTCAGTCTCTCTCGCACGTACAATGCTATCCTACGTCGTTTTCAGTCCTTTTACACGGCGAGCCAAACAACATATATTAAACTGAAGGGGATGGAGGCGGGAGAGGTGAAGCTGAAGGATTATTACACGCGGTTAGGTCGTTTGCAAGTCCTTGATGAGTACAAATTAGGCGTTGATGAAGAGAAGGCTTCTCTGCACAAGGACTATCCATCCCGTCCTGACTTGCATGCTCTTCTAAACAAAGAGTACAAACTCCCTAACCCTTAATTTGCATTTTTTCAGTTCAATTAGAAGTTTGTGTTGTTGGGCATCTTTGATTGCGCTTGGGTAGTTATCTTTGTTTTGGGAGGTGGTTTATTTAAAACAATTGAAGTTTAAATATCATGAAGAAGACAGAAAAGTAGTATCGAGTCCGGGTCAATTTCGATACTTTTGATAATCTGGTCAAAATCGGATATTTTTGGTTTTTTTGCTCATGGTAAAATTTTGTCTTAGAAAGAGAGGGGAAGTACAAACCACGGATGTCTAAAAAGCCAAATGTGAAAAAATACAACTCAAGGACTTACCTCTCCCGCCTCCACCCCCTTCCAAATACCCTGCTGAATTTGACCAGACTCATCTCCACATGCTTATAACCATCACTCATGTTAAGGGGGATTTCCCAGCAAAATGAAGGTCTTTCATACTTATGGCTCCTAGTAGCTCTTTCAAACTCATTTTAAGGGGATATTTTTGGTTTTTGGTGGTGTAAATTTATTGTTACATTGGAGCTTTTTTTAGCAACTTTTGGAGCATTAGTTACAACTATAGTTAACTGATGTTTTTCAATGTTCTGAATTTACAGACAATTCAATTGATTGCCCTTATAGTTATTCATTATTATCATGTGTGATGTTTTCATGGGTTGTAGTTTAATTTGAAATGTCGCTCTGTTTGTTTCTGGTGGAAGCGCCATTGGAATTAATCCAATTTTCTTTTTAGTGTACGGTGATGATCAACTAGTAATACTTAATTGTGTATCATGTTTGAATTGCAATCAGGCAGTGGAGCCGCTGCAAGCCCTGTTGAAATTCCTAGTGATTCCGCTGAATATGAGGAACAAGAAAATCCCAAAACGATGGAAGAACGGCTCACCCGAATACAAGATTTGGTTTTCGGTAGTTCCGGACCAAAGGAATCCAAAGAAAAATGCCAGAAACTCCTCGGTATGTATGATAACTCTGTTCAGAGGGTCTCGGAGTTGTGCTACCAGATCTGGATTGCAAAGTCCCTATTGAAGGAAGTCGAGGCAAAAGTACAGGTTGTAACGAATGCACGCAAAACGTTCATGGACTACTACAAACGCTTGGGGCACATTGAGGTAATGGCGGAACGAGGTTTGAATGAGGCTGACGAGAAGGCGAAATTGGATGCCTAACACACGATTCCCCCAAATCTAGATCCAGGCGTGTAGTACTAGGGTTTGTAATGTTGTTGTGATTAACTATATATGGTATGTAATGTATTTATGAAGAACAATATATGGTAATGGTTTGTAATGTTGTTGTGATGAACTATAGTATGTAATGTATTTGTGATGATGCACATTCGTACAAACGAATTGCACACTTTCGCTCATGGAACTCCACCAAAAATCGAGAATTGCACACTGTATAAATAACGTATTGCACACTTGCGCGAAATACACTCATACAAAAATCGCAATTAAGGACAATATCAATTTTCACTAATAACTAAAGTCCTTCCAATGGATTGCATAGTGTTGGTTTTGTGAGTTTGAAAGCTGTAGTTTATATGTGTTGAGATTATCTCAAACATATACATGAGTAGTGATTCACAGATATAAGGAAGACATCATGACAGGATTTCATTTTCATTATGACCAGATATGTAATATATCATGTGTGTAGATCTTCCATCAACGTAACCGAATGCACAATGTTTCAAAATGGGAAGGACCCTTGTAAAATTTAATAATTAAACACTAGCACTTATGTACAAGACTCCATCCGTCTACCATAATTCAAAGTGGTTGTACTTACAAGTTACAAGTAAATAAGTTATTTTGGATTTTTTAGACCAAAAAAATAAAAAATGAATGTAATCATGTTTATAGGTTATAGTCTTAAAGTATTACGGCTAGAAGTGGGTAATGTCAAATCACAAGTACTTATCCCAATTGTTTTGATAAAGATAACTGTTCATTCTCGATGGGAAAAAAACTCTTCATCCCAATTTATAAAATTACACCTTTTTTGGAGGGAAATAAAAATGTGCTTGGCGGGAAAAAATGTCCAACGTCCTTATAAATAAGTTGTTGTGCCTAACGTATATATGTTCTCACTCGATCAACAAGAAAATTTACAAGTATTCTCTACACAAACACAAAATCCTTCAACAACTTCAATTAGTTTCCAATGGATTACAAAACAAACAACCACAGCCCCCAACTCGCCCGGGTTTTGGAGGACATACGAATGTTCATCCGCAACTTCATGAGGCAGAGCTCATGGGGACGCCAATGCTTGGCGGCTTGCCTCAACGAAGTGGTCCACTCTCCTTCCTTCACTAGGATATTCGAGGAGGAAAGAAATTACGAAATCATGCAGCTGGATCCCGTACTAAGGATGGTAGTGCACTCGGGCAAGCGTGTCATGGCGCTCCCGGTAGCAGACATGTCCATCGTTCGTGTCGATGAGGACCTGCCACATCCAGAATCGGCCCTCACATTGAACCAGTTGCTTGCGGTGCACTAGGCATTGATGGAGGTCTGTCTGGTTCTAAGACGGCTGTTGAAAAATTTGGCCGTAGGAAGGAGGTCGCTCGGTGATACCCTGACCGACTACGGCTGGATGGAGAGTTTCGAGCGACTCTTCAAGGAGGAGCTCCTCCATGAGGAAATTAGGGCAGAGATGGTCGACATCCGTCGACGACTAATGAAAGTAAGAGGAAAGAGACCAGCTTCGACTTCGACCGCACCTCAGGGTGTGCTTCCGGCGCCTGGGCACGCTCGGGCAGAGTACCAAAGGATGGCCAAGAGGTCGAAGCGTACCTAATATTGCATGCATTTGTTTGCTAGTAGGTCTCTTCTATGTTTAATGTTTGCTAGTAGGTCTCTTCTATGTTTAATGTTTTAGTCCTTTAATTTCCATCTAATGTATTTCGGTCAGCCATGTATGAATGAATTTCTGTTTGCAAAATGATCATTTGTGTGTTTGAAAGCTTTAGTTATTTTGTGTTGAGTTCATCTAAAACAAACACATGACCAACGTTGCATTATTGCACACTGTCGCATATAACGAATTGTACACTTGCGCTAAATCCACTATTATCAAAATCGAGAAATGCATAGTATCAATTTCGAATAAGAACTACAAAATGGATCGTATTCTATCTGGATTGTTAGTTTGAAAGCTTTAGTTATTTTGTGTTCAAACAGATGCCCAACGATGAACTATACGGACTCCATTCATCTTGACAGGATTTGGGTTTCAGTATGAGAGGATATATAATTTGTCATGTAAAATAACTAATGCACACTGTCACGAATAGAGAATTGCACACTTGCGCGAAATCCATTAAACCCGAAATCGACAAATGCACAATATCGATTTCGAATAAGAACTCCAAGTCCTTCAAATGGATCGTTTTCTCTTTGGGATGTTTGTTTGAAAGCTTTAGTTATTTTGTGTTGAGATCATATAAAACAAACACATGAACAGGATATATAATGTAGCATTTGCAATAACTAATGCACAGCGTCGCTAATAATGAATACCCAATAACGATGCACTATAAGGAAGTCATGCTAACATACATCAGAATTTCATTACAAATCTAAGAAAATGAACCCCTATTATCACTACTCAGACAATGAAATAAAGGTTCGCTCTACGCTTTGCCTTGTCCCTCTCTTGTTCTCTCTCCTTCAGTTTTCTTAGTAAACTCGAAATCACCTTCTTGGTATTATCTGGCATTGGTAGATCAAGCCACTTAAAATACATGCAAGCACTGCTTGTCTGCAAATTTAACACAATTTGAGCACATTGAACATAAACCCTAAAATTTTCGATAAATGGAATCTTGCCCAAATCATGAAATTGAACTTACTCCATAGTGAGGACACCCATAAAATCGCCTTCCTGGGATACATGCCGTCCATGAGTGTTTAATTGCTGCTGGAGATACACAAAAACAATCCGGATTTTCGTATTCTGCACCTCCGCTTATGCTACTGACTCGGCTAAAGTCGTTGTTGCCAAGATCAAAAATAAATTACCCTATATTACAAACCAGGTATAGCATGCAAGTAAGGGATCGAACCCAAGAGAATCGGTATTCTGAACAATCAACAAAGAACAAAACAAGGGTTTGAGAGTTTAAGGAAGCAAACAAATCTAAGTTTCAAATCAATTAAAGGAAAGCAGAGTTCATTCAATCAATTCCACCTTTTTAATCCTTCGATCATCGATTCATCCACTTTTCTATAGTTCCTAGGTTAATTCCAATCCTTATAAAAGATTTTCGCTTCTCCACGGTCTAAGCAAAACCATGATATGAACAAGGACGCTTAATTCAAATCATGCAAAGTATTAAGGATAAAAGGATATCAAATCATGCAATCAAGCTATGAGTCTCATGCATAAGATAACAATCAAACACTCTTTCTCTATTCCAGTCCACGGTCCTGGAAAAGAGTTGTTTTAAGGATAAATAAGATTGCACATACAACAATCAAACCTAATCCAAACAGTAGATCTAAGTCAATCAAACAAGTTGATCAGGCTCGTAAAATCAAACATAGATCATATAAATAAAAACAAGAGTTTTGATATTAACCAAAGGATAGAAAAGTTATTAGAATCTCACGAATTCAATACAAAGGCTTCCTTTATCAAAGAAACTCCAAGGAAGATTACTTCTCCATAATAGAAATAAAAAATAGGTTAAAAATAAAAGTAGTCTTCAGATGTATCTTGTCAAACTGAGTACGAAACTAAGCTTAAATACTAGAAAACAATATCCGAAATAACCTAAAGATATAATAAAATATAAGATAAAATAAAACTGAGTGGGCCGCTAGAAACAACGACCCGCGAGCGCGGTTCTCATCCCGCGATCGCGGCTCCAATCTTCTCTCGGCGTCCGCGGATCCTCGATCTCCTGCGGGCGCTGCTCTCGACCCGCGTTCGCGGGTCCTGCTTTCTTCGAATCTTCAGCTTTATTTTCCTTAGCAACCGCTGTAAAGCGGGTCTTCAGCTCGAACTTAGGACTTGTGTCTTCAAAAGCTTCATCTGTAGGCTTTTCTGATATTACAATTAAACACTCTAATCTAGCCTAAAACACTCAGAAATCCTAATAAAAATACATAATTACGATGTACTAAAACCAGCGTATCAAATTCCCCCATACTTAGATCTTGCTCGTCCTCGAGTAAGCTCAAATAAAATCTAACAATCAATACAAATAAGATCCACAGGAAGTAATAAGGGAATATGAAAAATCTAAAACTCTCAACTCACAACCCGAACCCATGTAGAGAAATAATGAGCAAAGACATGAAAGCTCAAACACAAACCTCACCAATACAAAATATAACACTCAAGCTCTAAAAAGTGTAGAGCAACCTAGGATCTACCCGAAATCTAAAATGTAATCCCCAAACCCCAAAGTAGAATATGACCCTAAACACTCTGATTTTTCCACTCATTCTACTTAGGCGCCCTTTGGGTTTTCACCTAATCACTCATTTCATTTTTCTTCAGGTGTGCTCACATATGCTCACATCTGTCATTAACCTCTTATTACCCCAGCCTAATGCTGGTTCGGGTTACCTGCTTATTACCTGAGCCGCCCTTTCGGGTTTTCGACTCATCCCAGGATTTTATATGCCTTTTTCTATTTTTTATGGCTTTTTTTTAAAAACTTTCTCTATACAAAACATGGAACAAAAATCCCATAAAAATAAACTGAAATTGAAAAGCAACTATCTAAGATAAGCGTAGCGAGTACTTCCACCCCCATACTTAAATCGTTCATTGTCCTCAATGAAGTAAAGAGAAAGGAACCGTTGGTCTCGAAAATAAATTACCCTAAATTTGACTCGGCTATAGTCGTTGTTGCCAAGATCAAAAATAAATTACCCTAAATTACAAACCAAGTATACAAAACATGGAACAAAGATTCCCGGCAACGGTGACAAAATTTGACTCGGCTAAAGTCGTTGTTGCCAAGATCAAAAATAAATTACCCTAAATTACAAACCAAGTATAGCATGCAAGTAAGGGATCGAACCCAAGAGAATCGGTATTCTGAACAATCAACAAAGAACAAAACAAGGGTTTGAGAGTTTAAGCAACCAAACAAATCTAAGTTTCAAATCAATTAAAGGAAAGCAGAGTTCATTCAATCAATTACACCTTTTTAATCCTTCGATCATCAATTCATCCACTTTTCTATAGTTCCTAGGTTAATTCCAATCCTTATAAAAGATTTCCACTTGTCCACGGTCTAAGCGAAACCATGATATGAACAAGGACGCTTAATTCAAATCATGCAAAGTATTAAGGATAAAAGGATATCAAATCATGCAATCAAGCTACGAGTCTCATGCATAAGATAACAATCAAACACTCTTTCTCTATTCCAGTCCACGGTCCTGGAAAAGAGTTGTTTCAAGGATAAATAAGATTGCACAGACAACAATCAAACCTAATCCAAACAGTAGATCTAAGTCAATCAAATAAGTTAATCAGGCTCATAAAATCAAATATAGATCATATAAATAAAAACAAGAGTTTTGATATTAACCAAAGGGTAGAAAAGTTACCAGAATCTCATGAATTCAATAAAAAGGCTTCCTTGATCAAACAAACTCCAAGGAAGATTAGTTCTCCATAATAGAAATAAAAACTAGGTTAAAAATAAAAGTAGTCTCCAAAAGTATCCAGTCAAACTGAATACGAAACTAAGCTTAAATACTAGAAAACAATATCCGAAATAACCTAAAGATATAATAAAATATAAGATAAAATAAAACTGAGTCGGCCGCTGGAAACAACGACCCGCGAGCGCGGATCCTCGATCTCCCGCTGGCGCTGGTCTCGACCCGCGGTCGCGGGTCCTGCTTTCTTCGAATCTTGAGCTTTGTTTTCCTTAGCAACCGCTGTAAAGCGGTTCTTCAGCTCGAACTTAGGACTTGTGTCTTCAAAAGCTTCATCTGTAGGCTTTTCTGATATTATAATTAAAAACCCTAATCTAGCCTAAAACACTCGGAAATCCTAATAAAAATACATAATTACGCTGTACTAAAACCAGCGTATCAGCTAGAAAACCCACTCGAGCTTCCGATATTCAAAGATGCCATATCCTAGCTTCCACTCTAACAATTCAGTCGATGGAGGAGAGTGGAGAATTTTTGACTTTGCTTGCTGCAATGTTCAATGGCGTGTTGGAGAATTTCTGACTTTGCTTGCTGCAGTGTTCAATGGTGTGTTGGAGGAGAGTGGAGAGATGGATCCTTTTAACAACATGTGTTAATGGGCCGGATTGTCCTAGTCGGAATACGCCTAGTATTCGATTCATGTTTTTTAATGTTGGAGCCCATCACACACCGGCCAATTTAACTCCTCCCTCGTTTATATTGTCCCATACAGTAATGAGACTAATGAGTAAACCCTAGTCTTTTCAATTCCATCGTGTACCGGAGACTTCTATTCAAACACTCCCTTACCATTTGAAGATGTCGACGAGTAGATTTCAGTCAGTGATTTCGTGGGTTGCTGCCCGCACCACCAAACACTTCGTTAAGACGATACATTTTCCTTCCATTCAATGGGAGCGCCTAGTAAGCCCTTTTTTCTCCAAATTTTGTTTCATAAAATATGAATTCCACAACTTCATATTCTTGGGCATCCTGAATTTAGTCATTTTAGTGTTTCTCCTACACTATTTGCATATTTAATGTTCCTTATTACAACGATTGACTTCATTATAAGTCTTCCAATCCTCAAAGCAACAACTTTCCTTAATAAACCATGCTACAAAATCTGAATCCTCTTATAATTTTGTGACAGACAAGAGATTATGCCTAAATTCTAGCACAAAAAGCACTGACTTCAAGCAAATTTTATCAGTCAACACTATATTTCCTACTTGACTGACTTGTTTAACAAATACCATGTGAAGAATTGTGTAAGCGAAGTAATTGAAGTATAATCCATGAAAGAGAGGAAAGAGGACTCAATTCATTCTGTAAGAGTTTGTTACAGAGAGTATGAAGCAAGTTAATGTTCTTGAACCCCTTTTATTACAGACACGTGGATCTTATTACTAACCTTGTAACAAACTCTGGTTAACTTGTCTAACTAGTCTACATTGACTAACTACCACTGATTGTTAGTGTACCTCTTAATTTTCCTGCTAATTATGGTCGATCAATGCATTCATTTTCATGATTTGTAACTACATTTCTCCAGATCCCGCCAATGGTATTTTCAAGGCTGCACTGCGCAAGCATGCGAAACCGAGTTTTTATTACAACTCCGAACGGCTCTGTACACTCTGTTGGTGTTTCAAAGCGGGGTGGCCAAGTGTGGTTTACCGATGGTTGGAAAGAATTTACGAGTTGTACTCTATACGGAAGGGATCCATATTAATGTTCGGCTATGATGGACACTCTCGCTTCTAAATTCTCATCTTCGACCCTAATACCAGGTGCGAAATCGACTATCCCGACCATGTCTCCGACGACTTCACATAAGCAATGTATGCTCTTGCCTCATAATGCACAATGAATAATGTAAACCTCTGAATTCTAGGTCATCACTTTATTGGATATGTAGACAATATTTTATCTTAATGTATGTGTTTTTTCAGCTAGGTAGATGTTGTTGTTGTTATGTGTTCTTTTTTTTCAACTCTTCTTACTTAAATCTATGGCATTTGTGTTAAACTTGGCCAAATATGTAGCATAATAAGTAATAAGTGTGGTATCAACAACATGTAAACAAAATGACAATGTTGTCAGCTACCATCATTTGATTCATACTCCAAGGGTCCCAACTAAGAAAGAATCACATTCTCCATCATCAAGCGAACAACGAAGCAACATCAGGGGGGGTGTCATCATATTCCTATATGTGCTGCCTAATTCTAAAGCATACTTAGCTAGAGCGTCGGTTGTTGATTTCCCCCATTCCAGGAGAAGTTGAACTGTCACCTCCCAGCAACGATTAGCATGAATTAAGCTCCAACACTCCTTAAGCAATTCAGATTTTGGTGCCTCGCCAAACATGTTCACAAAGTCGCAAGCCGATGACGAATTACATTCTACCAGCACATTGGATGTTGGCCGATTTTGTATTATCTTCAACCCATACAAAATACCCCTTAGAGCAGCTTGTATTTGTATTGGCGTGACCCAAATTGTACACATAACACCTCAATACTTCGCCATCCCCAGACATAATAATACCACCTCCACTTGCATCGCCATTCATGCCATTGGAAACGCCACAAGTACTAATCTTCAAGCACTCCCCGCGTGATAGGGGAATCCAACGAGAAGAGCTCACCTGTGATGCAATCAGAAAAATATAAAATAAGGGTAAATTGTACCTGCTATATTTCCATTTAGGCGGGTGCATGTAATTCACTAACCCGCGATTCATCCACACGCATGGCATATGAAGGAGTCGCCCGAGAGCTATGAAGAGGCATGGTGTCATTTTAGGAAAACCTTAATCCCGGTTCCGCGCCATCAAGCTTCAAGATAGGTAGGTATTACATTAGGCATGTTTGATTTCCCTTATTCCGGGACTACCGTTAAATAAATCACAAAAGATACAAGCTCCAACAAATACTTACCGCAGTTGCAAGGGTATGAGAAACATGCCTTTCACTGCAATGCGCATTGCTCCTAGTAACATGTTCGACGGAAGTGGTTTCCTCTGTTGTAGTCTTAGCCTGGATCAAATACAGTGTTAGTTTTATCAACACAATGTTTTTAACACATTCCATAATTATAATAATATCAAGCAAATGGTGAATGCAAATTACTTTCTGCTCCTTGGTTTATTGATTTTCTTCTTTTTGTTTGCAGGAGAAGGAGTCTCCGCTGGATGCTGGGGCCGTTTTCCTTTCGGTCGGCCTTTACCCCTATTCTCTAGAGGATCCTTCAAACATTCTGTGTTTGCTGGTTGTCTGCTTTTGTTGTGCCTTCCATTTCTCTACTTCCTCTACAGCCTCCTCTTCCCAAAGTTCTTGGCATCCGGGCCCCTGATTCCGTTGAGCACGGGATTGGAGATAATTCCCATCAACTCATCTAGCCTTTTCTCTATGTCGTCCACTCCTTTTACAAAGATATTGTATGTTTCCTCATTATGGAGTGTCAGATATAGATACTGGTTCCTGTCACTAAGCTCAGGAACCTCTTTACCCGTGGAGCTTCCCCGGGATCATAATAATTAACTTTCATGCTCTCATAGTCTCTGACGATGTTTTTCCTCCAACGATTCAACACATACTTCTCGGGAATAGAAGGAATCTCTTCCATGTCAATAACTCTAATTATATGCCTGCACAAAATGCATGCGAATTCAAATAGATTACAAGAACATTTGAATTCCATAGAACCTCTATCGATAGTGGTCCAAAAGGATTTCTTGTTCGTCCGCCAAACAGGTTTTACTATTTTTTCGTCAACTTTCTATGTTGTTTTGTCTCCATGGATGCTCGACTGCTTTGCATTTGTGTGATAGAGGCCCTCTACCTGTAATTCAAAAAATTAACACTGTAAAAATATATTTTAACGTATCCCCCATACGGAATTTACAGCAGCTACCAGCATATTAAGTGTATAGTACGTTTGTGTTTTTACCTCTTCCTTCACTTCTTTGAATTTATTGTTCGTATAGGCCTTATGGAAAACCTCTTCGACCAATATGGTTGAATTGCAAGTATAAGGCTTGTCCATAGATTGGGCATTTAAAATCTTTTCCTCTTCAACCTTACCTTAGAGCGCCAACTGGTATTGATCGACCAATCACTAGTACAAAAACATCTTCGCATGACGCTTTTTTTACCCGTCATATAGCGCTTTTTTTGGTGTTTTAAACTCGACTGCCATAAAAGGCACGGAAGGCGCTTTTTTAAAAGCGCCATAAAGAAAGACACGGATGGCGCTTTTTTAAAAAAAGCGCCATGTATATACTCGACACGGATGGCGCTTTTTTTTAAAAAAGCGCCATAAAACTGTTTTTAAAAAATGAAGAGTCAGGACCAAGATCGGTAAGCTTTACCGATCATCATCGTCATCAGGCGGCAATGTCGAATTTCCTTGCCCCACATATAGTTCCATGTGTGTCAACAATTTTATATTAGAGGTGCAAAGCAAGGGAAAAAAGAAGCAAGAGGATGACCTTTGATAGGTTTGGATGGGAATTGACTGGAACGAAGCATATGAACTGTCAACTAGGCTATCAAGGAAGACAATGAAAGCATCACTGCAGCTTTGTAATCCCTGAAAATAAAAAACAGGAAAAGGGCATTAAAATGTGAATGCCCACCTAGTTGTTTATTTATATAGAATATACTTTAGTAGCCCAAATCTCTAAAACATATCCACGTATAGAAAGATAGATAATCATTTTACTAGAATACAAGGTATTGACACACACAAATTTGAGGCTTTATACTATTATGATTGACATACACAAATTTGGCAAAGCTATTGTACAGTTGTGGTCTTGTGGAAGGACAAAACACAATTACTTCCCGCTTTGATGGGCATATCAGCTGACAAGTAACCAAAACAAAGCTTTAATGGGCATATTAAAGATTCATCAGGCATCATGGAGTTAATCTCTCTAATGAACAGAAATGTCGGCAATTAGCATAATGATCTTTAAGTCAAGCATTACCAAGATTTCTACGTAAGGGTCTTCATCACTAAAAGCTTGCACACTGGCCTATTACTAGATATAGGAAATCCGATTATCAAAAGAGTGGGAAAGAAGGGTTTCTATAAACGAAAACTTGCATGCCATAGGGGATAAGAACATTAAAAAGCTTACCTTCAAAGAACCAGCATAAAATGCTTCAGGTGAGTGCTTAACTTGACCATTAGTAAGCCTGTGTACATCCTCAAATTCCACCCTGTTAAGAAAACCAGAGATGCCATAATTTGTGAAATTAGACCAGAAGAAATGTTACATTAAATATTTGAAAACAAACTCAAACTGAAAACTACAAACATAGAAGGCAGGAAAAAAAAAGTAAGATTATCATAGATAACTCAGATCAGTAGAAATCCATCCACAAATAAGAAAAAAAAGCTTCTCAACTTGTGGAAAACAGGCCAGAAAACTGGGGAGGAACACTAAATATCATTTGAAATAGAATTCAAACTACAAACTGATAACCTAGACGGTTTTAAACAAATGTGAAAGGCCATAATTTCCAGCATCCAAAACACAAATTTGCAGGCATCAATCCAAATGACTAACACAAATTTGCAGGCATCAATCCAAATGACTAACCCAAAGCCTGGTGGACTACATCTGAACTAACTTTAACTAAGATCTAATGATATGGCATGTCACAACAGTAATCTCCCATAAGCAAATCCCAAAGTTGTACACATCACACTTCCTATTGTATGCATTTCCAAAAACAATTGTACAAGATTTTCCAATCTAAGATCCTAAAAATTGAATCAAAATGTGAAAGTGGAATAAAAAATAGGAATTACCTCAGGAGCCATGGATTGGAAGACTCCACATGAGCAACAATCTTCAGAGTGTGTGCCTTGTTAAGAAGCATGTTTCTATTTTCACATCTCTGTGGACGATTTTCTGAGTGTGCAAGTAACTCAGCCTGTATAAACAAAGTCTCATTCAGAATCAGAAAAATGTCAACCGTTTTAAATTGATGAAATTGTTAAGTGAAGATGGTGAGGGATGAGGATTCGACCCGCCTTCACTTGCAAGGCCGACGTAACCCACCTTTGCACCACCCGCGACCGGGACATTCACTAAGCCAACCCTCTCACTCACCGCCACATTCGCGCCTCCCTTATCCTTTCTTCGAACTCAACAACTCGATGCTGAGGAGGCCGAGGCGGCGTCATGGCTCCTCCCAAACCCTAACTCGAATCTAAACAAAATGGTGCATCTTACGCCCGAACAGAATCGATCTGACGCATATGGACTTCTCGGCGGAGCCGAAGGTGGAGGATCTGACGAGCGCTAGCGCCGATTCGTAGTAATTGAGAGAAAGAGGTTGATGAAGAACGGCGGAGAGAAAGGGTAAATTTCTTGATGAGGAAACGCACAGGAAAAGGAGGAGAAACCCTAACGCGATACATGAAATCAGATTTAATTTGGGGATCCTTTAAATAATTAAGCAGCTTCTTATGACGCTTTTTCGCCTGTAGCGCTATCCGAGATTTTTTATTTTATAGCGCATTTTTTAGAAGCGCTCTATTAAGTATATTTCATATAATTGTTTATAAAAGCGCCTTCCGTGTTCATTAATTAACAACGCTTTTCAACAGCGCCATAATTTTTCCGCCTTATATAACAATTTTTGTACTAGTGAATAGTTTCAATCTGGTGTGCCCATTCAGGTATCCTTTGAAATAGAAATTTAGGCCTTCACTCCTTTGTGTTGACGACATACCGTCCCAAAAGGAACTCCTCCAATACCCTGGAGCCCACTGTTCCCGTTCCCTGTAGGAGTCTTGTATCCAAGTATAGTGATGCGAGCCAAATTCTTCCACCATTTCCTTCCATGCTTCCTTAAACTCGGTAAGGTTCTTTCAATCGTGCAGAACAAGATTCAAACGTTCTTGTATTTCTTTCCAATAATCATGCTTCCCTAAATTCCTTGATGCATTTTGCAATATATGAAAGATGCAAAGTCTATGCTTAGTACTCGGGAAGACCATTTGAACAGCCTTACCGATGGCTTTGCACTGATCGGTCAAGATCGCATCGGGGGCCTTTTTCATACACTTCAGCCAACACCTGAATAACCAAGCGAATGCGTCGGCATCTTCATGACGTATTAATCCACTTGCAAGCACCACAGATGACCTGTGGTGATTCAAACCAATAAATGGGGCAAACGGCATGCCATACTTGTTTGTTTGGTGAGTCATATCAAATGTCACAACATCACCAAAGTCCTTAGCCATACTCAGGCATCTTGCATCTGCCCAAAAAACATTAAATAAGGCCCCGTTAGAATCTCTCTTGATCTCACCGAAGAAGTCTGGTTTATTAGCTGCCATCCATTCGAAGTATTCCTCAAAAGCCGACGCGTCGCCGTTCTGTCTTGAACTTCGACGCTTTGTGTTTAACACATTTCTCATATCTATTTTACTATAACCTAAATTCTCATGCCCTCCTCTTTCAACAACTAGCGAATTAAAATTCTTCATCACTGGAACACTGGCTCTATCATTCGTCATGATCCTCATCTTGTGGTGCTCTGGCATGTACTTGTAGTTAATCATCAAACGGTTGTTACTTGGATTAAGCGGGTGGTTATGTTCCAATTTCAAACTCTTGATTTTAAACCTATCCTCCACATACCCTAATCGAAGACTGGGCACTCAGTTTCTTTGCTTTTTTATACGTCGTTGCTTTCCCCGCCTTCACACACCCTAATCGAAGTTTCTCCATCATGTGGTATTCCGCTTCCTCTTGACCCTTTTGTTCCCGTATCTTCCCTTCTACTCCTCGAACAGCTTAGAGTTGCGAGTATGCCACTGAAAACCAGTCTGATATGCGTATTTATGACACTATTTTAAAGTCTTCTGCATCGTCAAAGCACATCCCCATTTTGGGCTCTGGCAAAACACCATCGGAGGGGTCACTTGTGTCGCCGGCCTCTTCGTTGACAACATTTTCCTCGTTCAAATCAAAACCTTCATTTAGGACATATGCCTCGTTCAAATCTAAACCTTCGTTTAGGACCAAGTCCATTGAAGCGAAATCTGTGAAGGATTTGAAACAAATAAATCTATGATCACATTTTTCCAATAAACTACATGCACCCTATCAAATGACCCGAATGCACAATCCAAATAACGAATTGCACACTGTCACAAAAATGCAACTCCAACAAATGATCCGAGTGCAAACTGTCCAAATAACGAATTGCACATTGTCGAAATAACAAATTGCACACTGTCTATAAATGCACTCATACCGAAATCCTTGATGCATTGTGTTTCTTTTTTGGTGTTTGAAAGCTTTTGTTTTCTTGGTGTTGAGATCATCGACAACAAACACATAAGAAAGTCACAATGATAGGATTTGTGTTTCAGTATGACAGGATATATATTTTAGCATGTCTAGACATCCTCCATCAACATAATGGAATGCACACTGTCGCAAATAACGAATTGCACACTATCACTTTGCTAAATAAACAATATATAATGTAGCATGGCTAGGCATCCTCTAACAACATAACGGGATGCACACTGTCGCAAATAACGAATTGCACACTATCAGGTTGCTAAATAAACACCTTCAAATTCAACAACCAAACAATCGATTCTAGGTCAATTTCAATTCCGATAAGCACGCTATTAGTTTGCTAAATAAACACCTTCAAATTCAGCAACCAAACAATCGATTCCATGTCAATTTCAATTCCGATAACAAGATTCCTAAACTCCTTCAATTCGATTTAACGCACCTTTTCCGTTACCTCCCAATCGCCATAGGTAAAGGTCTGCCCCGCGTCAACCGCCGGATCACTCGCTCGGAGAAGGAACAAACATCGGTCGGAAATTATTTTGCCACCGGAGAAGGAATAATTTATGGTCGGACTATCGAAACTATGAACCAATTCAGAAATTACTTTCCAACTCCGGTAAAAAAAGTAAAAACCCCATGAACAGTTTTCCCGCTTTTTTGTTCTATTCTCCCGCTCACAGTGAATAAAGTCCCGCCTACCCCCCACCCATCTCCCTCCTCTTTTCTTTGCCTTTTGTTTTCATTTTTCTAAAATCAATTTAGATACCAAGTACAATTTTACACGTGTCAAAACCAGATCCAATATTCTCCCCCGGTGTAAGATATTCGGCTTACACCGGGTGTAAGCCTACATTTTTCGTTTATTCATTCAACTCGTGAAGCTATGTAAAACATCCTCCTACTAATACCATTTTGCTTGGTCCTTTTTCTTTTGTTAAACTTGCAAGTTGTAATTGCATAAAAAATACCATTATGAATCTTGTCATACAATCAATAAATATCCAAGTAATAATATTTGAGTTTACATTTTTAATACTACGTTATTAAATATCCCTGACATTTGAAAAATACCAACTTAAAAAAAAAGGGAAAATCTTTTCTTTAATATCTAACTTATTTTATTCCTCATAAACAAACACCTGTGATAATATACTCAAGGATAAAATGATATTTGTGTAGTAGTGAATAGATTTTTGTAGGAAAAGTTTTGTCACTTTGATTAATAGAGTTTTTTTTTTGCAAAAATAAAAATTATTATAAAAAATATGAAAACACGTACTTGCATAAAAATAATATATATCATATCAACATATTTATTAGCACCTTATTTTTACAAAATTATGTATAATAATACTTTTATTGAGAAGATCATGTATAATAATACTTAATAAATACCCATACTTGCATAAAAATACCATTATGAATATTCTTTGAATGAAATTCGGAAAAATTATAAAAAATATGCATATGCTTATTTTCATAGAAAAAAATTATTGCATAAATTAAATTGAGAAAATAATCCAATAAATATCCAAGAAATACTCTTGCCACCATTGTATGTAAAATTAACACCACATCTTTAACTTAATCCCCATTGTTTAGATGTATTCAAAATTTCTATAGAAAAAAGATGTATTCCAAATCCTAATTTCTTAGTAACAATTTCACCTTGTTATCTTCCTTTTATTTCTCTTCTATGTCCTATGTAAGTCAAAGTCGAAAATACAGT
The DNA here is from genome assembly GCA_964016875.1 of Fallopia convolvulus. NCBI lineage: Eukaryota > Viridiplantae > Streptophyta > Magnoliopsida > Caryophyllales > Polygonaceae > Fallopia > Fallopia convolvulus. The sequence goes on from OZ024729.1 coordinate 34,425,126, forward strand.
TCCTCATTTAATAGCATGTGTTTGTCCAAGCATAGGAGATGAGCGGGTCTTTATGGATGATATTCCTTCGGGTGTAACCACTCTAGGGGTGCTTGACCTATAAATAATATATCACGTTTAAAAAAATAGTAACAGTTTCACATTCCAAGTTTCCAAGTTCACATTCAAATATAGTAGAAACAACATGTATTTGTAAAGTATGGGCATGATGAATTTAAATTAAATAATTTTATACAGGGCTAAATACATAAACGGCCCCCTGAACTTGTGCACATTAGTCACTTAGCACCCTATACTTTGGCCCTATTCGATTCAACCCCTATAGTTCTACTTCGCGACCTATTGAACACCTACTCGCTGAGACTTTTTTTACATGTACGCGCTGACATGTGCAAATATTTTGCCACGTATACGGCATGTCATTTGTTTTAATTAAAGCAAAAAGGGGGAAAGATTAAAACAAAAAAAATGCAGTCATCTTCCTCGTTGAGCTTTTGCCATATATGGAGACTTGAATTTTTTTTTACTTGAATATAATACTTGCCTTATGATATTTCTTAGATCTAGCATTACGTTGTTTTTGATGGTTGATCGAGTGTGTTAGATTTCATTTTCAAAGCAATTATTGGATTCAAAAAGTAGGGTTCACGAAACCCACAATTTTTAAATCTGAAATTCATACTTGTGTGCTCTTGAATCATGACTTTGCTTGAAGATTTGAGTAGATCTGAGTTGAATTCATGTGTTCCCCATAATTTAATTACAAATTGCTTGAGTTTCATATTTAATTGAAAACCCTTTGTAAGGTTCCATTGGAGAAGCCATGAGAAGAACAAGAAAGAAAGAAGAACCACCTTCTCCCGGAAGGACAAGCTGTTCGGCCACATGGCTTTTTTTGAAGGCCACATGCCTAGACTAGATGATGATGATACAAGATCCAAGAGCAATGCGGACGATGAAGTGGTATTGTGGTAGCGAGGACAAAGAAAGAAGAAGAACAACAAAGAAGAAAGAAAAAAATAAAAAGAGGAAAAAAATGACATTCTTTCAAAATTTTCAACGGAAGAAAAAACAAAATAAAAAGAAAAAGAGAATAAAGCAATCCTCCTCGCTCAAATATTCAGCCAAAAGTGTGTGAAATGTACGCGCCTTGCCACATCAACGAGCAGGTGTTCAATAGGTCGCGAAGTACAACTATAGGGGTTCAATCGAATAGGGCCAAAGTATAGGGTGCTAAGTGACTAATGGACACAAGTTCAGGGGACCGTTTATGTATTTTGCCTTTTATAGAGTGAGACATCAATGAGTAAGTATATGGATCATCAATGAGTAAGTCTATGTATCCTAAATCTTAATTTCTTAGCAAGCGTTTCATATCCCAATTTCATATTCACTTAAATTAGAAAGAAAATATATTTTTAAAGTATGATCACGATCAATTATTTAAAAGAATTTAATATAGTGAGACATCAATATGTAAGTATAACGACGCTTAGTACATATTTATATAATGTACATTTAATTTATATTTTTATTTGAGCATGTTGAGAATCTCCTTCCCACATTGGAAGTTGAGAGTTAAACTAGCCTACATATATATCCTTGGGTTATTCCTCCTATTGCCAATTGGTTTTAAGATGGAACCCCATGGGCTTATGTGTTGGGCTTACGTATGCGCACGACCCCCCTGTTTATGGCCCACAGACTTTCACATGGTATCAAAGCTCACGGTTTGGTTCTGGGCCCGTTTCCTGGCTTGTTTGGGCTTGGGTTTAGCGGTTGATGCTACCCGCCTGTTATTTGGGTTGTGTTTGGCTATAAAGAGACTGAGATGCCACCCACCCGTTCTTTGGGCTAGTTATAAAGAGATTAAGATGCTAGACCCGTTTGTCCAAGTGTCAACTGGGCCAGGCCAGTTGCACTTGCGGGGGCGTGTTGAGAATCTCCTTTCCACATTGGAAGTTGAGAGTTAAACTAGCCTACATATATATCCTTGGGTTACTCCTCCTATTGCCAATTGGTTTTAAGATGGAACCCCATGGGCTTATGTGTTGGGCTTACGTATGCGCACGACCCCCCTATTTATGGCCCACGGACTTTCACAGAGCAAAGATTGAATAATTTTATATAGGGAGACACTAAGACATCAATTTAAAAGTTTAACAACGCTTATTACATATGTATATAGAACACATTTAATTTATATTGTTATTTTAGCAAAAAAAAATTAAGCAAAAAAAAATCTACAAAAAAGTGGTGTTGTAAAGAATCTGTAAGTACGACGACTCTTAGTACATATATATATATATAGTGTGTAAATTTAATTTATATTGTTATGTTAGCAAAGATTCTTTTAAGTAAAAATAGAATCCACAAAAAGGAGTGTTGTAAGGATCGGCGACTAGTACATATTTATATAGCGCATATTTAATTTATTTTGTAAATTAGAAAAGATTTTACATGAAAAATTAAACTAGGCCCTTTTTTTAGAGTTTAATTTTCATGTAAAATCTTCACCTACTACTCAATTGCAAGTTTTGCAACTCAACAACTTACAACTTACAAGGCAACGTTGCTGATTTATATTGTGCAGCACCACTTCTTCCTTATTACAGGTGTTATTGTTCTTTTTTATGCTTTACCCTATTGTATAATGTTGCGTAGAAAATATAAATGTGGAAATGATAAAAAGTAAAAAAAGAAAACGAGATGAGCAATTTATAGAATCTCAAAGGGGAGCTATTCACAAATTTGTAGAATCTCAAAACGAGATGAGCAATTTATAGAATCTCAAAGGGGAGATATTCACAAATTTGTGACCAAACAAAGTTCTAGTACCAAGTTAGGATTAGGTGTTGATTCTATTGAAAACTTAAGTCGTGAAGTTGATGAGCATATAGATCATGTGACTACAAGTGAACCTGAAATTACTGATTTAAGAGGAGCTAATGAAAATGATCTAAATGAGGAAGTTAATCATATAAGTGAGCCTGATCATGAACCCTTTGTTTCTAACAATGATGATTTTGGGGTTAATCAACAATTTATTCCCCCTTTTGATATATATGATCCAAGAAATTGGGAAAATCTTGACAATTTTAGTTGAAAAGGGGCCTATAAGAGAATTGAATCTTGTGTTTCCTTTAGATGATTCTTCTAGGCATTTTTCGTATGCTCATTACTCTAGAAAGCTAAGTAATGGAAAGACTAGTGATAGAAAATGGTTAATTTACTCTACACATGTGGATAAAGTATATTGTTTTTGTTGTAAGTTATTCAAATCTCAGCCCCAAGGTAACAAAAGTTTATTGGCAAACGAAGGGTTGAAAGATTGGAAGCATCTTAGCGAAAGAGTTCGAAAACAGGAAAATAGTATTGAGCATATGACTAACATGAATACTTGGTATGAGCTGAAATTAAGATTAAACAAAAACCAGACTATTGATGGTGATTTCCAAAAAGAGATTACTAAAGAGAAAGAGTGTTGGAATCAAGTTTTAAAAAGAATAATCTCTGGTGTTAAATGTCTTGCTAAAAACAATTTGGCTTTTAGAGGATCTAAGGAGAAACTTTACCAAGAAAGTAATGGTAATTTTCTAGGTTTGATTGAAATGGTTGCAAAATTTGATGTGGTAATGCAAGATCATGTTAGACGCATCAAAAATGAAGATATTCATCATCATTATTTAGGTCACAACATTCAGAATGAAGTTATTTCTCTTTTGGCCCATTAAATTAAAAAATCTATCATACTGAAGATTAAAGAGGCCAAATATTTCTCTATTATTCTTGATTGTACCCCAGATGTAAGTCACAAAGAACAAATGACTCTAATAGTTTGATGTGCCAATATGTCAAGTTCTAAAATCTCCATTGAGGAGTACTTTATAGAGTTTTTAATTGTAGATGATACATCTGGTTTAGAGCTTTCTACTTGTTTACTTGATGCTTGTAAGTCTCTTGATCTTGATATTGATGATGTTTGGGGTCAAGGTTATGATAACGGTTCTAATATGAAAGGGAAACACCAAGGGGCCCAAAAAGCGTTTACTTGAAATAAATCCAAGAGCATTATATATGCCATGTGCTTGTAATAGTCTTAATCTTACTTTAAGTGATATGGCACATTCTTGTGTGAAAGCTATCTCTTGTTTTGGAGTTATGCAACGAATATATGTGTTATTTTCTAGTTCCCCTAAAAGATGGAAAATTTTACTTGATAATGTAGAGGGGTTAACTGTGAAATCTGTTTGCAATACTCGTTGGGAGAGTCGGATTAAAAGTGTCAAAGTTGTTAGATTTCAAACACCCCAAATAATAATGGCTCTATCTAAATTATGCAAAATTTGTGATGATGCTAAGTCAAAGAGAGAAGCAGAAAGTTTAATGACTGCACTTGAGAATTTTGAGTTTTTATTTGGCATGGTTAAATGGTATGAGATTTTATTTGCCATTAATATGATTAGTAAGAAGTTGCAAACAAAATCTATGTATATTGAAACTACCATAAAGCAAGTTGAAGGTGTAATAGTATTTTTGAAAATATAGGAATGAAGGGTTTGTGTCAAGTATGAAAGTTGCCAAAAGTCTTGCATTAGAGATGAATGTAGAGCCTGTTTTTCCATCTAAAAGACGAATTTTTAGGAAAAAAACAATTTGATAAAAATCTCCATGAAGAAGAAACACAATCAGCTGAAGACTCCTTTAAATGTAATTACTTTCTAGTTTTGGTAGATATGGCCATTAGTTCATTAAAGGATAGATTTGAGCAATTAAAGGTCTTTGAAAGTGTTTTTGGATTCTTGCTAAATTTCAATAACTTGAAGTTGCTAGATGAGAATGAACTTAGAGAGTGTTGCATTAAATTTCATTCTACTTTTTCTCATAATAATATTTCTGATGTTGATTTAGATGACCTATTCTGTGAATTGAAAGTGTTGAGAGTGACTTTACTTGATGTGATCATGTCATCTATTGAAATTCTTGAGTTTGTTAAAGATACCGATTGTTATCCAAATGTTTCAATTGCTTATCGTATCTTGTTAACTATTCCTTTAACTGTAGCATCGACTGAAAGGAGTTTTTCAAAACTAAAGTTATTGAAAAATTACCTAATATCTTCCATGTGCCAAGAAAGGTTGAACGGTCTAGCTATTCTTAGCATTGAGAAGGATATGTTGGAAAAAATTGATGTTACTGATATAATTGCTGATTTTGCATTGAAAAGTGCTCGGAGAAATCGACTTACTTAATCACTTAAAAGACTGTTTTTTGTGCAAGTTGTGATGATTTGATGCTCAAAGAAATTGTTGTGTTGGAGCTGAAGTTGCTGAGTGCTCGGAATGAAGGGTTTGAAGACTTGTACTGAAGCTGCTGAGTGTTTGGAATGAAGGGTTTGAATACTTCTACTGAAGCAGCTGAGTGTTGGGAGTCTAAAATTGTTATGTTTTGCTGATATTCTTGTAAAACAATATAAGTAGTTTGACATTAAGTTGCTTGTTTCCAGGTTTAGTTCTAAATTAAGCTTTTTGCTGACTCTGTTTGTTTCCAGGTTAAGTTGTAAAACATTTGAATTATGCTATTGTTTTGAAATTTTGAAACTTTATTTATTATGTTAAGGTTTTAATATTTTTATTTTATTATGTTAAAAGGCCCCTTAATTTTATGTTGCCCTAGGGCCCACGAATTACTTGAGCCGGCCCTAAAAAAGGGTGATGTAAGGTTCGAGTCTTGGACAATGAAGTAGATCAAACACAAAAGATGGGCTTGATTTATATTAGATAGATTACAAGGACCATGCAAAGCTATAAAAGCCAAAGCATAAATATGAGGTACGTCGGCGGAGCCACCTAAGGACCAGTGAGGGCTATAGCCCCCACTCAGATTTAAAATAAAAATCAATTTTTTGTTAAAAAAATAATAATTGAGTTGAGCATATTTATGCTTGTTTGGTTGGATGGAAAAATCTCATGATTTACAAAATCACAAAAATTACCATTATATGTGTTAAGGTGAAAAAAAATTTGACAAAACATCATAGGAAGTTAAATTCCTAGGATTTCTAATTCCTCCAAAATGGAGGTATTGCAAATACCATGTAGGGTGGGTAAGATCTACTTCCACCCTTTTATTTTAAATATTTTTCTTTAAAATTTTATTAACTACAAAATCTCTAATTTACCCATAAATAAACCAATAGCATTATATGGACAATGGCTATAATAGTAACTTTATATAAATTCCCTCGATTTTTCAAATCAAACCAAACATGTAGAAATCTAATTCCTACAAATTTAATTTTAACCAAACACTTTTTCTCAAATCACATGAAATAAAATTCCCATAACTTATCTTCCCTTGATTTAACTTCCTAGGAATTACAATTCATGTGTTTAACCAAACAAGGTGTTAGTTTAATTTAATTTCAGTTTTATTGGTTTAAGACATATAGAATCTTTTTTGAAAAATTCGAACCGAACCGAAATTGAAATTTGAAAAATTAAAACCGAAACCGAAACAATATTGATTTTCTTTTGGTTCAGTCGGTTTGGTTTAATATTTGGGTTTGAATTGACCCATGTTCAACCCTTTTAATAATTCATATTATTATAACTATACAATTTTATATTATATATAATTGACTAAGAAAAATAAATAAATAAAACAAAATAAAATAATTTGTGATCTCTATCGATTCTACCTAGCAATTTTTTTTCTATAGTCACGAATTTAATCCACATAAATTTAGCACCCACTAGGTCAAATTCCTGACTACGCCACTGTACGTAGCTAGCATGCTACCCACATAAATGATCCTCCCTTGTCCTTGCTGTCAAATAGCATTCTGTATTATCTCCAAGCCAACCCATGCTCCATGCTCCATCATAAAAATTGCAGAGAGTGAGAAAAAAAAACAAATATAAGAGTTCACAAGAGTCAAATTACGTTAGCATAATCATAAACGCAAATCTATACTTTATGAAAATATATTTTGAGTTTACAAAACAAAACACATGTTGAATATGTGATTAAATATATATAAAAAAAAGAACTCTTTCAAATAAGTTGTTTACATGCACAAAGAATGAGTACGTGGAGGCAACAAATGGGTTGTTTACATTTCTATAACCTATTTTTTTCCCTGGAGTTCAAATATTTAAATACTCTTTCAAAAAGAGAAAATGGTGTGTGCTTAAAATATCTATGCTATATTAAAATGAAATTTTGGAGTCATATGCATCAAGCTTTAAATGCATGTAGACTCATTTGAAGGAAAATTTTCCGAGGCAATAAATATAATTGCCATGGTGATTAATCTCAAGTCAAGAATTAAGCATAGATTATGTATGGCTCACATACACATGCAAAAAATAGAAGAAACCGGAAACTATAGGCCGACTGAACTATAGTGATTCGATCCCACTAATTAAGAGTACGTAGAAAGCTCGACATATAGCTAATGCTCATCGGGTTCAATCACAATTTCAAATCAAAGTTTTAAAAAACTCTTCTCTGGCCGAACTACGGTGATTTGATCCCGTTAAGGGTACGTAGGAAGATCGACATATAGCGAATGCTCGTCGGGTTCAATCTAACCACAAATTAAAATATGTTCTTTTTACAACTACATAAAGACTTGATGCCTATAAAACGCTACGTAGGTAACTCGACATTAAATCCAATCGAGTATAGTCGCCAAATTCCAAAGTCCAAATTTAAAAACACAATCCTAAATAAACACTTAGAGTGTTTTCTTTTAGAACTACGAATGATTTGATCCCTTTTTTAAAAGAGTAAGTAGGATACTTGGTAAAAATCAAACGATCGCCGAGTTCAATCGCATGACCAAGATTAAACCAAAAATTGTGTTGGAGAAATTAAACAACCATTCCTAAAAGGTGGGTCTACGCCATGCAAATGATAGTTGAACCAAACTTATGCAACCCTTCCTAAAAGATGGGTTTAGGCTTGTTTCTCGAATGCATGAAAATCCAACCCAAAAATTAAACCTTTGAACTACGTAAGGCTAGATTTTCTCTAAAGAGATACCTAGGCAACACATCATAACTCGGGTGCAACCCAAATCAAAAATTAAACTCAAAAGTCTCAAACGTGTCTATATTATTAATAGAATTGTAAAGATGTACAGATAAAGGTCAAACCATATGAGATGTGTTTGTGCATTGTTGTTTTCTTTTAACAATTTTTGCCTAACAACAACTTTGATTTTTTAAAAGAAAAGAATCTCTCAATACATAAAATAGTATGTAGTTACACAAGCGGTCTTTTAGCCCCGGCGTTTTTTGAAATACATCCCTGATATAGGCTAAAACAAGCCAGGGATAAATGCTGAGGGTATAATAGATCAAATATCTTTGATATGGAAAAACACATCAGGGATAATAGAGCGACTTCTTTCAATAAAAAAAAACTAATATCCCTGACATATCAATACACGCCGAGGATATTAGAGTTGTTTCATTTTATAAAAAACTTCTCTAATATCCCAGGCATAAAAATTCAAGCCCATGATATTAGAGTTTTTAAAAAAAATTCATTAAAATCAATATTGCCTTTCAATATATCAACTGAACAAATGCACACCTCAGTTGTAAAATTCCATTATAAATAAGAACAAATGCACAGATGTACACTTCAGTTGTAACATTCCATTATAAATCAATGAAACTTTAGCAATCAAAATCACAATACCGGTGGCCAAGTGACAGCATCCACCTCAGATAATATAACAAAGTTACAACTGCACTTTCCCAGACTTGGAATCCTATATTAGTGTATACAGTGATCCTACAATGCAAAGAAGCATCTGGTATTTTATGTGAATCATGACATGATATAACTGCTTTAGCACTTGCTTCCAGTTCTTTGGCTTGTTGAATTTCAACTTCAGACAGACTCGATCCACGACAAACTCTGCATACTTCAACCTGAGAGTGGATATACTTGAACCTAGGGGTGTCCAAAAATAACCGAAACCGAAAAACCGAACCGAAACTGAAAAAAAAACCGACATTTTTTTGGTTAACCGAACCGTTATTTTTTATGATTTTGGTTTGGTTAACCGAACCGATATATTTTGCGGTTTTACGGGTCGGTTTCGGTTTGACATATTGACATTATCGGTTAACCAAAAAACCGAAATATTTTTTTTATTTTTTAAACAAAATATTAAATACACTTTGGCTTGATGGAATTGCATGGTTATTTGAAAATTTTGACATTATAGATGTTATTCCATAACATTCTTTTTTAATACCGCTATTAATTACTTAATTATGCATATTTTTAAAATATTTTAGCTAAAAGATGGCTATATATATGATATACATAGTGTGTGGATAATTTAAAGCATATCAATCACTTAAAACTAGTATATTTTGAATTCATAATAAAATGGTAATATTTTTATATAAAATTAATATTTTTATTGTTATTTAAGTGTATAATTCTAATTTAGAAATTGCATAAACGGTTAATGGTTAACCGAAAAAACCGAACCGAAAATACGGTTAACCAAGATTAATGGTTCGGTTACGGTTAATGATTTTAACCAACCGAAATCATGGTTAACCGATCTTCGGTTAACCAAAATAACGGTTAACCGGGTTTGGACAACCCTACTTCAACCATTAGGCAAACAAGCCTTACATTGACAGGTTCCATGGCAAACTCGGCATTGTGCTTTAACTTCTTGTGCATCGTGAGACCTTGAACCATAAGCATACATGAAATACTCAAACAGCGAATTTCCATATAAATAAGTAGGACACAGGAAACTATTTGAGCAAATTGTGTATTCATAACATATGACCAGCAATACATAAACTTATAAACTTCAATTACATCTCCATTCATCATGGTCAATGGAAAAATCAATACATATTGTGGACGGCACTATAATAAATGGAAAAAAGAGCATCACATTGTAACAAATTTGTCAGTTCTACCACGAACACCACGACTTGTACAAAACCTATTTAGTAAGCCAACTTACAGTGATAAGCCAACTTGGATTGAATGGCAGAAGCCTAAACTCGGTCTGACACAACCTAATTAGTAAGTTATGGGAGAAAATATCAAGAATCTTCCAACCTAAAACTACTTAACATTAGGTATACTGACACATTCAACTTGTACACATTCAACTTGCAATCGTTTTGAAAAATGCATCCACATTATATCCTACATGTCATGTAGCTCCTTTTTCTTATTTTCACATTTTTCTAGCCAGGATTTTCCCATCTGCAATAATATCAACATAACACAGATGAGCTTACTTAATACTTACCATTGGCCATGATTGAAGACGAACGACATACACACCAAGTAATACCATTCGGTATCCGAAAGATCTTTAGGAGACAATGCAGCTGAAGGCCGTGGAGCCAAGAGAGACTCATAAAGTTCCCTTAATTGCTCACTTCTTTGCAAAACCAACTGATTTACATCAAATTCCACAGCTTGTACTGTTTTCCTTGTCTGGATGTCTCCATTGTAGTACCCTTCACTCCATTCCAAAACCCTGGAATAGCATATTTTCAATTCATTGGTCATGATAGCTACCAAACTGATAACCACTAAAAAAATTTTGCAACAGAGTATTGCAAGAAGTAGTACCAGCACTCAAACTAGTACTAAAGTGCTTCTAATTTCAGTTTGAAGATAACTAATCTGGACCACTATGATTTTTGGGCTAGTAATTAATGACATGTGATACGCTATAGTTTAGTATAGGTTAACTCTTGTATTTTAGGTATGATTTGAGTGTGTTTAGGTTAGTTTTGAGCATAATTGTCATATGAATACCGAAGACACGATTTGAACAATTGCACGAGTTTTGAAGACAAGTGTTGATTTGGAGTTGTTTTGACGCCATTTTCTTATGACGCATCGTTCCGGAGCTACGGTGATCGGATGAAGCTGAATTTGGTATCATTGGAAAGCTAAATCGAAGAGCTAAAATTCATGTTTTTACGGGAAGTTCAAATTCAAAGTCTATGTGGGTCAAAACCACCTACGAAGTTGACACTAGAATATTATCGCATGATTCGTGCCCGCGGTTCATAACTGCGCTCGCGGTTCGAGGTGATTCCGCGGCCGAGGAGGTCAAGATAATCCGCGCCCGCGGTTTGATTCCGCGCTCGCGGTTGGCTTCATATCCAAGACGCCGAATTCGTTATTTTCTATCCTTATCTATTATTATATCTTTTAGGTTTCGGTTGTTATTTCGACTATTTAAGTTTAGTTCGTGTTTCAGTTGATTCTAACACACATTATCTAGCATACTTTCAGAGATTATTCGAGTTTTTAGTTTTATTATGGAGAACTAATTTCCCTTGGAGTTTGTTTGATCAAGGAAGCCTTTTTATGTAATTCGTGAGATTCTGGTAACTTTTCTATCCCTTGGTTAATATCAAAACTCTTGTTTTTATTTATATGATTATCAATTGATTTCTCTTGGCGCACTACTTGTTAAATTTGATTGATATTCTACTGTTTGTATTAGTTTGATTGTTGTCTGTGCAATCTTATTTATCCTTGAAACAACTCTTTTCTAGGACCATGGACTAGAATTGAGAAAGAGTGTTTGATTGTTATTTTATGCATGAGACTCGTAGCTTGATTGCATGATTTGATATCCCTCTATCCTTAATACTTTGCATGATTTGAATTAAGCGTTCTTGTTCATATCATAATTTCGCTTGGACCGTGGACAAGCGGAAATCTTTTATAAATATTGGAATTAACTTGGGAATTAATAGAAAAGTGGATGAATTGATGATCGAATGATTAAAAAGGTGGAATTGATTGAATGAACTCTACTTTTCCTTAATTGATTTATTACTTGAATTTATTTGCTTGCCTAAACTCTCAAAACCCCCTATTTTGTTCTCTGCTGATTGTTTAGAAAACCGATTCTCTTGGGTTCGACCCCTTACTTGCTTACTATACTAGTTAGTAGAATAGGGTTATTTATTTTTGATCTTGGCAACAACGACTTTAGCCGAGTCAACATGACACCAGAGAGTAATAATGCCTTGAATTGGAGATTATCAAGTACTTCATTTTTTTCTCCCCTCAAGTATGGAAGTGAAAGCACTGAGATTTGAGATTACTTCTCATTACAATTTAATGACAACAAAGGTAGACTGACCTTAAACTAGATTGAACATTAATTAATTAACCCTAAATGAAACATTTCCATCTTCTGAAAAATACCAAAATTGAATGAGAAATTATGTTCAAAAAGAAGAACAAAGAGAGAGATAGAGAGATTAGTAGCGTAAGAAAGGGAACCTTGGATCAGAAGAGGAAATTGACCAGAAAATAGAGTAGCTCCATTGGATGCTTCTCACAGCAACAACAAACTGTTTTCAGAGGTTTTGGTATTTTTCAGAATCCATGGCTCAAATGGTATCTTTCAGCAAACATTATTTTCACATGTTATGAGAGAAAATACGATTGCGCCAGCAGCACAAAACAAGTGCAATTTTTGATCTTTCTCAATTGAAAAAATAGAACCATGGTCGACATAGAGACATTTGGAACAAAATTCAATTGAGAAGGATAAGTTCAAACCCAATTTTGGAGACGAATTTGTAGAATTTGACGAGGCGGAGAAGATATGTAGGCGATGAAGATTTCGATTTCTTTCTCCCGAGTTTGTCGTTCCATCCCGATCCTCTATCTGCTTCCGTCCTGATTCACTCTCTCCGTCCTGATTCTCTCTACTAGTTCCGTCCTGATTCTCTCTCTGGTTTCGTTCCGATTCACTCTCTCCGTCCCAATTATCTCTATCTGGTTCTGTCCTGATTCTCTCTCTGGTTCCTTCCTAGGTCGTGCACCGCCAATCCCCACACCCTCCCATCGCCGCCCTGGATGCTCCTTCGAATTTGAGAGGAGAGATTTTGAGACTAAGGTTTTTTTTAGGTATTGAGATAAGGAAGCCAGGTTTCTAATGGATTGAGGTAACGAAAATCATTTTTATGACTCAAATATCTTCAGACTTCGGTTTTTTTTACTTTTAGACCCTGGCATGTTACTTTTTACATGGTCAAGGATCTTTGCCCTACTTTTTATCCCTAGCGTGCCACTTTTTATCTCCATCAGGGATATTTGATTTTGCATTTTTAATACTATATTATCAAATATCTCCGGCGTTTTAAAAAATCATCCGGGATATTTGATTTTCACCGTCTTAACAGAAAAGGAAAAATATTTTTTCTAATATCTTACCTTATTTTATTCCTAATAAAAACCACCCGTGATATTATACCTAGAGACAAAATGTTATTCGTGTAGTAGTGAAACTTCCAACTTATGCATTTAGCGACCACATGGTAGTTAAATCCTGGTTAGGATTTAGCTACCATATTGTGGCCGCAAAATAGCTACCATGTGGTAGCTGAATACAACTTTGATTTTTTTTAAAAGAAAAGAATCGCTCAATACATAAAATAGGATGTAGTTAGCAACCACATAGCGACCAAGTGACCGCAAAATAGCTACCATTGCATGTGGTAGCTGAATACAACTTTGATTTTTTTAAAAGAAAAGAATCGTTCAATACATAAAATAGGATGTAGTTAGCAACCAAGTGGCCACAAAATAGCTACCATGTGGTAGCTGAATACAACTTTGATTTTTTAAAGAAAAGAATCGGTCAATACATAAAATAGGATGTAGTTAGCAACTACATAGCGACCAAGTGGTTGCTCAATCCAGGTTAGGATTTAGCTACCACATGTGGTCGCTAAATAGCTACAATGTGGTAAATTGCTTTTTTTTAAAGGAAAAAATTGCTCAATATATAAAATAGGATGTATTTAGCGACCACATGATCTTCGCCTGGGTACGTACGTGAAATATATATTTAGTGTAGTCATTTAATAATTAATGATTTAATCAGAGGTCAAGGACTTTGACAGAAGGAAGAGTGGTTTGATTTGAATTTGCCTACGTACGAATTACTGGATGAGATATATAGAAAAGTGCATCATGAAGTAGTAAAAGTGCATTTTAAACTGTGAAAAGTGCATTCATAAATATAATTATTAAATTGCATAAATTATTCTTTTTTACAATCATGATTAATGTTTTTTAAAAATATTAATGTTGTAATTTTATATCTTGTAGAAGACCATGGTTATCAAATATCTCAGAAAGTGGAAACTCTCTACAAAAGCTGGTAGACTTGAAGACTATAATGGGATAGCCTTGCAGAACCTCATGTTGGATGACCCAAAAAGTCACGTGAACGGTGGAATATATGTTATGCGTCATTTGGTGACGTATATGGGTCAAGATAGATGATGGTTGGGAGGGGAAAATTCAGAAAATTCAAATCTGGAGAGCCATGACTGTGCTAAGGAAGAAGTACACCTATGCCATCATCAACTCAGAATATAATGAAGTGAAGAAGACGGTGATGGAGGCGTTAAAGAAATTTGTTGCACAGAAGGTTAGAAAGTAGCCATGGTAGAAGAAGAGTTTGGAGGAGAAGAAAATGGTTAACAATTGAACATTGTAGGTAGCTATGGTAGGACTTTGAGTTACTTTTGGAGAGTACATTATTAATATTAGGTCTCTTGTTGAACTCATATGACTCTAATTCAATTAGTGAAGTATATGGCTCTAAATGTTTTGGACAAGCTTACTATTTCTAATGGTAGTATATGGAAATCTAGGCGTGTAATTTTTAGTTGTTCAGTAATCTAATCCTTGATGATGGTAATGGCACCTTCTACTATTTTATATTTTGTTGATTTAGTATTCTAATCCTTGATGGTAATGGCACCTAGTATGCTCTTAAATTTGCTGCATTTTTCTCATCCTTGATGATAAACCTCTAGCCAATGAACAAGGCTAGTTCACTTGGCTTGCACCCTATATTCTGCAATGCCTTTTATTGATTTCTTGTCCATTTTAGATTTTATCCAACTTTTAACCAGTTGTATTGGCTCCATAACTAGCTATGAGTTGTTTCACCGAGAAACTGCATTCTTTGAAAATAGTGTTTATACACTTCATAAAAGCTTTAGAAATCTGCTTTGTGGTAATTGAGCGTAAGATGACTTTTTTTTAGTTTGTAATGCTAATGACTTATTCTTTTACCATACTTTACTGAAAACGGAAATGATGAGATTATCCTAAAAGAAAACTTTCATTTCTTGCAAAAGCTACATTCCCTTTCATTTTTGGATGGATAATTGTGATTTTAAAACTCCGCTACTGAAGTGTTATCCATCAAAATGTGAATATTTCCGGTTTCAAAATGTAGTGAATCATGAAACCAAGCAGAGCTTGATTACAACACCAAAAGTCCATTGGGAGTAGTAAAAAAAGTGCATCATGAAGTAGTAAGAAGTGCATTTAAAACTTTTAAAAGTGCATTCATAAATAGAATATAAGAAGTTAGCGTGCATCGATATAAAGATAAAGTGCATTAGGATACTGGTAAAAGTGCACCGATATACAGTTAAAGTGCATTACAAATATTAGTAAAGTGCATCGATATAAAGCTAAAGTGCATTACATTCCTTTAAAAAAATAAGTAAATTGCTAATGATAAAGTGCAAAATTAATATTGATAAGGTCAAAAATGTCTAGATAGGTAAACTAAAAATATAAAATGAATTGTTGATGGTTGCCCTGAAGAATGTAATCAACCTGAAAACAAAGAAGAAGGGACACATTAGAAGAAAGTCTTAAAACAAAAAAGAAAACACAACAAAAATGAATTAAAAAAAGTACATACATGATGTATTTGGGTCAAATTCTTCTATCTCAGCAGATTCGTCACTTTCTTCAATGTTTTTTTACATGCATTTGGAAAACAAAAATGTAATTTTTTGGGTCAGAATATGAAACTATTGCATAGAGTGCCAAATAGTGCATTACAAACTTAATAAAGTGCATCTAGTGGATAAAAAGGTGCAGTATAAAACAGAAAAAGTGCATTATATACAAGTTAAAATGCAAAGTAATATACTCACAAGTTGACCTATTGTGATTTGCGTACTTCTTGCATCCTCCACATTTTCTTTTCTTCTTATTGCTAGATTGAATTCCAGACTCCTTACCACCTAGAATCCTCTTCCCACTCACCTTGGTCTTGGCTTGTTCTGGTGGATGGATACTTATTGTGGTAGGCAATGATGTTGTAACACCCCTATTTTGCAACGATGAGTATTACCGCCAGTGACCTCAGATTTTACCATCCAAAGTCACCCAAGGATTGAGATAATTTAGTTAAACATAATTAAGGGAAAGTGAATTGAAAGTGGAAATTTTATTCATTAAAAAGAACATTCGTTCATTACAATGATAGTTGTTTTAGAATGAATATAGCAGCGGAATATAAAGCCCATATTATGAAAGGGTTGAGAAGTCGTATTGAAATACAAGTATATTTCTCCAAGACAAAGTATATGATGATGATTTGCTTGGCTTAAAATGGAAGAGCTGGTGCATCATCTTCTGAATGCTTTGCTCTATGAAAATTCCATCCTTCCTTCAACGTCGTCTTTCCTTGATCTTCTATCCTTGCATAATTCTCCTCAACCTTCTAGCTTTTGTCATCATTACTTCGGTGGGAACTTCCTAGAGTCTGGCATTTGTCGCAAAGGGCGAGAAATGCCAGGCAAAAATGCGGAAACAAACGGAATTATTCTAAGGAGACTAAGCAAGTGAGAATGGAAATTCTCAAGGGTAGTATGGTAATTTTATTATCACATCAAGGAGATTAAGGGAAGAAGTACTTGAAAGTTATAATCACTTTGTGGAGCTTATAAGGACGGGATTTAGTTGATCTCGAAGAGAGATGAACTTGGATTCGAAAAGAAGGAAACCACGAGAGTGTAGTTCCTCTTAGAGTACAATTAATGTTAGGAACATTTTAGGCCATATCAATTTTCTAGAAAACTTCTCGCACCCTTTTTGGACCGAGAGTCGGGTTGGTCTTACACGTGGTGCTAAACCGGCCCGGTTTTAATTCATTTTAATGTGCACTAGCACTTATCTTTATTACGTGTCAAAACGTTTCATATTATTTATAAATTTTATGGGTGTGGAGACTGTGAAAGAGTCGAGTCCACTTAAAGGAAATGAAGGAATTTCAGGCCTCTTTTATCCTGAGTGTTCAGGCCTCTTTCATCCTGAGTGTGCATGCCTCTTTCATCCTGAGTGTGCATGCCTCTTTCATCCTGAGTGTGCAGACCTCTTCAATCTTGAGGATATCGGGCCTCTTTCATCCCGAGTATATAGGTCTCTTTTATCCTATAGGCATCTGGCTAGTGTACAATATCGCCTATGCTAATCCATAATAAATCTCGAAAAGAGATTGAAACAAACAAGGTCACAAATCATCGGTCCTAAAGTTTAGTACTAGCGTATTACGAATCATAATAACAATTTGTTGTTATTTCTAAGTAAATGAATAAACCTAAGTTCATTTATTTTAACAAACTTGTAGTTCCCAACATAGAAGAATTTACTTAACGGAAACGATATATATATATATATATATAAAGGTTACAAGGGAGAATACCCACTTGCCTTGAATCGTGTTCGGACTTTTCACAAGGCTCGGAAAAATTCGACGGACTTAGTGAGCTCAAAAGCTTTGACCTAGCATTTCGAGAGATAACGAGAGAATTTATATTAAATTCTTATCTCATTTATTACACCACCCTTTTCTCTTATTTTTCCTTTCACTAAGAGAAAAAGATAGTATAAGCTAAATTATTTTATTTAATAATTTAGGTGGAAGATGTAAACAATAATAATGCTTGATCATTATTTTCCTAAATATGTTTTAAAATAACTTTTATAAAAATACTTATACTCCTTTAAAGGTTCATGCAAAAGTTGGAATAAAACCAAGAAATTCCTTTTTAAAATCTACTAGCAATATCTATTTAATTTAATTAAATAAATATTATTTCCATGACTATTACTAAGTCTAAGGTTATTTATAACATTTTCCAAAATTATTATTAAGGTCTTAAGTTGAAATGCAAAGGTGAAATAATTCACATAGAGTCTTTTTTTAAAAGTCCCATGAAGTTTTATCCTTTTTATTTAAATAAACATTAATCTCATAGGTGATAGTATTTCTATAGTTTAATTAATTTTATTCCAAAGTCATAATAAGCTACAATGACATGCAAGAATGATTTAAGTCATATGAAGTCCTTTTTACCACATGCAAATACTTATTTAAATTATTTAAGAAACTTTTTGTTCTTACTAATTTACTTTTGTCAATGGTTCATATATATATATTATTCCAAATTTTATAACAAGGTTAAAATGAAATCCAAGACTATTTTTCTCTTAACATAACCTTGTTTCCTTTAATTTCCTTATTTTAAAGTATTTCTTTTATAGTAGAGAAAAGATATGTCTAAGTTAATATAATTTTAAAATTCAGAATTTCTATGCTTAAAATATCATTCTTATAAATATAAAAATTCTAGGAATTCATATATAATTTATTAAAATTATATTTCTCCTAGATGGTCATGCAAAGTGAATTTAATCACATAAATTCCTTTTTAAAACCCACATGCAATATTTATTCAATTTAATTAAATAAATGTTATATAATGTGAAAATTATTTTATAAAAAGATATTAATTAATATATGAGTCGGGAAATTATACTGAGGGATAACGAGACGGAAATGGGCACGCAAAACGAGGTAGGTCGGCCCACACCTCTTTTCTTTCTTTCCAAACAAAAAAAAATCAGCACAACTAGTCAACTTCGCCGGTGAGCTGCGTCCTCGAGGGAAGGCCGATGGTGGCACTTCAAGCGACAGTTGGTAGTTGGACGGCAATGGATCGCGATATGGCGGCCTGAAGACGGCTTACGGTGGTCGAGAAAACTGTTCGCGGCCAGCTCGTTCTCCTAGAGTCGGTGCATGTTGGTTGTCGAGTGATGTTCACGCGGTCTTAGAGGCGACACCGCCAATGGGTCGGGGTGTGAAGTTTCGACAGTTGGGAGATCTCGTCTCCCTATTTCTACTGTAGGCAATGGTGGAGGAAAAGGATGTGTAACGAAGGCGTACGAGCTTGGCGAAAATCGCTCGTCACCAGCCCAAAAAATCCAAAACTACACGTAGTCGACTGGTTTGGATGCATTTTTGGCTCGATTTTTGTAGTGTTTGTGCTCAATTGATTGAGGGGTTTTCTAGGCAATTACTTCCTCTACATTTAGGGACTTTAATCACTAAATTTGGTGGAGAAATGAGCTTGGAATCGATCTTTGAATATCATGCACAACTAGTGCAAAAATCTGGAATTTTTGGGGAAAAAATCAGAATTTTGAGGGAGAAAGAGGAGGTTGAATGTCTGAAATTTTAGGGGAGATTATGGACGAAAAAGAGAGGAGAAGAGGTGGGTTAGATGTGATTTTTTCGTCTAGCCAACACCCCTTTATATAGTGGTGGAAGGCACTCCCTTGATCCACACCTCCATGGATGGACCTCTCATGGAAGGGGTGATCCATGGTGGTTGGGAAATTGTGTGCTTCTTTGCAAACAAGAGATTGGTGAGAATGGATGTGGAGAGGAAGAGTGATTAGAGGAGAAAGGAGGTGGAGAGGAAGAGATTGGTCAAGTGTCAAATCAATTTTTCCACCATGGGAAGCCTTTCTTGGAAGCTCTTGAAAAAAAGGGTAAAGGAATTAGTTTTCTTTTAAAAGCAAGATAGTCTTGATAGCATAGCGGGATGGAAAGAGTGTTGGGTGTTTGGAGAGTGCAAGAGGTCGAGGATTCGAGTCTTACCTTTATCATTTTTATTCTCCATCCAACTCCTTCATTTTTTCTTATCAAAATCTTAAGTTAACGGAAATTAAATCAAAATATCGTTTCTATTTAATTACATTTTTTATTGCTATCAAGTAAACTTTTAACAAAAATTATCATTATTATTATGAAAAATAAAAAAACAATCTTGTTATTTTAAAGAAATAATTAAATTAATAAAAATAACCGTTTCTTTTTATTAGAAATTGCGGTTATTACAGATGTACCAACAAATTCCTCAACAATTTGTGCATTATATGAGCTAGAAATTTGCATAACCATGCCTTTTTTCATAAGAATTCCTTTTGATCAGTAATAAGGCGCACAAAGTCCTTTAGATGTTGAGTAGTATCTCGCTCTAAAAGTCCTATGCAGCAGAAAAAGTCAGAAATCAGTGTATTTGTTAACTTTTTCCTTTCTTCCAACTCAACACAATGATCAACCAATGAACCGAAATACAGAAATTTGGCTTTACGGTTGCAAGTTTAGTCCACCGAGTGAGGAAAAATGTGATGGGAATGCGTGTCATGTCCAGGTTTTTAAAGACAAAAAACATGTGGCGACAAGGCATGCCAGCACGTTCAAACTCTCTACATGAGCAAACCACATTGTCGTCATTCTAAGTCTACATAGTTTGCACTGTGGGCCTACCAGCTTACACAATGGTATATGTGATGGCTTCATTTTCTAGGACCATAATAGTCAAACGACAATCAAAACAAGCAGAACATATTTCTGTCTGAATCAACTTGAAGACTGTCAATGTGAAAACCTTTGATGCATGCCTCTCTAACTCAAGTGTAGTCCTAAAATCAGGAACCATAGTGGAAGACTTGTAGTTCAGCTTCGACTGTGTATGTCTCTAAGCGTCTAATGCACTCTCAAAGTGCACTACTAGCTCCACAAGCCTGTAGTTTTTATCAGTAAAATGACCAAAGAAATTATTCTGTACCTCAGATATAGAAGTGGTCCTAACCAACCACTTTTTGTTGTCCAGCAAACATATCAGCAAACATATCTCTGAAGTAAGCTGGGATCCAAAACTGGCGAACAGAAAACATATCATGGAACCACTTTTTGTTGTCCAGTGGAAAAGAATTTACCAGACCCAACCATTTCTCCTCAAATTCAACCGGCTCGAGAGAGTAATTCCACACAATAGAATGAAGTTTCTCCTTGAAAGCTGGACCATCTGCATCAGCTTTTGTCTTCTCGGGAACCTTCTGCATGATGTGCCACATGCAAAGACGGTGACGTGCATTAGGAAATACACACGCTATTGCAAACTTCATGGCCATATCTTGATCTGGGACTATTATTTTTGGATCATTCCCCATGGCTTTCTTAAACCTCTCGACAAGCAAAACATATGATTCAATATTTTCATTTAACAACAACCCGGCACCAAATGTAACACACCTTTTATGGTGATCCAAACCAGTAAATGGAGCAAAAACCATTTCATACCTATATGAAAAATAAAAAGAGTGTACAGGTCAAAAAGGGTGCTACAAAAGTGCAAGTATTATGGCATGAAAGTGCAATATAAATAGGTAAAAGTGCATTATAAACAGGTAAAAGTGCACCAGAAACTAATAATAGTGCATAAGAAAAGATTTACATATTAGTCTTGTATATAGCATAAAAGGACACAACTTCTCCAAAGAAGGCAAAGTTTTTTCTTAAGATCGGATCAGCCCAAAACAACCTTGTCAACCGGTCTTGAGAATCCACATCGTATTCAAAGAAGAATGTGTCACAAAGTTCTCTTTTTTATGGAATTTATCAATTAACACCTGAGGGTCTAAACCAACAAAGAATGCCAACAAATCTCTTCGGAAGTTTTTGAAATCAACAACAGAAGCCCCAACATGCGAATAGCCACCTACAAGTTCCTTAAAAACCATATGGCATTTTTGTAGGACCGACATTGGCTTTAGAACCATCGAGGATAAATTTCTGGTGGCCCATATGCAGATTTCGATTAGACTTTAAAAACTGCAAATATCTACGCTCTACAAGCTTATTGTATGACGCTCTACAAATGTGCTCACTACATAGCCCTTTCTCCCGGCAAATTTAAAAACAATTCTTGCCACACAACCAACCCGTTTCGATCTCCTTTGATGAATTCATTCAATCCGAGTATCCTTGTAACCTTGTTTTTAACATATCATCCACTTAGTTATGACAATGTCATCTTTTGAATGGCGACTCCCGTGACGAACATCGAATGCACAAGCAGATGCATATCTTTTGTAGAACTCAATACCTTCATCCAAAGTGGTGAAAAGTTGACCTTTATATGGTTTCAACTCGGATGGACACGTGAGCAAATAGTATGTCGTTCCCCCTTGAGATAGCTCAATGAAATATTCACCACTGTTTTTAGGTGACTCCTCATTTAGAATAGTAGTTAAAGAAGAGTTTGATGTCTCTACTACAACATAAAGTGAAATATAAAGGTGCTAGTTGAAAATCAGTAAAAGTGCATTGCAAGTATAATAAAGTGCATTACATACTAGGAAAAGTGCATTACCTAAACTGCTAACTAAATCAATGAAAAGTGCATTACAAAAAGATACAAGGTATTAAGTAGAAAAAGTGCACTACAAAATATAAAAAGTGCATTATTAATTGTGAAAAGTGCAGTAAAAATATGTTAATTCAAAGCCATGATCATTTGGTTCATATCCACCTTGAAGTCCAATGTCATAACCCTTACTACCAAAATCACAGTCATATTTTTGTATTATGAGGCTGATTATAAAGTATAAACTATGTTCTCTATAACAAATGAAATAAGATATATGGTCGCATATATGTCCTCTAAACACAAATGAAAAGTGTGTTATTAAGTATGAAAAGTGCACTAGTAAGTATGAAAAGTGCATTATTAAGTCCGAAAAGTGCATTATTAAGTCCGAAAAGTGCAATGAGAAGAGGAATTCATTTGTTACTATTCTCATTCGCTAGTATTGGCGCATACTAGGCAAGCCAATTCCAATAGTAGCTACGAACGTAGATCAATCAAATCACACACCCTTCTACTAATTTGCTAGTATTAAATGTCTTTTTTTGCTAGTATTACGTAGAGTCGAATTTGTGAATTCCTCTTCTACTCACACACTCTTAGATATTTTAGAAACCCTAGAATTTCAAATAACCTAACGAAGTCACAAAAAGAGGAAAAAAATACCACTTTCTGCCATGATTTTCCTTTAAGCAATATAGGATCGATGTTGATGGAAGAAAGACTGAGGAGGACGAAGGAGTGAGTAGCAGTGGAATCACCCCCAAACGCAATTGTCGCCGAATCACCCCTAAATGCAATCGCCATCGAATCGCCCCCAATCGAATGTGGAGACTCGCGAAGGAACAAGAAAGCTTCGAACCGAATCACCGAATCTCCCCAATCGAGCGGTCGTCCATTCTCACCCCCAAAATAGCTTCGTTCAAGGGCTTAACAAAAAAGGATTAATTAATTAAAGAGGAAAAAGACATAATTGCCCCGCCTTTAATAATAGGAGAAAGAACATCAGCCCTTGGATCAAGGAGATTCAAGGGCCCTGAATGCTCCTTCCGTTTCATGTTAAGAGAGTGTTTTATGATAACCAAACTCCTATAATATATATATACTACATATATAAAGTTGTGTACATGTCACATTAATTACCCATTAATTTGTACATTTTCACCTATATAATTATGAAAATGAAAGAGTTTGATCCTTTATTTAAACTAACTAGGTGTCATGCCCGTGCTACGCACGGGTTTAAGGTTGTTATGAATATTAGATTTGTAGCTAATTTTTTCCTACATATTTTAAAAATTAGGAATAAAATAATAATAGTGTTAATTGTAAACTAACAACTTAATATTTCAATTTGATTGTTTTGTGTGGGATTTTGTTTTTTGCATAGTAATAGCTTTTTGGACATAAGTGAACAAACAATCTCATATTTGTGGCATTTATTTCATTACTAAAAGAAGGATGACTTATGTTACTATTTTTTTTTTGGTGTGTACAATGAATTAAATCGGACTATGGTTAACTGTTTGGTATCTAAATATAATTTAAGTTTTTATTTTTTTCTTTAGTCAATTTTTTTGGGTATTGATGATGGGTATTTATTTTCGGATAATTGGAGTTTGAATTATATAGTTTGGGATCTTAATAGTGAGAGTCATAATCATGTGTGTTTTTCAATTTGATCCCCGATTTTACAAAATATTAGAAACTATGATTTTATTAAATTGATTAAATAAAAAAAGCATAGTGTGATTTGAATGTATATAATGACTATTGCATAAAAACGAAATATGTGTAATAATGGAAGTGTAATTATAGAACCCGGAACATGGTTTGTTACCTTTGAAACGTGGACATGTAATTGTTTTCTCATGGGCTCATGGCCCAACCATAGTCCACCTTTCCAGCCTCACCTTTTTTTATCTCAAAAAAAAAAGATTGATCGTTCTCCGCCCATCAATCTTGACCTTCGACAGCTGTGGATCTGGGTGCGCATCTTGGTAGATCGTGACCGCGCCAGTGCCTCACCCGAAAATAGGTCCTCTGGATGTTGTAGGCGGCGATGTTGATCCGGTAATTTTCGTTCCCTTTGCGGGGTGATGATGATTGTCGACATGTTCGGTTTTAATTGGTTTTGTTAGTCTTGGTTCAATTTTTGTCAATAAATGATGTTGTTCGGTGTTTGCATGTGAGATTTGTTGTTGTTATTATCAGTTGTGGTGTTATTGTTGTTAGATCTAGGGTTGATTCATGTAAAATCTTTGGTGTTTGTACTTTGTTCTTCCTTGGCGTGGGAAATGTTGTTGTTTTATGTTTAATCTGGTGTTTTTTGGCAATAAATGTTGTTGTTTGGTCCTGTCGGCTTAGATTTGTTGCTCTTGTTGTTAGATCTGTTGTTTCTGTTGTTAGGTGTTGCTTGAGTCGAATCAGAAGTATTAGAATGGTGGCTGGAGGCTTGTGTGGGTGTAGATTGAGGCAAAGTCGCAAAGTTGTGTTTGAGAAGACCCTTGGAAATTTTTATCTTATTCTCCCTGTGATGGAATTGCCTCCAATATACGAAACGATACTTAAGAAAATAGACCAGCTTTGGAGTTTGGTTCTAAGTTCAATGGAAGAGAAAGATGGGTTTTTTTATCCAGAGGAGAATCGCAACATCACACTCTTCATTCTCTTCAAGAATGCAAGGTAATGATCCTTTTTGGCATGTTGGTACATCTAGTGATTAATTAAGTACCACCATTTGGCAAGTGCAAGTTAGTTCAAATTTGTAAGAAGTTGTTTCCATGAACATGATGGTTTCCAAATTGGATGAAGTCGGCCTTGAAATTGCACAGATTGCACTTCATGCAGCTATGGCTTTGGCAACTGATCGAATTGCTTCTTTAGTAGACACAACTTTCATTGGCCATATTGGTAGTTGTTATTATGCTTTTCCCTCTTCATAAAAATGTTTATATTTTCTACTCATTAAAACTCCTATTAAATCAAGCCCAATTGAACATGCTGCTGTTGGAGACTCAATTGCCCTTTTCAACCAATTCTCAAGAATTGCAATTATTCCTATTGTGACCATAACTACTTCCTTTGTTGCTAAGGAAGATGCTAAAGCTAGATCAATGGAGATTGAATACTTGGGAATGTCTTCTAGTTCTAATAATAATGAAACTAAAGAGATGATTCCTCAAGACAGCATTCCGGGGATCTTGAATGAATTGTGATCTAAGTTTTGATAATTCATTTCCCTTAAATTATTTGTCTCCAAATTTTTTTTGCAGGTCCTTGAGGTATTCTACTATGATCAAGAAGCAGTCCTCCATCCTACAACTCCTCTTTTTGATCAGGAAACACAAACTTTATGCCCTCGTTGTGTAAAGGGTTTGAAGAGAATATTTATTCTGTGTGACCATGATAGAGATGGTGCACTTTGTGATGCAGAGTTGAATGAATTCCAGGTTTTGTTATATATATAATATGTTTATTTTTCAAATTAAATATTTGAAATTGTATCCTAAGTCATAGTTAAGCAGAAGTTGATAAATTTATGAAGCTAACTTGCTTATTGGTTTTTGTGGTGTTTGTAAACAGGTTAAATGTTTCAATGCTCCCTTGCAACCTGCAGAAATTGTAGGTGTTAAAAAAGTTGTTCAAGAGAAGTTGTCGGAAGGGGTGAATGAGCGTGGCCTTACCTTGACTGGATTTCTCTTTATTCACGCCCTTTTCATAGGAAAAGGATGTCTTTAAACAACGTGGACAATATTGAGGAAGTTTGGATATAATAATAATATTAGACTTATTGATGATCTTCTTCCACCTACCTTCAAGCGATCACCAGATCAGGTAAACTGGTCTTTCTGTTACTATGGATTTTAAAGAAATATATTTTCTACTTATTTTACTTTGATTGAAGTCATTCATATCAATATTTTGCACTCAATTCGTATAATTTTTTGTGCACTCTTACTTGATGGCTGTGTGAGTGAGGGATTAATGTACTATCTTGTAAGCTGTTTGAGCATGTGCTTTGCATGTTATCACATTCATGTATGATCCAATGGATGGTCCTTCTCTCTATTGTTGGGTGCATGAGCCTCAGTGAGATTTTCTTTTAGTTTGGTTTCCCATTAGCTATACATGTTTTAACATAACTTATACACATTAGCAGCTCAACTTAACAAACTATAATTTTATAGATTGTACACTTTATAGATTGTTATGTCACAAACTATAATTTTAAGCACTAAAAACGTAAAGAGTAATGAAAGCTTTATAGAGTTTACACTTATAGAACTATAAAGTTAGGTTATTGAAAGGTGTATAGATTGTACCCTTATAGGACTTCACATTCATTCCAGCTAGTAGAACACCATATGCACTTGCTTCCGAAGGTATCCCCTCGATTACCCCACTGTGTTACTCTCACCTTTTTTTTCCCTGTATTGGTTAGAATACATATTAAAAGTTAGTTGAAAAATTTCATGGGTTCATAATTATATGAAATGGGAGAATTGCTTACTTCTTATCGATCAGTTGGAAATCAAGAGTTTTTGATGTCACCTTCTGTTTATTTCCAGTAACAACATCCTTAGGTATCAATGTCCCGACATTGACAGCATAGCCTACAACATCTGTGATCAGTAGATAATTATGTTACATTGTTAGGAAATTGTAAATTAATAATATTTGAAACTGAAGGGAATGATATTCTTACCAATTAGAGCATTTGTGGGATCGTGTAATATTCGGGTTCCGTTTTTCCTTCTTGGTTGGAAAAACGAGTTTCTTGGTCTACAAGCAATCGAGTTTTCTTGACCCGCAAGTAACCCGATTTATTAATCTAGTTTGACAAATCACAAGTACATTTTTTTTTATATATGTATTTTCTACCCAAGGGAGTGCTCTTATCCTCAGATAATTTTCGTCAAACACAATCTGATCATATTTCGTTTGTTAACGTGATCTCAACTACCTTAAGCAAAATTTTTATCTTTTAACAAAAAAAATATATATATCTTAATTTTATTTTTTTTTTAACCTTAAATATCAAAACCGATCTCCTATATTCTTCCAACTAGAGTCGATCGCTTTCGGATTCCAAACGGAAGGCAAACACTCCTCTATTTTCGCCGTTTTCAGCCGACAAGCTCGTCCGGCGAGTTCGTTCACAAAAGAGCCTTCATCTTCCTCCTTTAGTCTGTTCACGAGGGAGCCTTCATCTCCCTGCCGGCAGTGTAACGTTCCTTCGACCGAACCCCGGTCTAATTCTGGTAGACACCGGTTAGTCCTCCCTTGGCCTCTCTCGATTGTTGGTTCGGTTTTCTCCCTATGGTCGTGTTCGGGCTTTCATGGGTGACTTCGATCGAGTCGGATTTTGATTTGTTCTAGTTCAACTCTGTGTATTTTGGATTAGGGTGTGAGTATACGTGTTTGTATAATTTTGGGTTAAGGGATATTTAGTTTCAACCGGTTTAAGCAAGTGAAGTGAATAAATGGGTGGGGGTTTTGACTTTAACTTCTATGGGTGTTTGCGATCGGTTTTGTTGTTATGTGACAATGGGATACAAGGTTTGATTGGAGAAAGACATTAATTACACTAGGTAGTTCGTGAACTCAGTGAAGAGAGGAATGAAGCGGGTATTTCTATTCCTTAATTAGTATATTTAAGATAGGATATACATGTTTGTGAGTTCTTTCAAGTGTGGGTTGTTTTTAAAGATAAAAATTAATCAATGATGCTTATGTAAAAGTTAAAATCTGAAGGTTAGATAGAATGATCTTGATTAATATGGTTTTATAATAGTTTAAATTAGAGTTAGTTTGTTAAGTCAAAGTTGGAAGTTCAGATATGTGCAATCGGATGGTGTTTAACTAATTATTACTAATTAGGATGTAGTTCTTGAAAAGTATAATCAGTGCTTGGGAGGAGACTTAAAATGAAAAAGATAAAACATGAAATTGGTTATTTCGTTTCAATCGGTTTATGGATGTGGTAAGGTGAATATAGTTAGACGGGGCATAAGAGAAGTGTAGGTGGATTAATATTTGAAATGGGTAATCTTTTAACTAGTTTAATTATACCATGTTTTAATATTATTATTATGTATGTTGTTTAGGAAATCACCTTGGTTTGGATTTCTAGTTTTCTGTGATCATCGGAAAATCTTCATTTGAGGTAAGTCGTTTTTCGACTTGCTCGGTTCTTCTCTACCTTGTTAGATTGCGTATCGATATTGTAGGGCGGGTTTTGGGAACTAGTCCCGAATGCCTTTATAAACTGTTTTGAACGTCTCGTGTTGTTGTGTGTGTAAAATGGTTTTGAATGTATTTTATCGGAAGGATATTTTTGAAACGTTTTCTCTGTGTTGGTACCGTTTCCGACACGGCCCATCGTAGCTGGCGTGGAGGAAGAGTTGGCTACTTTGACCCGTGTGACAGGGAAACCGTGCCCCTTCAAAACGAAAAGTATTATCTGTGTGTTTTTGGCAAGTGCTCCAGTGGAGGCTTAGCCCGGGGTTAGAAGGGAGATTGTGAAGTAGAGTGGGAGGGCCTGCCTCTGCACTCGGCGCGTGATGAGCGCCTTGGTAGTCGGATTGTGGAAAAGGAGGAATTGTTGTGTTATGAGATTGTGATTGTGAATGCATATGTGGTTCTGTGTGACTGATTATAACTAATTTAGGTATTGGCCTTTAGAGATATGATTGCGATTGAGGATTTGTATGCTGACTTTAGAAATGTTTTCGAAACGTTCTACAATTTCCGTATTCTGTCTAGCTTGGTAGATTAGACGCTGACCCTTCGGGGAATATTTTTCAGTTCCAGGTATGAATCAGGGAGCCGTGCAGGAACCGAGGCCAGATGGCGGGCCGGAGCGGTAGAGAGCGCGTGTCATAGTGGGATGGGTTTTTGCGTTAGGTTATTTATGATTTTCTAGGAGATTGTTTTTACTATTATGTTAGAGTTGGTATTATGACTTGTCTTCTGTTTTCGTCAAATGATTTTATTGTTGGTGATGATTCGTCAGATTCAGGATATCTATAATTAGGTTTTCGGGAATTCATGCATAACTACGTTTTCTATATTTTTATAAAAGGAAGGTTGGATGTTTTTATTTCGTTTTCTCGTCGTGCCCGCGTTGCAAGATCCTAAAGTGTAGTTGTCAACCTATTTAATAGTACCTAGTAAGGTCTAGTTCTTAGTAGCGCCCCGTCGGAAGTCGGGGTGTTACAAATTGGTATCAGAGCCAGGTTGACAACAGGGCACATGGAACTGACCAACGAGTGTACCCGAGGTCCAACTGAAAACTAAAACCGGCCGGTGTTTTCAAAATGTTTTACTGGGGTAGTCAAGTTGCATATAGGGGGTAGGTGACACATCGCGACTCCGCCCCCATCAGCTGAAGGACCTCACGTAGAATAGTAAGAATTAGGTGGATAAATAGAATGTTTAAATTTTGATCGTGGGACTTTCTGTTATAGATGGCCCCACCAACCAGAGCAAGAGCTGCTGAAGCCAATGGAAGAGGCCGCGGAAGAGGCCGCGGTAGAGGCCGAGGTCGGGGTCGTGGTAGGGGTAGGGGAGAGGCCCCTGTAGATGCTGAGCCAGAGGTACAACATGATATCAATCAGGAGGAGGTTGCTGAGAGTCAGGATGTGGCTGCTACTGTTCATCGAGCGGATAGCGCATCTGAAGCTCAATCATGTGGTCATGAGCGGATAGGCCCCTGTAGTGTCTTGAATTTCTTTTATTAGTGATGCACCATGAAGCTCAATCATGTGGTCATTATCCTTAACAACACGATATTCGGATAAATTAGGGAGCACATAGAACTCTTTGAAGTTGTAAACCAAACCTTCTTTTAGCTTGGTGATGAAGCAATGCGCCACATTGCTCTTAGTAGTACAATATATGGCATTTCCCTTTAAAAATGAGAATAGTTAGTTGGCTAAAAGTAGTTATGTAAATAGTGATGTGCTTAAGTGCAATGGAAATTTAAAGGAATATACATACCTTATTGTCAGTTTAAAAGGTAGTCTGTGCTCAAATGTGTCCCGCACTTATTGATGACATCCCATTTCCTAGAGATCATAGCTTGAATTTCAGAACTAAAGCCTTCACTCAATTGATTTAGTGACACGATTTTGGTTGCCATTGCAGGGATTTAAGACAATGGAGATTGGAGCTCAAAAGAGGAAGGAATTGTGAGGGATATGGAACATGCTGTTAGTAATTTATAGGGATTTTAGAATTTAGACTTTCAATGCAAGGGCTGAAATATAGGATCTTATTTCAAAAGGAAGGATGTGAAATTAATATGATGATATGGTAACGTTTACATAGGTCTATTTTTTAAACAGTCAAATGCAAGATGTGATTGCAACGGCTAGAATATGGGTGGTTTGATTTGTGTGAATGGAATTTTTGAATTTAATATGATAAAAAGGTAACGTTTATGTATGTCTTATATTTTAACAGTCTTGACTTTTGGGTTTTTAATTGATTACAAAGGGTGACTGGATTTAAGATTTAAGATGCAGTAGTGGAAAAATATTCGCTGGAATAGGGAGCATTAATTCGCTGGAATAGGGAGCATTAATTGTCAAAAATTGTATGAGTATTGGTTGCTTGAAATGAAATCAAAAATTTTATATAATATGTTTGAAATGAAATTATAAGAAACCTTATTAGATGTATGAGCATTAATTGCTCAAGAACCTTTTCTTATAGTATTACTAGCCAAATCAAGCCCGTCCGTTGGACGGGGCAAAATATGTATTAATATTTAAAATACATATATGGTTGTAAACATTTATAAAAATAATACAAATCACAGTAAAAAAAATTAATTTAATATAAATTATTAAAATTTGAACTTTAAAAAAGTTGTTTTGTGCAAACCTAATTACCATCCACCAAAAACTTTCATGTCTTACATTTTTCACATTCACTCTCCCCCATATCAATTCATGTTTCAATTAATATTTTTTGCAATCTGAGGGTACGTTGTCTTCTATTTTTCGCTTCATAGTGGATGAAATTGTGATGCGTTCATACAAAAATAAGACGTATATAGTGAGAAAGAAAAAGGTAGAAATTTAATTCTATATTATGTTTGGTTAACTATAATGCTAACAGTTGTGTTGGATGTTGTGTTTTGTATCTAATATCAAAGGTTCATAATTTAATGTGTAATATCAAATGTTGATGTTTTAGTATTGTTATTTGTAATATCAAATGTTGCAAAATTAACTATTTTAAATTAAGATAGACAATTATTGCGCAAATCCTCCAACTTTAAATAAAAGGATTTTAAATATTTCAAGTCATCAAATATTTATTTGGTTTTGATGATATATAACTTTACATGTTGTAAGATTATAGCTTTAGTGATTTGGATTAGTCTAGTAATGCTTTCAAAATTTTACCATGAAGATTCACGATAAGGGTATAATAAATCTATTTATTTTTTTTATGAATGATTTAGTCTATTATATAGAGGATGGTTCTGATGAGAACATTTCTTAGGGTGAGAACTAAGATCAAATTTAGAACGTTGGATCAAGAGTATGTACGGATGAGATTAAACCCAAAAAAAGCTAATCCATCAATAAAGGACACGGAATGTAATTTAGAAAAAAAAATTAAGAATGTTCCAAAAATACCCTTCCTTCTCCCCAAACACTTATCCCTTTCAAGCAACCCTAGGAAAGAACGTACAGAGAATCAGGATGGAGTGATGGACGGCATATCTTCTCCGCCTCTTCAGAGAATCAGAAGGAGAAGATGTACGATTTCGCGGATAGGTTGGGGTGGAAGATGCAAAAGATGGAAAAGGCGGTGGTGGAGGAATTTTGCACCGAGATCGGAGTTGGGAAGGAAGTTCTCAAAGTCTGGTTGCACAACAACAAGAACACGCTTGAGGATGGCAGGAGAAAGACCACCACCAACAACAACAACAACAACAATGGCGGAACTAATGGAACAATTGCAGCCGCTGCTGCTGATGGCGAGGACCATTTTCATCGTGTTCATTTGCTCGCTGCAAATGGCTCGTCTTCTTTGTCTGGTTAAGAACATCCTAAATTGGTGGTGGTAGAGAGGCATTTTGATCCTTTAATTAGGGCAAATCTCGCTCGTTCGTCATTTGTTTGCTCCTCATTTGTTAATTCTTACTGAAATTTGGTTTAGAGCAATTCGGTGCACCGGTTGACTGAAATTAGGCATGGCTCCATGACCTCCACTACTTGAATCCAGTGATATGATCATGATTAGTTTTTTTTCATGCTTAGGTCTTGAATTTGGTTTTGCAAATTTTAAACTGGATTGAACTGTATTTTAATTGAATGAACTGTTTATCTCCCAGTGCATTAGTTTTCTCTTGTTATGTACTCTTGATTCCACATGGTTGACAAGTAAGCAAACAAAAATGTAAAATCGATTTGGATTTGATTATTCTACCATGATGAATGTTTTCTCCATTTTAAACATCTAGTTTTAGATGATATTTTCCACTTCCTGATTTTTAGGGTGTTTGTTTGGAAAGGTTCATTCTATTGTATTATTTAATGGCCTAGGTTCATGCTATTGCTTAATAAGGTTCATGCTATTGTATAATATGGTTCATGCTATTGAATAATAAGGTATTATTAGACTTGCATCTTGTTATTTGGTCAAGTTCATTTATCACTTTAAAAGCCTATTAGCTCAAATGGTAGAGCAATGTGCATGTGTACATAGATGTGAGTTCAAATCTCACATTAGGCTAATTCTTTAAACACTTTATATATTTTGGTTCATTATAACTCTTCTTTCGGTTCATGATTTTCTAAGTTTGGGTTCATAATAGTTCATCTTACAGTTCATGTCTTTTAAGTCATACTAGGTGTAATTTCGGTTCATGTTTTTATAAGCATATCTTTTAAGTCATACTATTAGATGACCATTTACCATTATCATTTATTTTCAACAAAATAAAATAAAATTGTAATGCAAAACATACATAAAATTCATATGTTTTGAGTAAAATCAACAAAGTTTATTCTATAATAGCTTCTATTGAACTAGCAATTTATCAAACACTTGGTGTGCACTCATAAATTCAACCAAAAAGACCTAAACAAGTAAGAGCAAGAAGGTTTTGCTTTCTTGCATCATTTTACAAAATATTGAAGCTTCAAATAAATGAAAACATGTATAAAAACACAAAAATATGCACAAATTCATACAACTCAAAGTAAAAAAAAGCCCAAAAAAGAAAACTAAAATTGGATCTTAATTTGCGGTTCATGAAAATACAAGTAACGGTTCATGGAAATACAAGTGACGGTTCATATGTATGAAACCCATATAATCAAACTCGACTTAGATTCTAATAATGTTCAAATCACAAACAAAATTAGTGGAATGACAAGATAATCAATTAAATAACACAATAAAATTGTCTAATCTATACAAATCATGGTTTAGTTGGTTCATAACATATAATTTAAAATATCAACCGCTCTTTTGGTTCATGGTTTTGTAAACTTAGGTTCATAATAGTTGTCTCGTTGGTTCATAACGTTGTATAATACAGTTCATTATAAGCGTCATGACTTTATGTTCATAATTGTTATTTTATTGGTTCATGATTTTGAATACTTAGGTTCATAATAGGTGTCTCGTCGGTTCATAACTTTGTATAATATAGTTCATTATAAGCGTCATGACTTTAGGTTCATAATAGTTGTTTTATTGGTTCATGATTTTGAATGCTTAGGTTCATAATAGGTGTCTTGTTGGTTCACAAGTTTAACCAACTTATCCTCTTGCTTCCTTGCAAGAGATAAGACATATAACGAATCAATACTTCTCTATAGATCTCATTTCATTATTTCATCAATACCAGCACTAAAATCCATCATTGAATGCAATCGTACATTAGCAGAAGTTGACAAAATCCAAATCGAACATCAAGTGCTCCTACCTATGAGAATTGAGAAGTTCCAGCACAAATTGCTACATGATCAGTGAGTAATGCTTGATCATATAGAATGTTATCGAGATCCAGCATGTCAGATGAATCAAAGTCTAGATATTGCACAATATCATTTTCTGCATCATAGTTATTGAAGTAGTCATCCAGCATTTGGAAGTCGGGAGAATTTTCTTCAATAACTCAAACAGATCATTTGCTTCCAAACAAAATTGTTCTTGAAAAAATTATTAAAGTTCCAAGCACTTATCTGCATAAAAAAATCACCCTCATCAGTTGAGGACTGATGTTAACCTTCACACACACATTATATATACCGCCTCTAATTATCCAAGTCTGAATTTTACATAGCCAAACAGTTCCAGAACTAACACATAGCATGATAACAAGTGATATAGACATTTTTTCTAAACATGAAAATATAAATATATATCCCACAAGAGTGATACATGCTTGGAGCTTGACCCACCTGATTCAAGACCTTAGAGGGTTAGAGTTGAGCACTTTTTGCTGTAACCCAAATATTAAAAAACATAAAATAACCAACCTAAAATAACTTGAAACACAAAAAATGACCAAAATTTGAAATTAGAGAGCTCAGAACTCAGTAGACATGTAAATCAAACCACCCAAAACTCAAAGAATTTCACACTTTTTCGACTTATAGCCTAAATTTGTGCCACACATAAAGACCCAAAGCTGATTCTAATTAACACTTACTGATAAAACTCCAAAGCTAGCATGATTGATTGGTTATAATACAAGTTTGGTTCTTTTATGATAATATCAAGCTTGATCCACTTAATCAAGCTGAACCTAACCAACCCACTCAATCAAGCTCAATCCACTTTTATCATATTAAGGCGGACTGAGGCTTTACAACCGGGCACCCACTACCCAACGAAGGAACATCAAGTGCACCCACTACCCAACGAAGGAACATCAACTGAGCTTAATTAGAACAAGCCGAGGGAACATCAAGTGCTCCAAATCGGACATTGACGGCGACCGTGACGCCTTGCAAGCAGAAACCATGGTCGGAGATGAAAAATAGGGCCTCAGATCCTTCAAGTTGAAGACGCCACATCCTCACCTAGTGACGTTCCTGATGAACCCTGCATCCACACAGTCATTGTATCCCGTTCAATTCACCTCCAAAACGATGTAATTCCGCATGTCGAATCCGAAATCTAGCACAAAATCCCAATTGCAAACCTAAATCAGAGTTCAGTGTTTATTTATCTTTTGAATCAGAACATTGAAATTGTAAAAACTCGACACAAAATCGAGAAATTGAGGAGTTCGATCGAGAGAGTACAAACATAGCCAATCACCGACGAAGAAGTGCCGTGCGAAGATCAGTCGGTGAGATTAACACTGACTTTCCAAGAGAATTTGGTTCCCCCGACTATGTGGAGCGCCGACGATTTTCCAACCTTTCAATGAGATCCCATTCGTAAGAAAA
Source organism: Fallopia convolvulus (assembly GCA_964016875.1). NCBI lineage: Eukaryota > Viridiplantae > Streptophyta > Magnoliopsida > Caryophyllales > Polygonaceae > Fallopia > Fallopia convolvulus. The sequence goes on from OZ024729.1 coordinate 34,460,923, forward strand.
AGGGAGACGGAGGGTTCTCTTTTGAGGACAAATGACGATTTTACCCTTTGGGTTAAAAAAACCCATTAATAAAACGCCCATCTACACCATTGATTCCTAAAATCCAACGCTCCACATTTGTTCTCATTTCTTAGGATAAGATATGTTCTCATTTGATCCTCAATCCTATTATATATAGCCTTATTGTATCATTTGACATTCTCTTAATATCCACCCATCTAAAATTGAATTTGATCCTTTAGCAAGTGTAGGCTAAATAAAAAGAGATTCATCTAAATTTTTTAATGCACTCTTGTATCTAATAACACTGTATTGAATTAAAAAAATATAGAAAAGTCATTTTGATTGTTTGAAAGAATTTGGATCATCTTATGGCTCCGTTCGACACTTCAAGCCTGATATGAGTTGATGTTGATGCTGATGCTGATTCGGTGATTGATGCTGATTTTACTAGTTGATTTTATAGGTTGAAAATATTAGTTTGTTTTTATAAAAAAATATGTAGATGTTCGGTAGATAAAGTTGATTGAGACTGATTTTATAAAAAGATGATGTAAAATTACCAAAAAGGGTATATTTATAAATTTGGAGGAAGATAGGTATAGCAATATCCACATTTTAGAGAATTTCTTAAATTAAATTTGGAGGGCATTCCAAGGAAAAAAAAACTCATCAGGCTGAATAAGCTCCATAGGGGTAGTTGATTTTTTGCCCAACATTTCAACTCCCATAAACTCATATAAGCTCATGTAAGTTCCTTCAACTCCCAAGGCCGAACACCATGTCAGTACTTTATTTTTTTAACTTAAAGCCTAATAAGGCTCCATAAGGCTAATATAAACACCACCGAACGAAGCATATAACAATATGTAATCAAATAGATTGGTGTATACTTAACAAAATCATATATTAGTTAACACATTAATTTTCATTGCTCTGTGTGTTTTTTCAATACAACTTAGCTCCTATGTTTAATAAAAACTATAATTTTTTTTATAAATTAGTTATAACAAAATGTTTTAACTATTTGAAAAAAAATATGAGTCACCTTATAACTATATTAATCAAATGGATTGATGTTTAATTAATTAATTATCAAAATCATATATCATTTTTCATACACTTATGTGCAACTATCAGCATAATAAAATTATTATATATCATTCACATACTGTTAATATCAAATCTAAATTGAATTTAGTATTTTGTATGGGGTCTTTTGATTGTGGTAAAAAAGTTATCCAAAGTGATTATTTGAAGACTCAAACCTTAAATCTCCAATATAATTGTCAAAGCTTCAACCATTAAGCCAAAATTTCATATTGACATATAATAAAATCAACATAATATGATTGAGATGTTTTTCATAAATTCAATACATTCACCTAGTACATACCATTTTAATGTTGTAAATTTAAAAAATAAAAATTAAGGTGAATCTAAAACAATTTATTTTATTATATAATAGTGTAATATTGTAATTTACTATACATAATGGCGCCTAAAATATAATATACTAAAGATTAAAATAGTAAAAGTATTTCAATTAAATAAAATATATGCAACAAAATAACAATTGTCAAGAAAGGATGATATATAATATATATTAGTATATACCAATTATAATTAAGCCTTAAAACTAAATGTGAATAAAAGGATCTACCTTATTATGTAATAGTGTAATTGACAATGTATATGGTACATACGACATACTATATCAACGATTAAAACACTAAGAGTGTGTTATCTAGCAAAAAAAAAAATAGTTGTCAAGATTTGAACCATGATCTATAGGTAGTTTAAAAAATTATTTACCACTAAACTATGCAGATTATTTTATTTATTTAAAATGATAAGTATTCATAAAAATAAATATTATGTGTAATAAATGTGGCAATGAATGTGGTTATGTACATAAATTTATCCATTTAGTACAAATTATATTAAAGGTGAAAAAAATAATTAGAAATTATCATTAAGTGCATTAAATATGGCATGTACACAAAATTATATATGTATTATAGATAGATAGATTATAGAAGATAGATGGTGTATATTGGATAGTTAGATTGAATCTTTCACTATTCTCCAAAGGGGTTATAAGAAAAGCCCTAATTATATGGTCTACTTAATTAGATTAGGGATATTAATTTTTCTTTTTCTTATGATATCTCATTGAGAATCCAATGTGCATTTATTACACTTTATTATGATAAATACTCCGTATTATATAATATGCTTGAAATAAAATTATAAAAAAACCTTATTAATTTTATGAGCATTAATTGCTCAAGAACCTAAGTTTATAGTATTATAGATTATTATATTGATTTTTTAAATAACATTTTAAGTGAAAAACCTAGGATGAAAAAATTGAAAAAGTAGTGTCAATTTAAACTTATAATTGAATGAGGAAATTATATTTAGAAGAATTAGATAGCTTAATTGTTCTAGAAATACAACCATACTAGTTGATGACCTGGGCCTTTCCCGGGAAATTTTTTAAATAAAAATTCTAATATATTAATTCAAAAATGATATACGTATTATATAATAAAAATAGTATTATAAATAATAAAATTAAATTTAACATATAAGTAATTTATTTAATTATAGTAATATACTTTATTATCAAAATGTATGCAAATATTATCTTATTCTAAAAAATGATACTTCTAATATTTATGTAATAATCATAAAAAGTTGACATTCTTAACTCCTAGGGTTGACTCGAACTCACATAAAAACCGCAATGAATTGACTCAATCAACCCGTAAATTTTAACGACAGAACCCGTACTCAACTCGAACCCAAAATGACTAAACTAAACTCGATTGAACTTACCCAATTAACCGGTTTTACATTAAGGGGTCAATAATTTTTATTTATTTATTAGGGATCCGTAATATAAAAAATAAACATACTTATGAATAGAAATTTAATATATTGCAAGACACAACATATCTATACCAACATTTGTTAAAAAGTTGCCATACTTATTAATAGAAAATTAATATAAAAAATTAACATTCTTATGCATAGAAAATTTAAAAAAAATTCGTACTTATGAATAGAAAATTAATTTAAGAAAATCTAAAATTTAATATAAAATCTAAAATTAAGAACATGTTCCATATTAATTAAAAAAGTAGTCATCACTATGGATAGAACATTATTATAAATAATTTTGTCACTAAAAATATGGTGATTAAGACATTAAAATTTGATGACAATATTGCATTTAACTATCATATTTATAGGAAAAAAATTAATATATAAAATCAATCATATGTACGGATGGAAATTTAAAGACTTGTCATTCTATGCATAGAAAATTAATGTTGAAAAATGCCAAATTAAGATGAAAAATATGGTGAATATTAATTAAAATATTTCCATGCTTATAAATAATAAAATTAATATTAAAAAACCCAAAGATTAACAACATTAAGGGATCAATAATTTTTATTTATTCATTAAGGAATTCGTAATATAAAAAATAAACATACTTATGAAAAGAAATTTAATATATTGCAAGACACAGCATATCCATAATGACTTTTGATAAAAAATTTGTCATACTTATAATAGAAAATTAATATAAAAAATGAGTTTGGTTCAAATGAAACAAAGTCTTATCCTAAAACGTGAAACGAATGCACTTTTCCTAGTTCATAGTGCACTTTTCATACAAAAGTGCATTGTAAAATACAAAAAAGTGCAATACGAAAAAGTGTACTACAAAAAGTACGAAAAGTGCACTAAAAAGTACGAAAAGTGCAAATCCGAAAAAGTGCACTCCGAAATAGAAAAAGTGCACTACGAACTAGGAAAAGTGCATTCGTTTCAGTATAAGAGTTCGTTTCATTTGAACCAAACTCATAAAAAAAATTAACATGCTTATATGGATAGAAAATTGAAAAAACGGTCATACTTATGAATAGTAAATTAATATAAGAAAATCTAAAATTCAATATAAAATCTACAATTAAAAACATGAACCATATTAATTAAGAAAGTTGTCATAGTTACCAATATAATATTAATATAAAATATTTTGTAACTAAAAATATGGTGACTAAATAGATTAACTTATCTATTTTACTATAATATATTAAATTAGTATTTTTATATGTCATCTATATGTAGAGCTAGGGGTGTCCATAAAAAACCGAAACCGAAAAACTGAACCAAAAAACCGAAAAACCGATAATTTTTTAGGTTAACCAAACCGACTTTTTTTGAAATTTCGGTTTGGTTAACCGAACCGAAAATATTTTTGGTTATCGGTTCGGTTTCGGTTCACGACTTTACATATAATGGTTAACCGAAAAACCGAAAATATATTAATATTTTATTCAAATATTAGTAATCTTTGATTTATTTAGTGGTTAAACTCCATAATCTTCAAAGTGTTAATGTAGTTTTAGTCTTTCCTTCTTCAATTTTAACAATTTACACACTATTTTTCCACTTCACATCAATATAGGAGTCTCTTATTAAATTTGATGAGATAAAAATTAATACACACAATGTTTGATTCCACACAATATAGTTTATATACTCTCGATATTTGTTTACAACAACCAAAACAATATGATATAAGTACATATTTAAAATAAAAGTCTTACTTTACCACTTTTTTTATTCAAATTTTATTATTTTAATCTTAATTATTTAAGGTAAAATTACATAAACGGTTATCGGTTAACCGATAAAACCGAACTGAAAAATTGGTTAACCGAACTACGGTTAACCGGGATTCACGGTTAGGTTTCGGTTCTCGATTTTAACTAACCGAAATCATGGTTAACCGAACTTCGGTTAACCAAAATCTCGGTTAACCAGGTTTGGACACCCCTATGTAGAGCTTTCAAAAGTTTACCCGACCTGAAAAACCGACCCGACCCGCCCGACAACCCGCAATGACCCGACCCGATTTGACCGGTGACCCGTTACGACCCGAACCTGACTCAACCGGAACCTGAAATAACCGAACCCGAACCCGACCTGACCGACCCGTTTGACACCTCTATCTATATGGATAGAAATTAATATTAAAAAATTTGTAATTATAAAAATATTGAAAGGAATATAAAAACCTAATGACAAAGGTAGAGATAAAAATTTATACAATTTTTTAGTAAACTGATAAAAAATTATTCAATAAGGTGAGTCGATAAGATTAGAAATTTCATAAAGTGAAAGCAAAACAACATGTTTCCAAAATATCTTTCCAAAATAACATGATATATGAAGTATATAATTATCATGTGCAAGATCTTGCAAATATATATAAAATAATAATAAAATTATTATTAAATATATAAAGAAGATAGAGAAATAACGTAATATATAAGATAGTAACTATATGGATAGAAGATAATTACATATTATAATATAATGAACATGAACAAAGATAAAAATAATGGGTAGAGATAAAAATTTATACAATCTCATAGTAAATTGATTAAAAAATTATTAAACAAGATGAGAGGATAAAATTGAAAATTACATAAGGTGATTGAATTATATAATATATAATTAATTAAAAAATTATTATTAAAAATAGGTTGATTGTAATATAAATTCTTAATGACGAATCTGGCCAAAAGTTCTTCTGGTTTAAAAGATACTAGTTGTACCCGTCGACCGTCGTGCCATGCACGACTATGATTCGGTATTTTATAGACATTATAAATAGGATATTAATAAATAAAAATGTAATATAAATTTTATAGACATTATAAATAGGATATTTACTCATAATTGTACAATTTTTTAATTTTGTTCGGAATCAAATAAAACAAATCAAATGTAAATTATTAATTTCAATGTTGAAAATGAAGATAGATTATTAAGATAAAATAATATATATTTCTTATTTTCCTTGATGATATTTAATTGATATTTAATTAGAAAAAAAAAAGATAAAATTTGAATAAAAATATTTATATCTTAAAAATATGGAAATAATAAGATTTCAAAAAATTAATAATTAACTTAATAAATAAGATATAACAAGATATGAAAGAGAAAATTAATTTACTTATAGAAAGTAAAAATATATTAATTTAATTTAAGGTGGCGTAAAACTCATTTTTTGACTAGATAAAGTATGTAAAGATTAGATAACATTTAATATTATATTATTCATATCTTTTTGTTACTTTCTATCTAAGTAAATTTGAATATTATCAAATATTTCAATATTATATATTGTTATTATTTTTCAACATTATAAATATTTATATTTTATTATAAAAGGAAATCAATATTCTATAAATAAATCTGTCAAAAGATATCATGCTATAAGATAAAAGATATTTATATTTATTTTAAAATATTTTAAATTTTTATCTTTAATTTTAAATATTTGTATGAGGAAGTTTTCAAAAGATATTGTTACACTAAATATATATTTATTTGTTGTTAAAGATAGATTTAAATAAAAAAAAAGAATTTAATAGAAAAAGGTTAAAATAAGATGAAGAAAAAATTATTTTTTCAAATATCAGGTGAGGCCAGAATCATTTTGGTGGCTCGAAAAGGTACAACTTTAATATGTAGTTATAGATTATTGATAGATATGGCTATTTTTATTTCAAAGATATATATTTAATCATGTGCACATATTTTTTCTTATCTTTTTTTAATTTATCTTTTACAAATATAATAAATATAATGTGCTTTTTTATCCATATTGGTCAAATCTACTAATATTATTTTATCTTTATGTTTATTTAGAGATAACTTTTTTTCATAATTAACTATTTAAAACTATTACTTTAATAAAGGGGTGATGTGGCGCAATTAGAGGTGTCAAACGGGTCGGTTAGGTTGGGTTTGGGTTCAGTTATTTCGGGTTCGGGTTGAGTCGGGTTCGGGTCATAACGGGTCACCGGTCAAATCGGGTCCGGTCATTGCGGGTTGTCGGGCGGGTCGGGTCGACCTAACAGGTCAAGAAAATTGATTTTTTTTACAATTATTAAAATATTTTTTTATTTAAAAAATGATATTTAATAATAAATCTATTATTTTTATATATTTTAATAATAGAATATATTATCATTTTCAAAATATATTATATATTCTTAAAATATAACAAATTGGGTCAACCCAACGGTTTTTTCGGGTTTGAACCCAATGGGTTTCGGGTCTATCGGGTTCGGTTTATTTTGGGTTTCGAGTTCAAATTTTCGGGTCTTGACCCTAAATTTTTCGGGCGGTTCGGTCGGTTTTTCGGGTCGGGTCAGCTTTTGACAGCTCTAGGCGCAATGTGATGGCAGAAATTACTTCGGCTTTAGTTATTAGTAATATATTGATTAAATGAGGAGTACATATTGGATCAAAAAAATTGAGGAGTACATATATTGCGTTCTAGATTTAGAAATTCCCTCTTTTAGTATGGTTGGTTTTCTAGATTTCTTTTTTCTAAATTCTTCTGCAAATACAACCATATTAAATGATGGAATTACATTTAGAAGAATTACATATGTTGTGTTTGATATGGTAAAAGTGGACAAATTAATTTATTTTAAAATATTGATTGAGATATTAAAATGAATGAGTGACACTGACATATATATTCTACCAAATGAATTAATATAAAAATAATCTTGCTTATTTTGATATTGAAATAATGAAAAGGTGTAAATTGATAACTTAGGTCATGAATTGATTTTGTTTTAAAATAATTTATACATAGACTTCTTAAATTTTATAATAGTAAAAAATCTAAGACAAAAATTAATTAATCGACACAATTAATATTTTGGATTTTGATTTAAAATAAAATTGTATTTGCATTTAAAAAAGGTTATGAAATTGCAACGACATCGAATGGGGTTATTGCATTTTCTTAAATTAGGTTGTCTTTTGTAACGAATAAGTGAACAAATCACATAATTTAAAATAAAATATATTAGTAAATTAAAATATGAAAATCCTACTATAATAAAAATAAAATAAAATCCTACTTTTGTCAATAAAAATATCATTGTAAATATGTGATTTCTTATTAGTATAAATCTAAGCACATGACAAACCAAATATGCTATTGTACATTTGATAGCATTTATTGGGTTGTGCTTTGTAACGAACAAGCGGAAAAACCACATAATTTAAAATAAGACACATTAGTAAATTAAAATATGAAACTCTTACTATAAAAATAACTTACTTTTGTCAATAAAAATTTCTATGTTGTCTAAAGTATAAGTAATTTATGTTATAATTGCACTTCTAATAATGAATATGATAGAATGGTTGTTCTTGGACGTACCATATCATTAAAAATAAGATTAGATTAGTTTTTATATAGCTTTTGTTAAATCTATGTATCTATGATTTGTTCAATTGATAACTTCTATATTATTTTATATCTTTTAATCTATTTAAATCAATATGATCTCTTAAACTTAAACTTAATATGTTATTTTATTTTAATTTCACCAATCAAATATATATATCCACATTTACCACATCTAATTACACTCATATTTATGTGTAATTTTGATTCATTGTATTCCATTTACACATAGAGATTCTCCTAGGATGCTTATTCCCATATGTGTACTTATTAGCCACATTTATCACATCTAATTACACCCATATTTATGTGTATATTTGAATCATTAAATTCCATATAATAACTTTTATATATGTCTTATAATAGGTGAAAATGATGATTAAAAGTGATTCATTTGTGTGCACATTCTCTTATCCATAGTTTTTGTAATTTAGATTTAGATTAGTTTATAACACTTTATAAACATGAATTCTTGTAGATTGAAATGTTCTTTTCGGTGATACCAATTTTTTTTTGCTTCTTCTCAAATTTGGAGTTAGAAAAAAAATGGTAATAAAATTGTTGAAAGGAAAAAATCATTTAAAATATAAAGATGGATTGTACAAAGTCTTGTACACATACAAATTAATTATATAGCATGGTTTTAGCTTTTCAATGGATGGTGAATTATGGGTTAAAATAACAACTCATAACAAATGGGCTTAATGTATTAAGGGTCCAAAATATACATATTAACTTTATGCATCAAAGCCCATAACCATAAAAGAAAGACCATAAAATTTGAAAAAGAGTCTCGTGCGAACGTCCGCGTGTGTGAGAAATGAGAAAGCACCCGGGCCGTTCGATTGTATCACACGGACGGTTTATATTGCTCTTATTTAAAAAAAAAACTGTGGAAAAAAGTGCATGTGGTGACGCGGGTGTACAAGTCACGCGCTGTTTATAAAGTCAATCGTCTTCTCTTTCTCGCCACTTCTCTCTCTCTCTCTCTCTCTCTCTCTCTCTCTCTCTCTCTCTCTCACTTTCACAGTTTGCGAAGCGTTTCAAGCAGTTCAAGCGGAAAATCGTTCAATCGAAGCTTTTTCGAAGTGATTTTGAGTCGGATTCTTACCATTAAAGCCATTAAAAAGCTCAATCCAGTTCCAGATGGAGAAATTTCAAAGTTCATCTCAAGAGAATCAAGGTTTTCATCTAGCGTTTGTATATCATTGAAATCCTAGGCTGTTCGGTTGTTGTTTGTGTTTGTCGAGTGTATATATACTAAATGTTTGATTAATTGTGTGTATTTTAGTGTTTATTTGAGTTGTTTGAAGTTGATGGTCCGGATTTGGTATTTTGTGCTTTTGTGAATAAAAAATTGCATGAATCGTCACTTTCTTTTACTCGATTTTTGGTCCTACCACTTGAATAAAATATAAATTGTGTGTGCATGTGTGTATTTGATGTTTTATCCAGTTTTTCGATGTGGAGGTTTGCAATAGGTGATTGTGGCTTTTTGGTAGTTGCATGAAATGATTTGGTATACGTGCGTGGGAAAGTGTTGGTGATCTTGTGTTGAATTTTGTTCATTCATTTGTGCATATTTGTTCATTAAAACTGGCATAGCATTTTTTCATCAGAAACTGGCTTTTGTTCATCAGAAGTTGGCATTTGTTCATCAGAAACTTGCATTTGTTCATTAGAAACTTGCATTTGTTCATCAGAAACTTGCATTTAATCACCAATAAAATCAAACATTGTGGTGGATACATGTGTGAATTTGTGCTTTGTATTTCTTGTTTATTTAGGGAATAAACATTCAGGGTCTGTTAAATGACGTTCGGCAAATAATAAACAAGTAAAACGTCTAAGGTTTGGGACAATGACAATCGGAGAAGATGAAATCTGTGCTATTCGAAGAGGTTTTGCATTTTTTATTTTGTATGGTTGTTGACATGTTTTTTTGTGTTTTTAAAATATGTTTTTATACTGTCTTTTATCCGTTTTTTGTAATAGAAATCAGAGCAAATCTGGAAGTGTTGCTTCTTCTACGAGTGAAAAGAATGTGAGAAGAAAATCAATAGCTAAAAAGCCGATTTCAAAAGCTAATAAGTTGTTCAAGGATACTGAAGTGCTTGTATTGAGGCAAAGGTCGGCTGTTGAGTCGTCTCCATCAAAGAAGAGACCTCGTCCGGACAAGGGCAAACAGGTTGCGTCTGATGAATGTCCCGATGATAATTGCTTATTGATATGATCCCTAGAAAGGGAGTATAGATAAATGAACCATCTGAGAGGAAAATGGATAGTGTTGTTGCTGAATTACAAGTTGTTGGGAAGAAGAGGAAAGTGGATATTGTTGTTGGTAAGGAACAAGGTGTTAGGAAAAAGGTTGTAGTTGGAAACAAGTCAAAAGTGAAGGTGCCATTTAGAGCTTTGAAGCGTGAGCATTTGTCGTTGAATCATAAGAACTCTCCAAAGTTGATTTGTGAACTAATTGTTGGTTTTGAAGGTGAAAGCAAGTTTGCTGCTCTTAAGGAGATGGGGTTTGAGTACCTCATACAGTAGAATGTGTCTGATATACCTAGTAAGCTGTGCTACCATGTCGCTAGCTGTTTCGACCCTGCATCATACACATTGAAGATTGGTGATGGACCAAGTGTTAGAATAACACTTGAACTTGTGCAATTTTACCTTGGTGTACCTCGTGGTCCAAGGACAATTTCTTTCCCGAAGAATGTCAAGCATTCAGATATGTACAATAGATTTAGAGAACAGTTTGTGTTGGCTGAAATTGATGAGGTGACAGGGAAGAATAAATTGATGGATGTTGAGAAGATCAAAATAGGAAATTTGAGTGTAGTGATCAAGGAGGCTGAGAACGGTGGTGCTTGGTTTAGGAGGAACATTATTTTATTGTTCTACACCCTCTGTATAGAGAGTATTCAAAATGGTGGTGTAAACTTAAAGTTCCTGGATCATTTGGTAGACTTGAACAAGATTAGTGAGTACGATTGGTGTGCTCATCTCGTTGTGAAGGTTGTTGAGAATGCTGATTCATGGAAGAAAACAAATAATGGGTTTTTCAGATGACCTACTATATTGTTGCTGGTATTATTTCTAATTTGTTCATTACTACCATCAATTTGTTCATTGGTTTATGCATATTTGTTCATTAGTAAGATTAATTTGTTCATTTGTATATACATATTTGTTCATTGACATATTAGCATTTGTTATGACAAATTTACTATTGCGATTGTATGCTCATCTACCATCGTCGTGAAACTCCAAGATCCTTCCTAGTGATCAAGCATTTTAATCATGATTACTTTGTTGAGAGACAGAGTTTCGAGATTTCGAAGGGTGGTTTTGGAAAAGGGTATTTTAGAGGTTTGCTTGAGTTTGTTTTTTCTGGTGGTGATGTTGACAAGAATGAAGGGAAAGCCCTTGCTTCTGAACATTTTGAAGAAGGAATTGATCTTGGCGATGGCGGTGACGTATGTTTGTTTGATTTTATTGCAAATTTTTTTTTTTATTTTTGCATGAAATGTCTTTATTTTTTGCATGATGGTGGCGATGTATGTTTATTTGTTCATTAAAACTGGCATATCATTTGTTCATAAGAAACTAGCATTTGTTCATCACAAACTAGCATTTGTTCATCACAAACTAGCATTTGTTCATCAGAAACTAGCATTTGTTCATCAGAAACTAGCATTTGTTCATCAGAAACTAGCATTTGTTCATAGCATGTTGTGTCTTTTTTTTATTTTTGTACTTATATAGATTACTTCTTGTGCAGTCATTTCTGAAAGAACGTCTTGAGATGTCAATGGAGCTTGCATCAGCTTTGAAGAGATATCTTGATCATGTGCAAAAAGCTCCAATTGAAATTCCCAGCCACGGACTTATCAACAAGATCAATGAAGCTTTTGAGAAGCTATTGGGGTTGAAGACTGTTTCATCGTCATCCTAACCTGGTACTCAAGAAGATTTTGAATCGCCAAGCCAAAATTCATTCTGGGAGGAAGCAATAAAAGTTTTGGATGAAATTGAGGCTACAATGAAGGCGAAGGAGCGGTTTGTGTAATACCCCGGTTTTAAATACTAGAATGTCACTTGGTTGTGGACCTCACTTGGGTCCACTCAGGCTAATTTGACAACAATCTCACAATGTGGGACCTTGCAACAAAGGCACGACGAGAAATACAAGGAAAACATCCAACTATGTTTCTTTAAAAGTAACAAAATCATGCATGTGTGCATTAACCCATTCCAACACAACTCTCATTTCTGATCTCTAAACTTCAACCAATATTTACAAACATCTAACTTAACAAGACAACATAGACTCATAGGACCTTCAGTTCTACAAACTGTTATCCGACCTCAACCTAAGACACACCACGTCGATCTGGCTCACCATCATCTTGGAGAAGATTCCTTGGAGCATTATTCATTCCAGATTGATTACCTAAAAGAAAAACAACACCCCGAAGGGTTAGCTAACAATTCCCAATATGCACTGGATAGTAAATGCAACATGCAGAAGCAAAATCAATCTATTCAATTACATAATAAGAGTCGTAATATAATAGTTCACATATAGCACATTCACCATAACAAACAAATGCACATCAATAGTTATAATTATGAAGCGCACATAATAATACTTACAACCATACAATGCATACTAATAATAGCACATCATTTCACTTAAGTATCACCTCAATCACGTTTCGTCTCAATAATTGTTCAATCGCAACTCATCAATTGTCAATCGAAATAATTTATTAAACAAGCATGGCATCCTCCAGCCTTACACGGGGTAGTGGACGGCGACCTCCACCGTTTATCCGAACCACTCACACCCTCATCATTCACCTTCTTACCCCTGGTCAAGCCTCCTCGGGAGCACTCGCCAAAACATTTTATTATAATTTTGAAGGGGCCCTCCTTGACATACAACTAAGTTAGGGATGTCTCCGCCTTCCCGACTATCCCTAATCATAGCCGTATCAGTTAGGTGCCAATGTTTAGAAATCCGAATAAAATACAAAATATTATTCATCTATTATAATTTTCTAAAATAGCGAATTATTTCCAAATAGACATATATAATATATAGGAAAGAATCTCAAAATACAGGTCTACACATCATATCTACACATCCAACACACATCAAAATTGATAACTAAGTAAGTCTAGACGACTTACCTCAAACGAAGAATTCCCAGGGATATTGAAATGGACTTGATCAAGCTAGTTACCTAGTAATAATAATAATAATACTCATAAGGATGATAATCTAAACAAATCAATTTTATTTCCGAACAATGAACTTAACCCAACTATCCACTAATTGACCCGATACTATATATATATATATATAATCTTAGCTTTTAACTAAGCCAACCTATCAAAATCAATCCTTAATACCAAGTCTAAGCTAACATGATCCCAGATCTAGAATCATTAATTTCAAGACAAACCTAGGGATAGAAATAACTCATCAACAATAAAGATTAGGCTAGTTTTAGGCTAGGAAATTCGACCTCGCTAACGAAACTTACAGAAAACTTGGGCGATGGTTTGGCCGCAACACAAGGTGGCGTTGGCAACGAGCAATTGAACGGAGGGTAGAAGGTGGTGTAAGGTGGCGATGGTGGAAATGATCTACGAACGGAGGGAGGCGGTGCTTGCCTTAATGTACGAAGGAAGATATGTGAAAAGAGGTACTTGTATAAGTTTGAAAAGTCAACATGAATTCTTACCCAAATGAACGTGGAGGCTTATGGATATTTATACAAGGATGAGTCGGTTCTAATAGTAAAGTTTGGCATGTTTATCTACATGCACAAAAATCAGTTAATGTATATTAATCATATATAAAAAAAATGTATACGTATAATTGTTCATGTATACTTATGTACATATATGTGTATAAGTGTACGTGTCACATAAGATTAAACTAATGATCTCATAATTATTTTTCAAAATAGTCTTTAATTAATATAGGCAATTAATTAGGTTCCAGAACTATATCCGAAAAGATTATCCAAAAGGATAAAAAAAATCAAATTATTTTCGAATATTACATTTTACCCCCCTTAAGAAAGTTTCGTCCCGAAACTTCCAGAGATGTACGAAAACAAACTCATAACACTACATAAAATCTTTCACACAAGTCAAGCAACATGCTGATCATACTCCTAATACACCACAAGAAGCAAGAAAATAATTCAAACATCATTTAGTTCACACCATCAGTATACTATCATCAATTACCAAACAAGTCGCGCACCAAAGTCAAGTCTAATAAAGCACACAATTAGTTACCATCCATAAGGTGCTCACACACTTCCAACTTCTACTATTTAAGGTCTTACTAAACTTGGCTACAACTCTGGATATCTTTATCATATTCTCATCCTAAAATCATGTAATCAACTTATTAAATCATCAAGCACTTAAGGAAATTCACCAAGTTTTCATAATCTATAAGCAAAGTCAAGTCCTGGGTAGTAACTAACCTGCCAAACCTCTAATTCACTCCTGCTATCAAACCACGGTAAAGGTCAGGGTAATTTTTCTCTATACTAGCTTCAGTTTCCCAAGTGGCTTCCTCGACTCCTCGTCGAGACCACTGAATCAACAATAAAGGAATCTCTTTGTTCCGCAACTTCTTCATACGACGATCTAGAACTGCTATTGGTTGCTCCACAAAGGTATGGTCCGGCTCAATCTTCAACTCCTCATAATTAAGCTTATGACTAGGATCAGGCACATACTGCCTTAATTGTGACACATGAAATACAGAATGAACTCCATCCAACGTTGGTGGCAATGCCAGTTTGTATGCCACTTCACCTATTCTCTCAAGAATTTCAAACGGCCCGATGTACCGAGGGCTCAACTTCCCTTTTACCCCAAACCTTTTAACTCCGCGAGTCGGCGACACTCTCAACCACACATGAGCTCCCACCTCGAATTCCAAAGGTCGTCGTCTCTTGTCCGCGTAAGATTTTTGGCGACTCTGCGCAATCAACATGTGCTCTCGGATCAAAGCCACCTTTTCCACGGTTTCTTGGATCATCTGAGGCCTTCCATCTATAACATCTGATGGATCATCCCAGCATAGAGGTGTCCTGCATCTTCTTCCATATAAAGCCTCATAAGGTGCCATCTGAATTGAGGAATGCCAACTGTTATTATAGGCAAACTCAACTAATTCCAAATAATCAGACTAATTTCCTCCCCAATCTAACACACATGACCTCAGCATATCTTCCAATGTTTGTCTCGTCCTCTCAGACTGACCATCTGACTGTGGGTGGTAGGCAGTTGTGAAATGTAGTTCTGTGCCTAAGGCTTTATGTACTTGCTTCCAGAAATTAGAGGTAAACCGCACATCGCGATCAGACACTATTGTCTTAGGTACTCCATGCAATCTCACTATTTCTTTTACGAATACCTTTACTAGTTTACTCACTGGCCAAGTCTCTTTAATGGGCAGAAAACGAGCAGTCTTTGTCAGTCTATCTACAACAACCCATATTGCATCATGTCCTCTACTAATCTGCAATCCGGTAACAAAATCCATGGAAATGTCCTCCCATTTCCATTCTGGAATGGGAAGCGGTTGGAGTATTCCCCCTGGTCTTTGGTGCTCTATCTTCACCTGCTGACATACCTGACACTTTGCCACAAATCTTGCTACATCAGGCTTCATGCCATCCCACCAATAACATTGTCTCAAATCCTTGTACATCTTACTAGCTCCTGGGTGGACTGAATATAGCGTAGAATGAGCTTCTTGAAGTATTTTCTGTCTTAACTCGTGATCTTGGGGCACACATACTCTTCCATGAATTCTCAGAATTCCATCTCCTCGAATTTCAAATCCCGGTGCTTCACCTCGATACACTTTCTGACAAATATCTTGAATCTTTGAGCAAGTCTCCTGCTTTTTACGAATCTCTTCTATCAGACTAGGTTGGTATTCTAAGGTACGCAACTGACCCTGGTATCTTCGAATCCATACTTCAATCTCATTTCTCATCAAGTCCTTTTGCAAAGATGGTTGAGCAGTCAAGTGAGACAATATTCGTTCCTGAGATGATTTCCGGCTAAGTGCATCAGCAACAACATTTGCTTTTCCCGGGTGGTAAAGGATCTCTAAGTCATAATCTTTAATCAGTTCCATCCACCTACGTTGTCTCATATTGAGCTCTCGCTGAGTGAAGATGTACTTGAGACTCTTATGATCTGTCAGAATTTGACAGGTTGCTCCATATAGATAGTGACGCCAAATCTTCAATGCATGAACCACAGCTGCCAACTCTAGATCATGTGTTGGGTAATTCTGTTCGTTCGACTTTAACTGCCTTGAAGCATAAGAAATCACTTTACCATTCTGCATCAAGACACAACCTAGTCCCAATTTTGAAGCATCACTATACATTACATAACCTTCATTCCCTTGAGGAAGAGCTAAGATCGGAGCTGAAGTCAACCTATTCTTCAACTCATCAAAACTTTTCTGACATGCATCTGGCCACTCAAATTTTGTTGTTTTTCGTAGTAGATTGGTTAATGGTTGGGCTAGACGAGAAAATCCTTCTACAAACCGTCTATAGTATCCAGCCAAACCCAAGAAGCTACGTACTTCCTTCACATTTCTTGGAGGTTCCCAAGCTGCCACAGCCTCAATCTTCGTTGGGTCTACCATTACTCCTCTAGCAGATACCACATGTCCTAAAAAGGTTACCTCTGGTATCCAAAATTCACACTTTGATAATTTTGCGAACAACTGTTGATGTCTCAAAACTCCCAAGACTGTTCTTAGATGATCAACATGCTCCTCATGACTACGTGAATACACCAAGATATCATCTATAAAAACTACGACAAACCGATCTAAATAATCAATAAAGATTCGGTTCATCAATTCCATGAACACAGCTGGGGCATTTGTCAATCCGAAGGGCATTACCACAAACTCGTAATTCCCATATCTTGTACGGAATGCTGTCTTTGGAATGTCTTCCTCTCGGATCCTCAACTGATGATACCCAGATCGCAAATCGATCTTAGAGAATACCATAGCTCCTTGAAGTTGATCTAGTAAATCATCAATTCGTGGTAATGGGTACTTATTCTTGATGGTGACCCGATTCAGCTCTCGATAGTCGATACACAATCTCAACGACCCATCTTTCTTCTTGACAAACAGAACTGGAGCTC
This sequence comes from Fallopia convolvulus, assembly GCA_964016875.1. NCBI lineage: Eukaryota > Viridiplantae > Streptophyta > Magnoliopsida > Caryophyllales > Polygonaceae > Fallopia > Fallopia convolvulus. The sequence goes on from OZ024729.1 coordinate 34,478,459, forward strand.
CCCAAGGTGACGCACTGGGGCGCACATATCCCTTTTCTAACAACTCTTCCAATTGAGTCTTCAACTCTTGCATCTCCATTGGAGCCATGCGATAAGGAGCTCGCGATATTGGTCTTGTACCGGGCTCCAAGTCAATGTTGAAGTCTACCTCTCGCTGAGGTGGTAGTCTTGGCAACTCCTCAGGAAAGACATCCTCAAACTCTCGTACAATTGGAATATCTCTAACTCTTGGAATTTCTTTATCCCCTTGTAAGACATAACACCAATAGCCTACACATCCATTTTTTATCAACTTAGCTACCTTCATTGTGCCAATTATTACTCCATCTTTCTCCTTCTTTGATTCTTGCCATACATGTTTAGAACCGTCATCTGCAGTTACTGTTACGGTTCCACTATGAATATCTAACATTGTCCGATATCGCCTCATCCAATCCATTCCCAAAATTACATCATCATCGGGTGCTAATTGTACTACTATGAAATCCGCTAACCAGTCCTTATTTCCGATCCATATCGGACACTGCATGATCTCTCTATCCCCACTAATCTTACTACCATCTGGCAGTCTAACAAGAAAAGAGGCGCTACTATTACATGTCAATTGCAATCTATGTGCACATGCAGATGACTTAAATGAATGTGTAGCACCAATATCGAACAAAATGTGTACAGGTTTAGATTGAATCCAAATCGTACCTGTCGCAGTAGGAGCATTCAAAGCATCATTTCTTTTCACCTCAAACATTCGAGGTTGAGTGGCACCCGAATTACTAACCACATTACCGTGACCTCTGCCACGACTCTGTGATGGTGATGGATACTGTTGTGGTGGAACAAGGCGATGAGCCACAAATTTACCAGTCCCTGGAGATGATCCTTGTGACGAAGCTACTCCCTTATTAAAGCAGAATTGTGAACGATGTCCCACTCTTCCACAAGAAAAACAAGTAACTAGTGGTTTCGGGCAACTACTCTTAACATGCTCAGTACTTGCACAATTGTAGCACTGCCTTGGGCTCCCAAAAGTACGAGCTTGTTGTGATTGACCATGACGGCTTTGAAACTGACTAACTGGTCCCTTTTGTTGAAACTGACTAGGTTGTCCATCTTTCTTAAAGCTTGATGATGATGTCTTCTGTCTCTTACTGTTTCTTGGACTAACATTAGATGGCCCAGGCCTTGGACTAGCTAGAGCATATGCCAAAGCTGAGTTTTGAACTTCTGTTAAGGTTTTAAGTTGTAATCCAGAGACATAGGCACGTAGCTGCGGTTGTAACCGCTTTAGAAAAGCAGAGATCCGAAGTTTTTCTGTAGGTGCAGCGTCAGGTACAGCTGCTAACTCCTTTTGAAATTTATCAATTGTTTCAGTCACCGGAATGTTCTCTGGTCCAGCATCTCGGAATGCATCTTCCCTTGCACTCCTCAAGGGCTCGGGACAATAATGTTCTCGAATCTTTTCTCCAAATTCTCCAAAGGTCACGACTTTTTCATGATCATGTTTCAGATTCCACCAGTCAAATGCACCTTCTTGTAATAAACTTTGCACTAAGGAGATCCTCCTCTCCTCTGGCGCTTGGATTGAATCTAATGCTGAAGCGACCCTTCTCAACCATTGTTCCACATCAGTACCTAAAGCTCCGGTGAAGTTTGGTACTCCCGTCTTCTTAAACTCTCCAAGCCACTTATCTGGTTTTGGCTCCCGTAGACCTCCTCCCAAGTCCACTACCCTTCTAGAGCATTCAGGTCTCGTGATGCCTGGTAGTATTGCAACTTGGTTTACTTGGGGAGGCATCTTCATATTTGGTGCCTGTATCTCATGTTCAGGAGGTACATTAGCTGGCCTAGGTACTTCTGGGTCAACCCTTGGCCTAGCTCCAACAATAGAGACAACATCTTCTTCTACAAAGGGTGATTCATATCTCCGAGGGTCATTAGCAACAGAAGCCTCAGATTGTCCTTGTCGAACACCCAATGTCGGTCCTTCACTTTCCGCAACTTCTTCAGCATGGAGATTAGCTGGAGCTGTATTTGCGCTTCCTCTACCCCTTCCACGGCCACGTCCTCGGCCTCGGGGTCTCCCTCTTCCTCTAACAACATTAGTAGTCTTCTTCGGCGGTGCCATAACTAATCTGCGAGTACTAGTATTATTAAGCCTAAGCAATACTAAACAAAATACATAAGAGAATGCTTACAGGATTACTCCCCATTCGATGGTGGCCCTTCTCGACGTGTCTTTCTACCCAACTATGCAATATGCCTAACTTTTATCAAAATGTTTTAAAAAAGGAAACTCGGTCTGAGTTTTCGTTTAAGTTGGACCTCTCATACTTTTATTGTTAGGTTCCTTGTGCCCCTGTTGTCAACCTGGCTCTGATACCAATTTGTAACACCCCGGTTTTAAATACCAGAATGTCACTTGGTTGTGGACCTCACTTGGGTCCACTCAGGCTAATTTGACAACAATCTCACAATGTGGGACCTTGCAACAAAGGCACGACGAGAAATACAAGGAAAACATCCAACTATGTTTCTTTAAAAGTAACAAAATCATGCATGTGTGCATTAACCCATTCCAACACAACTCTCATTTCTGATCTCTAAACTTCAACCAATATATACAAACATCTAACTTAACAAGACAACATAGACTCATAGGACCTTCAGTTCTACAAACTGTTATCCGACCTCAACCTAAGACACACCACGTCGATCTGGCTTACCATCATCTTGGAGAAGATTCCTTGGAGCGTTATTCATTCCAGATTGATTACCTAAAAGAAAAACAACACCCCGAAGGGTTAGCTAACAATTCCCAATATGCACTGGATAGTAAATGCAACATGCAGAAGCAAAATCAATCTATTCAATTACATAATAAGAGTCGTAATATAATAGTTCGCATATAGCACATTCACCATAACAAACAAATGCACATCAATACTTATAATTATGAAACGCACATAATAATACTTACAACCATACAATTAGGGCTGAGCAAATGGATTATCCGATCCGATCCGATCCGGTATACCGGATATCCGAAATTTTTTTCCCTTAAAATCTCGATCCGTATTCGATCCGTTAATTGCCGGATATCCGGTAAGAAATATCCGTTTGGAACGGATATCCGGTAGCGGATATCCAAACTATCCATTTTGAAAAAATATTATTACTATTTTTGATTTAGGCCCAATTAATATGAATGATTGACGGATATCGGAACCGGATATCCGTCGATCCGTTTAAATTTTAATTAAAAGTTTACACGGTTGAGGAGAATTGAACACTAGATAAGTTAAAATTTTACAAAATACTCATTTAAACATCTATTCTACTTAGTATAATGTGTATTTTCTAAAAAATATAAATAATACCGGATATACCGGATATCCGTTTGCTTGAAAACCTCGATCCGTATCCGGTCCGGATATCAAGCAAAAAACCTCGGATCGGATCGGATACGGATAAAAAAATTTGTGATCCATTCGGATCCGGATATTTTCGGATCGGATAAGCCGGATCGCGGATCGGATCAACGGATCGGGTATTTTTTGCTCACCCCTACATACAATGCATACTAATAATAGCACATCATTTCACTTAAGTATCACCTCAATCACTTTTCGTCTCAATAATTGTTCAATCGCAACTCATCAATTGTCAATCGAAATAATTTATTAAACAAGCATGGCATCCTCCAGCCTTACACGGGGTAGTGGACGGCGGCCTCCACCGTTTATCCGAACCACTCACACCCTCATCATTCACCTTCTTACCCCTGGTCAAGCCTCCTCGGGAGCACTCGCCCAAACATTTTATTATAATTTTGAAGGGGCCCTCCTTGACATACAACTAAGTTAGGGATGTCTCCGCCTTCCCGACTATCCCTAATCATAGCCGTATCGGTTAGGTGCCAATGTTTAGAAATCCGAATAAAATACAAAATATTATTCATCTATTATAATTTTCTAAAATAGCGAATAATTTCCAAATAGACATATATAATATATAGGAAAGAATCTCAAAATACTGGTTTACACATCATATCTACACATCCAACACACATCAAAATTGATAACTAAGTAAGTCTAGACGACTTACCTCAAACGAAGAATTCCCAGGGATATTGAAATGGACTTGATCAATCTAGTTACCTAGTAATAATAATAATAATACTCATAAGGATGATAATCTAAACAAATCAATTTTATTTCCGAACAATGAACTTAACCCAACTATCCACTAATTGACCCGATACTATATATATATATAATCTTAGCTTTTAACTAAGCCAACCTATCAAAATCAATCCTTAATACCAAGTCTAAGCTAGCATGATCCCAGATCTAGAATCATTAATTTCAGGACAAACCTAGGGATAGAAATAACTCATCAACAATAACAATTAGGCTAGTTTTAGGCTAGGAAATTCGACCTCGCTGACGAAACTTACAGAAAACTTGGGCGATGGTTTGGCCGCAACACAAGGTGGCGTTGGCAACGAGCAATTGAACGGAGGGTAGAAGGTGGTGTAAGGTGGCGATGGTGGAAATGATCTACGAACGGAGGGAGGCGGTGCTTGCCTTAATGTACGAAGGAAGATATGTGAAAAGAGGTACTTGTATAAGTTTGAAAAGTCAACATGAATTCTTACCCAAATGAACGTGGAGGCTTATGGATATTTATACAAGGATGAGTCGGTTCTAATAGTAAAGTTTGGCATGTTTATCTACATGCACAAAAATCAGTTAATGTATATTAATCATATATAAAAAAAATGTATACGTATAATTGTTCATGTATACTTATGTACATATATGTGTATAAGTGTACGTGTCACATAAGATTAAACTAATGATCTCATAATTATTTTTCAAAATAGTCTTTAATTAATATAGGCAATTAATTAGGTTTCAGAACTATATCCGAAAAGATTATCCAAAAGGATAAAAAAAAATCAAATTATTTTCGAATATTACAGTTTGAGTTACCTTCTTTTGACCTGGGCGTGTCTCCATTGAGAGATGATTGGGATGGTGTTGCAGATATCGGTAGGAAAAGTGTATTTATGCAAGAAGATGAGTCCAGGAAGGTTGATGCGACAAGGAAGAAGGAAATAAAGATTTCCTTTGTTTGTAAGGGATTAAATGATGAACAAATTAGAAAAAAGGCTGAGGAGGAGGAATTTTCAAGGAAAAAGGCCGAGGGAGACAGGAGAAGGATTGAAGAAGAAGAGAAGTTGAAAAGGGATGAAGAGGACAAGAGAATAAGAGAAGAAGAAGAAAAGAGGAAGCAAGAAGAGGAAGAGTTGGAAGCCATAAGGAGGGAGGATGCATTAATACAAGAGGAGGAGAAGAGAAAGAAAGAGGAGGAAGAGAAGAGGAAAACAGAAGAGGAAGAGAAGAAGAAGCGGGAAAAGGAGGAAGAGAAAAAGAGAAAAGCAACTGAGGAGGAAGAGTCGACAAAGAGAAGAGGAAGAGAAGAAAAAGCAGGAAGAGGAGGAAGAGAAAATGAGACAACTAGCTGAGGAGGAAGAGAAGAGAAAAAGAGAAGAGGAAGAAAAGAGAAAGCGGGAAGAGGAGGAAGAGAAAAGGAGACAACTATCTGAGGAAGAGAAGAGGCGTCCAGAAGAAGTTAAGAGGTTGGAAGATGAGGAAGAGAAGAAGAGGAACAAGGAAGAGGAAGAGAAGAAGAGGAGAAAGATAAGAAGAGGATTGAGGAGTTTGAACAACAGAGAATGCAAGAGGAGGTGAAGAGGAGGCAAGAGGAAAGGAAGAAGAGGAAAGAAGAAGAGGAAGAGAAGAGAAAGAAGGAATATGCTGAGATGAAAAAGAAGATTGATGAAGAGAAGAGAAAGGAAGAGGAGAAAAAAAAAAGAAACAAGAAAGGGATGCAGAATTGATGAGAATTGGCATGGAGTTGAAGAAGAAACAAGAGGAGATAGATAAGACAAAGAAGGATGAAGTAAAGAAGAAACTTGAAGAGGAGTTGAACAGGATTCAGGATGAGGTTTGTTCATTGATTTTACTTATTTGTTCATTGATTTTTTCTTATTTGTTCATAAGTTATAGGAAATTTGTTCATTGATTTTGTATGTAGTTTGTTCATGAAATAATATGTGTTTTTACATTTGTAGATCAAGAAACAGGCGCAGGAGGTTGGTTCTAGTTCAATTGACACTCACATTGGTGTTAAACTTACTGGTAAAGATGTACTTGATAAAAGAATATCTAAGCCTTCTGATTATGTGAAGTCACCTTACATGGGAAGGAGTGTTGTTTTGACAGAAAAAGTATCTCATGCGGCCAAGAAATTGTTCGATGGCTGATTGAAGACATTCCTGATCAAAGAGGGTAATAATGCGTAGAATAGTATTTTTTCTTTACATATTGCTCTTTTTATATCTTCAAGTTGATTTTATTATTAAAAGTGATCAGTTTTTGTTTTATGTTTCTGATTTGTGTAGTATTGAAATCTTTAAGATGATGCATGTCTCCGCCATGAAAAAGGGTTTTGTTTCAATGGCGGTAAAATCTGAAGTGGAAACAAATATAATCGAGCTTTGGAGCTATTATCTTAATATACAAGAGCAGTGGAAAATCGACTCAAAACCCTTGAGGTTTTTGTGACTCCTGAGGATTTGGTAAGAAAAAGGATTTTTATATTCACATTGTCTTATTTCATGAGTTTTTGATATTCTCAATCTAATTTATACTTATATATATTGCAGTTATTCCACTGAAAAAGGATTTTAGTGATAAGGATTCCATAGAGTTTTTCATTAATGTCATTCATGGCACTCTTGAAAAATTCAAGTGGATTAGTGTGCACAAGATTGGCCTGGTATGCATTTTTGTTCATTGATATTCTTTTATTTGTTCACCAGTACTACTTATTTGTTCAGAGCTATTAGCTATTTGTTCATTAGAAAGATTGACTCTTCACTATGTTGTTTTTAATCAATATAAGGTTTTTTCATGCTTGTTTCCCTCTGCATTTTTACATTTTCTGTTTCCTATCTGTACTTCATCGCATTACTATTGTATTGCCTTGAATGTGAGAGTGCCAAGTTTCCACATAATTGATAACTCGATGAAGGATGTGTCCTTGGAAGCAAAGTATTAGCACATACCTGCTAAATTGGCGAGTTTTATTTGTTTTTAGAATTTTTGTAATAGTTTGTTTTTAAGCATTGACACGTGTGTTTAATATTGAATGAGTTGTTTTGTTTCTTGTTGTTATTTTTTTAGAGAATGCTTTTTGTCGAGTTTATGAAGACGCTCAAGATGGATGTGAGGGTTGCTTTTTTCGAGGATGTGGATAGGGTTCCATATGAACGTCTTAAGATGAAATGGAGAGATAACAGAAACAAGACTGATTGTGGAATTTTTATGATGCGGCACATGGAAACTTACTTCGGCAACGGCTTGTCTGGTTGGGCTTGTGGACTCAATAAACACGATCAACATCAACTTGATGACTTGAGGATAAGGTAATGTAATGAGTTGTTGTTGAGTCCATTGAATGAACACAAGGCAATAGCTGAAAAGCTTGTTCAAGAATTTGTCCCGCGTAAACCGACAGTCGTATCTCGTGCTCCTCTTACAAGGAAGTCAAAGAACAAGAAGTGATGTACAATGATATGTGTTGGTTGGAAAACAGTTTGGAATGGGTTTGTTTTTGTGTATGGTTTCTTTAGAATACAGTTTATGGTGGTGTATGGCTTGAATGCTGCAGACATTTTGGTTTTTCTTTTTGTATAGTGTGGTATATGGCTTGAATGGAGTTTGTGGATGATGGTTATTGAACAGGTTTTTTGTGTTAGTGTGACATTTGATTAGAAAACATGATTAATCGTAATTTGTTCATCAACACCTTATATTTGTTCATCGAACCTTAGATTTGTTCATCAATACCTTCGATTTGTTCATCGATTAAGAATATGTGTTCATAATTTGTTCATCAATACCTTATATTTGTTCATCCATAACTAATTAGATTTCTTCATCGATAAAGAATATGAGTTTTAAGATTGTTTCATTTTATTTAAAGGTTTTTTTCATCATTACTGTATGATTTATTCATGGAAAATATCTACATGTACACGGAAATATATTTATTGAAGAATGAAAGGGTTTTGTTCCATCTGAAGACTTTGTAATGGTGCCAACACGTGCTTGGAAACCACATGCATCTGCGTATGCCTTGTAAAAATTTACTCCTTGTTCCCAGGTTTTAAACACCATCCCCTCTTTAGGTCTTAAGTTGTCATCACAAAATGGAATGTAGTAATGTGTGTTGCCAGGCGAGATCACGATCTTTAATTCCTTGTTATCTTCTATTTTTCCTTCATTATAGAGAAAGCAAATATGTAAATACGCATCAGTATCCACTACACGTTCAATTTGTTATTTTTCATTTTTTCAACAATAGGTAATACCAATGAACAAATGTGTACTACCTATGAACAAATGCGTGATATCTATGAACAAACGCATAATACATATGAACAAATATTCGATGAACAAATATTGGATGAACAAATGTGCACTATCTATGAACAAATGCATGATACCTATGAACAAATGTGCGATACCTATGAACAAATATTGGATTAACAAATGTGCAATATCTATGAACAGATGTGCGATACCTATGAACAAATGTGCGATACGTATGAATAATTTGGAATATTACACATTTGTTCATACTAATGGTTGTCTTCCCAAATAAATCATAGCAATGTCTCTCAAAACAATAAAATGGAGTTTCCTATTACTAATGCATAAACATAAACAAAATTTTGACGATATATGTGATGAAAACCTCAAAATCGAGTTGTATTAGCTTTTACCAGGGAAAAAAATCGATGATTACCTAGTTCCATTAATCGTAATCAGTCATATCTTCGTTGTAACTTTGAGGAAATCGTATATCTGAACAAAGCTCCTTTGAAAAGGTAAAGTTTTCTCTGTGAAAAGAGAAAATCTAGTTAAATCGAAGCTCTAAATGATGAATGTGCACTCAAATAGCAAGATTAGAGTAGAAAATTAGAACATATATACCAAATTGTAAATCTCTGTGTTTCAATCCAGTTTAGAAGGTTTATTTTTGCAGAGAAAAAAAGAGATTTTGGTTTTGATTTGGAAAGAGGATAAAAAATTGTCTTTTTTTGGGGGTTTGCTTGGGCGACAAGTAGCTTTTGGTAGAATTTGATGTACACGCGCGCTCTTTTGTTTCTAAATTATTTTGACGCGCATTCAATCCAGATGGACGACGGAGATTCATTATCTATTCGCACACACGCGGCCATTCGCATCTGTACCAATCTCATAAAATTTAAGCAAAAATAAATAAATAAAGAGTGTAGACAAAATACACCTCTTTCCACTCACAAACAACCGTTGGTTATCATCCTCAAGGTTTTAATTATGTTTAATGCTCCTAAATTATACCTAAAATGATGCAAGTAATGGGGTGGACTACGTGAATTTGAAACGGTCGGGTAATGAAACAGATTTGTAATCGATATTCTCCTCTCCATTATTCTTATAATTTATGTGAGGTGGATGAATATATAAGGGTTTTCTGGTGTACCCAATTTATGGCCTCACATTCATGGCATTAATGGTGTTTACCCAATTGCATTATATATTGGTTGGGTATTTTGAAGAGGGAGGAAAAAAGAGATCAAAAACGAAGGCAAAGAAGAGACAAAAAGCTACAAAAAAACAAAAGAAAGCAAGGAGAGGTTGGATTGTTTTTGATTGTTTGTTGACTATCGAGAAAAAAACCAAGGTATACATCTCCTCCTATGTCAATCAGTGGCTTATATATTTGTCAACCAAATATATGATAGTTTGCTTTATGGCCTTAAGACAGGTTCAAGAGATGATAATGATAGTTGGCTTGAAACTTTTAGTTTCGCCTCTATATAACAAGTCGTGGTTAGCTCGAAACTTTCAGTTTCGCCTCCACAACAAGCCGTGGTTGGCTCAAAACTTTCAATTTTGCCTCCACAACAAGCTGTGGTTAGCCTGAAACTTTCAGTTTTGCCTCCACAACCGGGTATATTATGCCGAAAAAATCCATCTTTTTATTCTTGATCGAACAATCGTACCATGTGTGTTGATTTAGCTTTTAAAAAATTCAAGTTTAAGAGGCTAACCATGGCTGCATATTTCATTAAAAAATTAATTAAGGTTATATGCAGATAAATACATGACAAAGTGCTAATTAACTTGACATGGGGTTATATATACATGGTTGAATAACAAAGTACTAATTAATTTCAAAATAGGTCAAACAAAAGATATCACAAAGTGACTACTGTCGGTCATATATATCCAGAAAGTGTGATAAAACATGGTTATATATATCAACCATACTACCATCGTTCTGATTCGGTGGTTCTATTTAGTGCATGAAAAATCAACACTTACTTTTGGATCTCAGATATGAGCTATATATTTTAACTTTTCAAAAGTTTAAGTTAAAAAGAAAATCTAAACATGATAAAGAGGAGAAAATTCCAATACGTAAGTGGGAAAAACCCACACATGCAATATATAACGATGAAGATCAATAAAAGAAAATTCGTTCCAAAAAAAAATCTTTTTTTTGGTTAAAGATTAAATGGTCTACATGGTCATTCACTGTATACTTTCAAGTCTCCTAAATTGATTTCACAGTAAAACGAAGGGATGGGCAATGGTAAAACTTGGTGTTCTGGCTTTTAAATAACAATAAAGCGAGGCCTACCTTCTATTTGTCTGTTATCTTGTAGTGAACACGGGAGAAAAATAAACAAACTTCAAATCCAAACCTGCAAGATCAAGGGTACTTAGATAATTCATTAAAAGAAAAGAGATGTAAAACATTAAAGAATGTATGTTCTCTTACTATGGATTGCCCTTGAGTCTGATTCAAAGTAATTAAGCTCTTTGATGAAAATCTGGCTCTTGAAGGGTCTTTTAATATAACCCCCACAATCTAAATCTAAAATCTAAAGAAAACGAATTTGGGACGGCTTGTGTACAGTACACGGCTTGTGAACAGTAATTTTTACAGTGTAATTTTAACGGCTTCATATTTGGCTCGGCTCCACTCCGCTCATTTTTTTTACAATTCCCTATTCTTTCCTTCTGCGCCTTCCCTACCCTTTCTCCTCTTCTCCGTTTATTCCCCATCCTCACTTCTCTTTCGATCAAGCCGAACCACCGTCGACCAGCCCCAACGTCGGTCGTAACATCCGGCCCCGATGGTACCCGTCATCCCCGCACCACCCCTCTACACTCGGATCCTGCTCGCATTATCTCTCGCCACCAGCCGTAGCCAACGCTCGGAAATTAGGCCCGTCATCTCAATCCCAAGCATGTTCAGGTATTTATCTCTGTTGCTCGTCCTTGCCGGTGCCGAAGACACTTGTAATTGCTGTGCCTACGTTGAAAACCTGGTATTTGTAATTGTAGACCAAAAAATGCTATGAACTTAGTGTTTACGGTTCGTGCATTCAAGGCGTTTGATAAAATGCGCGCCTAATACAAACTTGGTACTTAAAATTATATGTGCTTACAATTAGCATTTGTTGGGACACACAAAAAATTAAGGTTAAAATGTTAGATACCCTGAAATCTAGCTGCTTTTAAAGTTGCTTGTTAACCATACAGAAGAAAAGAGAAAGACAAAAGGTGAATTTGGTTTCATCTGCCAGCCATAGATTCATAGTACGCTTCAATTCTTTGTTTCTCTCTTTTCTCTATTGATAATTTTGCTTCAATTTTATGTTTATCTATTTTCTCTATTGATGGTTCCTTTTGCGGTTGATATAGCTTCAATTAAAATTATCTTTATTTTTTTTTATCTTGATAACTGCATTAGCCCATTTGGCAAGCAGCTTCTAAGGAGCTGGATTTGTCATCCAACGCAAATTATATCACTTACTGACTTAATGTTATTGAGGCTTTAACTAAGAGGCCATAAATAATGTTAATTGTGTGGCTCAACATCTCCGTAAAATTCTGGATTTGGAAAGGTTGCTTGGACAGGTAAATGCATGCGTTCTCTCATTTGGTACACTTCTATTGCCATTAGTAGGCAGTCAGATTTTCTTTTTTTATATGGAATGAAAAAAGAGTGAGTATTCTTTGATCCCTTCAAGGGCATTCTGAAGACTGTATGCTGCAATATGTAAGTTGTCATTTTTTTTCCTTCTTCTTGCACTATCTTTCTCTTGTCTTATTATACTACAAACAAATGAACTATAGGGGTGATATTTTCTAATGACTTCGGGCTTGGTAATTAAACAGAAACTTCACTAATATTATTGTTAATGAAAGGACAAAACTTGTCACCTGCAAACAATAGAAACTCTTTTTTTTGGTCAAGAGGAGAAATTTATAACAATAGAAACTCTTTAAAAAAGGAAAAATAAGTTTTTAGACAACTCATACGTATCCTCTAATTGGCATGTTCTAGAAGGTTTTATGGGAGATGGAATGGTTATACTATGGAAGTTTTGTTTGATCTACTGGGATATTAGCTAGCTAGGTCCATTTTAGTAATTAGGTAAAAAATAATATTTAAGAAAACAAAAAAAAATATTGTGTTAAACTTGGAGCCAACCATAGTAATAAATAACTCAACCTGAGATGAATTCCCTTTTAACTTGAAGTTTGAATTAAATATTCACATTTGAATTTCATTCAGCCTGAAATGTTCTGTTGTCGAATGTTAGGTTAGCAATAGATATATGGTTTATATATTTAATCACATTTAGGTTTCTTATCCCTACACACTTACAAGCATATTCACTTACTTATCTGTTGGTCATGGGCTTTTGGCTTCATCTTGAAAGTGCTTATTTGTTGCCTGTTAAAAAAAATAGGTATGGTACATTACTAAATGATTCTTGCACGGTGTTGGCATTGTATGCATTCAAGGAATCAATGGGTTATTATAGCTGGTTATATTACTGCTCTCAGTATTGCATTATTTATGTAGCTCACACCTTTAATTTCCCAAATTTATTCAATTGCAAATTTTATAATTTTAATTAACTAGGTAGGTGCTACTTGCGTGTTTGCCCTTCTGATTTATATGTGTACCCTCTATGATTTTGTGGTTGTTTGATTTAGGGTGTTTGTTTATTCGTTAAGTTTATCTCCAATGGTGAACACACTCTCCCCAACAGAGAAGCAGGTCATGATCTCCTCTTTCTCGCTCATCAATTTCTCCAGGTAATACCTTGCTATGGTTTTGTGCTATTTGCTCAACCTTTGTTGTTTTTATGATGCTTACTATGTGTTCTTGTGGTGTTTGAAACTTGTACAAGTACACCGCTATAAACGGATATGATCTTGTTCACAATATTATTGCAGGATGATTAAAAAACAGCAATGGTCCTTCTAGATCTTAGGATCCATTTGGATTACACAAATAACGCATTATCAACTGTAATCCAAACGGACCCTTGATCCATCTCATTTCTGTCTTGTTTCTCCCCAGTTTAATGACATGATACATGTGCCATGTTGTTTGTAGATGGAGTTGCAACCTATTTTCTTGACAACACACTTCACAGGATAGTACATCAAGGAAGGATAGAGGCAAACACTAGGAAGGCAAGCTTAAGATTATTCAAAGGAGACACAAGAAGTGGGGAATTCTACTCTTTGCCACTATACAAGAATTTTAAGTTTATTGCTTCTGTTAGTACGAGTAGTTCTCTTCGATCTTTGTCATTCACTTTTAGCTTATGAGTTATATGCGTTGTTTTCGTGCTGTAAATCTTAAACGGTTCGGAGAGTTGAATGGAAAACAAGGTAAATAGGTTTCTGGATTTCTTTTAAGCTCTTTTGCCTGGACTTATGAGTTGCGTCAGGTGATTACAACTTCAATTATGGTTGCTATGCTTGTGTACAGAGTAAGAATGTTTTATTTCACATTTTATTGTATAAAAAGGTTTAGAGATTAATCAATCTTGAGAACAAGAATCCAAATGCCCACCTAGTAATTTAAAAGGAAGGCCAAATATCACAAAAGATAATATTTTGTTAGCATATTTCCTAGTTTATTTTATAGGATCTCAAAATTATAGATTCTGGGGGAAGGTCTAGGAATTGACGATATTAATTTGGTCCGGAAAGAAAATCTCAAATTCATCCAAATGGAAAGAAAAATACACATTTGATGATGTTAATTGATTAAACAAATTAAAAACAGTCAAATAATCCATGTACAAGCCTTATCTGTATATGTACAGTGCACATGCATAGATATATATTATATTTGTGTGTTGAAAGAAAGCACCGCATGTATGGTTTTGGTTCAAGTGAGACCCACCCTTGTGGTGAGATCTTTGGCTTAAAGTGAGGATTAATCTAAACCATTAGATTTACATCATCACTATATAATGGATGATCAAGAATTTTTTATTTTTTTATTTTTTTTATTTTTTTTATTTTTTTTTCGGAATTTTTTTTCATATTTTTTATATTATATTCTTTGTTAAAAAAAGCTTTAAAAATATTAAATATGACAGTTCAATTTTTATATACTACGAGTTCATTTTTATATGCTAGAAGTTCAATTTTTTTATGTTAGGAGTTCAATTTTTCAATATTGTATGAGTTCAATTTTTATATTCTACGAGTTCATTTTTTATCTATGATAAGTTCAATTTTTATGTGCTTTGAGTTCATTTTTAAAATAATTCGATTTTTGCAAAACTAAAAAAATAGCAAAAAATAAAAAATAAAATAAAAATAAAAAAATAAAAAAATTGAATTTTTTTGAAAAAAGGCTTTAAAATGTTAAATATGACAATTCAATTTTTATATACTACGAGTTCATTTTTATACATTAGAAGTTCAATTTTTTTTATATTAGGAGTTCAATTTTCAATATTGTATGAGTTCAATTTTTATATTCTACGAGTTCATTTTTTATCTATGATAAGTTCAATTTTTATGTGCTTTGAGTTCATTTTTAAAATAAATCGATTTTTGCAAAATTAAAAAAAAATTAAAAAAATTAAAAAAATTTAAAAAATTAAAAAAATTAAAAAAATTAAAAAAATTTAAAAATTTAAAAAATTAAAAAAATTTAAAAAATTTAAAAAATTTAAAAAATTTAAAAAAAATTTAAAAATTTAAAAAATTTAAAAAATTTAAAAAATTTAAAAAATTTAAAAAATTTAAAAAATTTAAAAAATTTAAAAAATTTAAAAAATTTAAAAAATTTAAAAAATTTAAAAAATTTAAAAAATTTAAAAAATTTAAAAAATTTAAAAAAATTAAAAAATTTAAAAAAATTTAAAAAAATTCAAAAAAATTTAAAAAAATTTAAAAAAATTTAAAAAAATTTAAAAAAATTTAAAAAAATTTAAAAAAATTAAAAAATAAAAAATAAAAATAAAAAAAATAAAAAATAAAAAAAATTGAAAAAATCTTGACCATTGAATACATAATAAGGGGGTAAATCTAATGGTTGAGATTAGTTCTCATTTTAAGCCTTGGATGTACCACAAGGGTGATCCTCACTTGTACCATGCCTTGTATTATATGTATGTATTCCCTTCAAATTTAAATAATATGGGTGAACTTAGTATAAAATCGGCTTGGTCTGTCAGAACCCATTTAAATTTATTTTGGTATTTGGAGAACATAATTGGCTTATTTGACATGTCATTTATTATGCCTAAACCCAAAATAAAAAATCTAAATAAAATTTATCCAAACTACGTTGATTTGATCCCATTAAGGGCACGCAGGAAGCTCGACATATAGCTCAAATGCTCGTCGGGTTCAATCACAACCTCAAATTAAAATTTGTTCTTCTTAAAACTACATAAGGACTTGACGCCTAAAAAGACTACGTAGGTAACTCGATGCAAATTTTTATCGAGTACAGTCGCACCTCTAAATCAAACTAAAATTCTCAAATCCAAAATGCACTAAAAATTTTGTGCACGCCAAATGCGAATAATTAGAACCCTTCCTAGAAGGTGGGTTTAATCTCATTCGCGTCATGCAAATGATAGTTGGAGTGAGTCTAGGCAACCCTTTCTAGAAGGTGGGTTTAGATTCGTTCATCTGATGCATGAAACATTACACATACCAAACCAAATCCAAAATTAAAACCTCTGAACTACGTAAGACTTGATTCTCTTTAAAGAGATACGTAGGCAACCCGTTATAACTCGGGTGCAGCACGCCCAAATCATAAAACTAATCCAAAAGTTTTCAACGTGTCTATATTATTAATAGAGTTGTAAAGATGTACAGATAATGGTCGAACTTAAAAATCAAACTAGATGTGTTTGTGCATAGTTGTTTTCTTTTAACACTCTTTGCCTAACAAATACACCCATGAAATTTTTATTCTTATCTAAAAGAAAACGAGGGGATATTTATCATTAATTGGTTAGGTGAGTTGATCACTATTGATTTTCATTTATAATATTTCAAGGTAAGAAGTAAATTTTGTTCATTTAAATTTATCTATTCCTTATTTTGTATTTTTTAGCACTATATATGTTGATTTTCATTTACCTCATGTGCGTTTGGTCCAACAATAGATTTTTTTTATGCTTTCACCCGTACTTTTTATGTTATTTTTTCTCAAACATGTGAATGAATAAATATTTTTTCCCTTTCATCTTATATATTTATTATTTCCAAATTCATATGTAATATTACACTCACATCTCTAATTGTTGTAAAAAGATACTCATTGCCAATAATTTTGAATCGAAGAAATTAACAATAATAATTTATTCGATAAAAATGGATGAATTGCACTTTTGTAAATTTGTCTTCAAATCATTATTAGATAAAAGGCTCTCCATATCATGTAGTTTGGATGCACATGAATGAAATATATAATTACTTTAAAATTATATTTCTTTAACTTTTGTTTGTATACCAAAAAAAATTAAAACATATTGAATTTATAAATTTATGTTAATTTTTTTTATCTCATTTGAATCTATGTATACAAATATATAAAAAGAACATATTTACAATCCAAGAATAAAAAAATTATATACCAATAATAAATATAATAAAAATACAGTACCTTTTGTAGCGGTTTATAGTGGCGGTTAGGCTATTGAAGCGGTCATAGTAGCGGTTTATGCTAATATAGTGGTTTATAGGAGCGGTTCTTGCTATACTAGCGGTTTACGAAGCGGTTTTTGGTTCCTCTAGTTGTGGAAGCGGTTTAAAAGACATATAAGAGCATCTCAAACAAATTCTCTATAATTTTTTCCAAAACAGAGAACAAAATCTCATATTCTCTAATTTTTTTATCACCTAACTCCAAAAAATTCTCCATTTTAAAGAATCATATTTATATTTAATGCATACTCTAAATATTTTTTGGGAATTTCCTAAATGTAGAGATGTCTAGTCCTATTTTGGAGACTCTCTTCATTTTAGAGAAATAGATGGAGAAATTGTTGGACTTTAAACACACATCAAATTCTCCAAATTCACCATTTTCAAGAAAATGGAGATTCTGTTGGAGATGCTCTAACAACGGTTTATTTAATTTAGGGTAATATCTTAGGAAGCGGTCTTCTTTGAGAGCCAAATTTTACACGCGCGAGTGCCTTTTACTTTGGCGGCCACTTTCATTAAATCCTTCCCCAAAATATTTTCTATTCTGGCAAACGGAAAAGTTAGTAAAACGAAGGGAAGACAGAGAAAGAGACGATTGGAAGAGCTAGGGTTTTGTTCGATTGAAAGAGGAAGGGATTTCGAAAGAGAAAGAGACGTCGGGTCTTTTAAATGGGTTAGGGTTCGAAGGGAAGAGACGATTGTTGGTGCCTTCATCATCTATGATTCATCGCCACCTGCGGGCTCGATTCCAATTTTGATGAGTTCTGTAAAGCCAATGCTACCGTCAAAATCATTCCACCTTTCTTTCGATCTTTTTTCTTGAAAAAATTATTCCTCTGTTACGCTTGATCTTCTGGTAAGTTTTATTCCAAATTTCTCTCTTTCCATTTAGGAAGAAGCTAATCGGTAAGAAGGTTGTTGCTTGGTACCCTTACGATATCAAGAACGATGATCCTCATGTCATGGCCGAAGAAGAGACAGAGTAATCTCTATATTTTTTTTCCGATTCCTTTTGTTTCAATTATGGATACGATTTGTTCATTGATTTGCCAATGAGAATGATTTTTTATTTTTTTGCTCACGGGAAAAAGTTTTATGTACTTGCGCTTGTTGAGCTAGGGTTTTTTTTGGGTGTGATTAGACTATTGCAATTGTGTTATTATTATTATCACTGGTCTTGACAACATTCACAATATTTGTCATCATATATAATATGGGAATCAGTGACTTAATTCAGTCTCCAATGGGGCACTATATTCCATTAATCACCATACCTATTTATATACTCTTACTAAACTCGAATCTCTCTATCCTATTTGTCACTCTTCTAACTATGCCACATAAGCATCTAATTTTTAAATTTACTTCTTTACCTTTTCTTTTTTTTAGTATTTACAATCCTTAAAAATATATAATATAATAATATTAGTATTGCTATTAAGGGTCCGGTTCAGGTGCGAATGGGCGTCCAAGTGCGAAATAAGAAAGAACAGGAGCCGTTGGATCAAGAAAAATCAAAGGCGCTGATCATTTCACTTAAAAAGGGGAAAAAACGGCACGGGCGAATTATTGGCGAATTATTCGCGTATTTTTGAAAAAAACGGAAATAGGACACGCGCCTAGATTGTTCATCAATATTGTGGATTTGTTCATCAATAATGTGGATTTGTTCATCAAAATTGTGATTTTGTTCATCAAAACTGTGATTTTGTGCATAAATAAAGTATTCGTGCATCAAAAATCTATTGTTTGTACATAAAAAATGAACAAATGTGTATCAAAATTACATGCAATATGTTCATCAACATTGTGATTTTGTTCATAAAAAACGAAAATATTTATTCATTGGTTTTGGCATATTTGTTCATCGTTTTGTGCATATTTGTTCATTAGTAACATCAATTTGTTCACTGGTTTATGCATATTTGTTCATTGCCTTTTTCACATAATTGTTCATTACTAGATGCATATTTGTTCACTAGTAAGCTCAATTTGTTCATTGCTATATGCATATTTGTTCATTATAATATCAATTTGTTCATAGCTAAATAAGGCACAAGCACTCCTCTTCGATTTATTGCTATCTCGTTCTCTTAGCATACACCATTGATTGCAAAGTCAAATTCTTTATCTATTATCTTTTGCATTCAAGTTTCTACATCAAACTTATCTTAATTTGGTACTATATATATTGAGCACTTCATTCGTATTGACAAGTTAGCCTTAAAGCACTTCAGTCGTATTATACTTTGAATTCAATATAGCCTTAAAGCACAAAATAAATGCAAAAATGCACAAATAGATAGTCCTAAATGTACAAGTTGATGGTATTAATAGTCCTAAATGTTCAAGTTGATGGCCTTGACACATAAAACATAAGTTTATTTCAATTCACAAATAAGGGTATAATAATGAACAAATAAGGTTATATCAATGAACAAATAAGGGTATATCCATGAACAAATAGGGTATATCATTGAACAAATAATGGTATACCAATGAACAAACAAGAAGTATACTAATGAACAAATAATGGTATACCATGGGTATATCAATGAACAAATACGAGTATATCAATGAACAAATATGAGTATATCAAAACTAATTATATGTGCATAAAAAAACCACATAATATTGTATTCCTACACATAAATAAGGTTAAAAAATAAAATTAAAAATTAAAAAAATTCGAAATCAATGAACAATGTTATCAAAAACTCAATGCACAATTAGTTAGTATTGATGAACAATTGGTGAATATTGATGAACAAATCGCTATTTCTGATGAACAAACTGGGCGCGTCTCATAAAAACGTATTTTTCGAAAAATTCGTGAATAATTCGGGAAAAATTCGCCCGTGTCGTATTTTATTGAAAAATACGCGAATAATACGGGAAAAATTCGCCCATGTCGTATTTTAATTTTTTTAATGAATGTTTAATCAAGGACGTTGATTTTTTGGAATGAACGATCGAGATTTATTCTTATTTCCCACACAGGCAACCATCCGCACGAGACTCTTTCTCTGCTATTAATATACAATGATCTACTACTTTCTTTTATGGACAATTTAAATATTATACAATTGTACATCATCATCTTTAATATGTATCCTTATTATTTTCAATGACAAGTATGAAACTATCCATAAATAATATCTCTTATATATATAATGATCTACTACCTTTTTTATTGACAAAATTTAAATATTATAAAATTGTACACCATCATCTTTTATAATTAAATAATAACATATATAATATAATATTTTTGCTAATGTATTAATGTAATAACTGCGGTTTTTTAAAGATATTTTTGAATTTTTCTCGGATATCCTTTTAACCTTTTTGTCCGTTTTAACGCTTAATCCGATATTTTTGTTGGAGATTAAATCCTAGAAAATTCTTGGTAACATCCTAAAATCACAAAGAAATGATTTTATGGATCGGTGTGAATTCTAGGATTTTTCAGTGGAAAAAGAATATTTATTGGATAAGCCGTCTTTTTAATTATGTACTGCAAAGGATTTAAAATACGAAACGGAAGCCTTAAAAATTAAAAGTAGTGAGATAAAATCATGGAAAATTGATTTTATTGGTCTACATAATTTACGGGACGTTTTTCGTTTAGTGAGTTTTCCACCCGAGGTACATAATTTTACCGCTTTAACGCGAGTCCCGTTCAGAGACGGATTTCGTTTTAAAACTTATCCTTTCATGCCTTACTTACGAAGGAACCAGAGAGAGAGTGGCACGGCATATCTTCTTTGCCTTATCCAAAGTCTACTTTGTTTTTGAAAAGAAAGGAACCGAATCAGGACGGAACGACGGGCTGGAGAAAGAATTCGAACCTCCTTCACCGCCGACGTCTTTTTCTCCTCATCTTTCCCTTTACCTCACCTCCTTCTTCTTCCCCTTTATGGTTGTGGGCTAGTTGCTGCTGCCTTGTTCAAGGAAGGGAGAGTAAGGACGGAACGCCGGACTCGGGGAGAAAGACATCTTCACCGCCGGCTATCTTCTTGCCTCGTTATGCCACGCAGCCGGCGACCGTCAACCCCTCTGACCACCAACCACAGCAAGGGCTGTCACCGGGCAATACCCGACCACCCTTGGGCTTGGGGATCGAGCCACCGTCGAGCCAAACGAGCCATGGGCTCGAGTGAAGGTATATACGATCGAAATTAATTAGCGGGTTAGTTGCGGAGCCACCGTAAGGGCCTTTCGGTTCCACTTTGCTAATTAAATTTATGGTTTTTATAATATTGACGTTGATACGGTCCCACAGGTTCAAACCGCTCGGAAAACGGACGTCCAGATCTTCAGTTATAGCGAATACAGTTTTTGATACCGATTGGCAGGTAAAGGACTTCGGATAATTACTTGGGATTCGTTGTTAATACTTTTGGTCCGAGATTTGGTCACCTTTAAGAACTGTTGCTAATGAACAATTTTTATTTAGAAAATTATTTCAAAAGTGAAGCGGATAATTAGTTATAATTCCACCAAGATGGCTCCTTAAAGCATGATAACTAAGGATTTGTTATATATCGATATTCGGAAATTAAATCGTTTATCGATTAGGAGGTTGTAAAATTTGAGTATACAACTAAGAAGTGTTTTCGTGAGCTCGTTGTTGAGAAATCTTTTGTTATATTTGACAGAGGGGTATATATATGTATATTGGAGCGTGGCATTAGGTCATGACCAGAGACGAGGGGAAGAGACAAACTATATGTTCTAGACAGGGGACCACTTTGCGTGATAGTTATTGTTTGTTGGCCTAGAGAATTCGTCTTCAAGGTAAGTCTTCTAGACTTACTTAGCTTGCGATCATGTTATGTGTTAAACTAGTAAATTGAATGTGTGGAACTCTATTTTGGAATATTATTCCATACCATATTTTCATATTGGAAAGCTATTGGAATAGTTCAATTATTTTTATTGTGTGCAACTTGATCTCTGCGGGTGTGATTATGGACACGGACAAGTCGGTGGAGAAGAGACCCCGGACATAGTCATGCGGCGTGTGGAGATCACCTTCAAAAATATTTGATGCTTAGTAGAGGCTTAGCCGGGGAAAGAAGGGTGATGGGAAAGAAAATGGGCATGAGTTTAGCGTGCGCGCTAGCCGTGTACCATGTTTCAAAGGCAGGTCTGGGTTGCCTGAACTGGAGAATGATTATGGTTGGATTATGGAGGAATTGTTGCTGGTTGTTATGATATATGTTGAATGAGCATTACATTGATTAATCTCGTGCTTATTTGTTATTGTGGAATTGAGTGTTGGTTTGGAAATTGATATGCTAGTCTATATAACTATATGACGTGTTTTGGTATGCATATTAGTTTGTTATGTATATGAATGACTGAGTGAGTTATTTTGATAATCTATGTTTTGTTCGAACTACATGTTTGATTTGCTTGTTTGGCCCATACTAGGATTGTTAGCTAATGTGTACCATTTCCAATGTTTTAGGTAAAATCCTTGTATGGGAAATGTTCCAAGAGATCACTTCTTGGACAATGATGCTCGATCTCGACGTGACGTGTCTTAGTGGGATTTTAGGGCTTGAGTCCATAGTTGCAAGGACAGTGTAGTTAATAGTAATATTGAGTTAATGTTGGTAGCCAGTAGGTTGGCTTTAGTGCTAGCAATCGGTTGTATTCACATTGGTTTTCGAGTCATTTTGAAAATGATAAGTTGGATGTTTTCTTGGCTTTTCTTGTTGTGCCTTTGTTGCAAGGTCCAATGTTCGTGAATTTGTTGTCAGGCTTGTTTTGGTGGACCCAGGTGTAGTCCACAACCAGGTAACAACCCGAATTATAAGATGGGGTGTTACAGATTGGTATCAGAGCCAAGGTTGACAACAAGGGCACAAGGTCCTAACAATAGAGCACGTGAGGTCCAACTTAGAGTTCCTTTTACACACAAACTTGATTTTTAGGGCATAGTGCATTTGGGATAGAAAGACACGTCGAGATGTCATCATCATACAAGAGGATCTCCGTAAACATTTTGTTTGTTTAATAGAAATAGTTGTTTGTTGAAATCAAAGCAACTGATTATTTTGAGGGATATTAGTCCTAATAAGTAAAAGAAGTAAAAATTGAATGTGAGGAAGGAGTAAAGGAATTACACTGCCTATATATTATAATAATATTATCTCATTTATCATTATTACTTACCATATTCAATTAAAAAATTTTAATTAGCTATTTTATTAATAAGCATTCTTTACATAGTGTAATAATATTGCCTCATTCATTACTATTACTTACCATAGTTAACTAATAAGTATGAAATACTTACCATATTCAATTAATGAGTATGAGAATATTATTTTATTTTTTAGTATTTATTTATATATATATATTATATAATATTATGTCATTCAAAAATTAAATCACAAATCCTATTATAAATAAAGAAATATTTTTTTACATTCCCTACGTATTACAATAATTCTCGCTTGAAAGTTTTATTGAGGAAATTATTTTATTTTATCAAATAAGTTTATGTAAAATTCAATTGACAAGTATGGTTCCTACATAATTTTTTTTCAAATCATCGTTGTGCATGGCACGACCGGATCTTGCTAATCATATGCTAAACTCAAGTTTTGTTTTCTTCATTGATCACCTTTAATTTCATTTCAATCAATTAGCTCAAAGATGCACATCCAGTTTGTGCTAACCTATTACTAAAGATGAATATATTCCTACATTAGCCTTTGGTAAATGTTAATCAGATCCTTTCTTGATTTCATTATATAATAACATATAATATATGCCTTCCAATTACTAAACTTTCAATCAATTATCTTGTTCTGATCATTGATTTCATCTCTAGCATATTATTGGTTTACTCTCTATCATATATGCTTAGATATGTTTAAAAAATTGTTAGAAGCAACCCATTGGTTAAGCTTTTGAAAGCGATTATCATTTCCTATTAAACAATCACTTGGTTTTCTTTGATGTGCAACTTTTCACAAGGTGTCTCCATAAATACCCAACACCATCTCTGTTCTCTTTTTCCATTACCAATGAATATTTTATATGACTAGGGTAGGCCGCGTGCGGCACGCACGCGGGGACATTTAGCGACACAAAAAAATAAAACGAAACCGGAACCATCTACAACATTTTATAACAGAAAAAGATTAAAATGAAACTGAAATTATGTACAACAGAACTCCACAACATTAAAGTGGAAGTGAAATTATGTAAGTGAAATGGGGAAATTACAACAGAATTCAACGCCGAGATAATAGATTTAACAAAAAAGCATTAAAATGGAAGTGAAATTATGTATAACAGAACTCATCAACATGATTCAAAATAAAAGACAAGACTATTTGATAGTACTGGAAAAGTCTTAGCTGATGCATTTCTCCACAAAGAATCCACCTAACCAAGACAAATTAAGAGGTCAAAAGCCTTTTACACAAAACTTCCCCTAAACAGCACTTCGATTGCATAGATTTGAGTCTACATAGAGATAGAAATTCAGCAAAAAAACTCTAAAATTTCTCTCACTAACCTTCAGCTGGTATATTTAGAAATTTGGTGGGCATGATATTACCATATGCTGTAATGCAAAGTTTTGGTTGCAAAGATTTCAAAATTGACAAGAATGACTCCTGATGAATAAAAGAAAAAGACAATTGCACAAGTGATACTTTGTAGAGGATGAGAGGATGATTATCACATTAAATGAATGAACTGAATCACTAAAGCCATGTTATGAAGGAGATAAACCCAATGTAAAATCAATAACTTCAGTTGTGCATATAAAGAAAATGAATGCACTTGGAACAAGATGCATATCCTATTAATTTGTATTTTCTTCTCCAATTTAGCCAGTTGGATTGATGCGCGCATTTTTTTTGTTGCCCCTTTATCTCTCCATTTTTTCTCTCTAATTTATCACCCCTTCAACTCTTTTTTAAGGATGATTTTCCTAAACTCTTCTGGTCATTCAAAACATTTGCAATTTGGACTTTGGAGGATCCTCTTCAGAGAAACTCTACCATTACAAATCATAATTGACCACTAAACGACAGTACACCTTTGCAAAGTGCTAAACTCAAGATTCTAAATCAGATTTAAGCACAAGACATAAATATCACCATTTGTAGAAACACAGCCACATGATTTCACAACAAGATAATCATTGAGAGTTTAACTCATCCTCTCCATTGTTGTCATTTTCTTGAATCATACATTTTTTCTCACTTCAAGCTCCATTTTTCAGTTCTGGTTTTCTGCATCAAACTCATAATAGGAATTCTTCACTTCACAACATGGACATTCGGACAACATGAGCATACAAACCATTATCATTGAGAGAAGCCCAAAACACTGAACAGATGAACCTAAGAGTAACTACTAATATAACAACCAATTCTTTTGGGTTAATAAATAATCACATAAACATAACTTCAGTAAATTTCTCATGATTGGCCACTTCTTTTGGGTTAAAAAATTATCACATAATTAATCAATAAAAAGAGGTGATCATGTACTTCCGGAAGAGCTTGTCACCAAACACAATGTGGGTTATTCAATTTTTAAAATCCGGATACTCTTTCTGTACATGAAGAGAGAAGATATAAAATCTAACAAACAAACCCCAACAAAAAAATCACATAATACTCTTTCTGTAGACCAATACAAAGAAGATCAATTAACCCCAATACTCAAAGCACACGTTATAGTTAGAATTGAATAGGCCGAACCTGGAATTGAAGTACATAGAGGAAGGAGGGTGCTCATAGGAGGCGTGGCGGAGGCTTGTCAGAAGCTGCGCAACCGGAGGCGACCGAAGGTGGAAGCGCAAGAGCCAACGATGGTGGGCAAGTAGCGGGAGAGAGGACTGAGGGGATGTTGTGGAAGGGATTTCGTCGGAGATGCGCCACCGAGAAACACGCAGAGGAGTGAGAACGGAGGAAGAAATTGCGCAGAAAAAAAAAGAAAGGGAAAAGTGTTTATACTTTATACGGATCCTAGCCAAACGAGCCGAGTCGAGCCGAAATAAGCCTGCAAAAACACTGTTCCTAAGATAAATTATTGTTCACAAGCCTCTTAAGTTTATTTATAGGTTTTTTTATTTTTGATTTTTGATGTAATTTTCATTATACACAGGTTATCTAATTTCTTGTTATTTATTACTTTATTTTGGATTGCAATTTCTTTTGAATAGATTGCCCAATTTGAACTGCAATAATGGTCACTAATTCCATAATACAGGTATTATTGTGGGGATTCTCTTAATTATCTTTACCAACTTTCTTTGGCTTAGAAATTGTGGGGATTCTCTTCTCCACCAAAGGCTGTAACTCTGATTTTACTAACTCGCGTGTGCTAGCATCCAATAATTCCATGAAGGCTGAATCACTTTAGAACTGCAACCATAATTAACCAATAGGGGAAAACAAGGTGTATTGTGTAAAGAAAAATTATAGTAAGAAAAGAGATTAAGAATGAATTTAATCGAACCTCTGACCCTTGGTGCATTCTTCGCACTTTCCTTCTAGCGCTACCTCTAACATAAGATTTCTAATGGTTATGCAGGAATGTAAATTTTCAAGAACATGTTCTGAATGAACAGATTCAGTAAAGCTACGAGGAAAGCTATCTATTGATGCAAGCTAGTCAACTTATTATTACCTAAGGGCCTAAGGGTGACAAAAGAATTCCATCATCTTATTTATATTTATCTAGTTGGTGCTATATTTGCTTCAAAGATATTTGGACCAGTATGTCCATGGACCATTAGTAGAGGGTTTAAGGAATAGTGCTTTGAAAGGTTTGTCTCTTTGTTTGTTTGAAATTATGCATCTATGGTAGATCAAACTATTTCATTAAGCATAAGAAATATCTTGTAATATGTAATTTGTTTTGAACTATTTGCAAAGGCATTATACTTGAATTATTTCTGATGTTGTATTTCCATTTTGGTAGGCAATCTCAAATCAGAACTTGGAAGTCAAACAAGGTTGGCTTTCTTGGTTGGTGTCCTTATGAAGTGGTATGTTTTCTTTTCCATTCATTTTATTTTGAAAGTAAATCTCTCCTCCAGTTGTGGTTCGTACTTCTCTCCTATGACATTGATTTTGCTCAAGTATGATTTTATTAAGATAAGAAGAAAGTTGGAAGCTGAAGTTTCTATATTTTTACAGAAATGAAAATTCAGTACGCATAGTTTTTTTTTTGGTTGAATTCAATATGCAAACTATAAAACAGCCTATAAAACATTTTTATCAAAGTATTCACTTTGGAATTGTGGTGTAACATTCTTAACTTCTTAAGCTTAATGAAATTTGAGTGGAAAAGGGCTGAATTATCTCTTTCTAAAATGGAAAAGAAATGACAACCATATAACTTCAGTGGGTGGAATGACAATCATGAATTTGAGTCTTATTTAAACTAATTACTATATTGAGTTCTTAAATGTCATTTTAGTTAAAATTTATAATATATATATATATATATAATATTTAAAAATTTATGTAAAAGGTGCATTTTCTACACGTATTTAATTTATGAAAGTCATCTCATTTTTTATAATGTCAATTATATTAGATGAGAAAATAATTTCATTAACTCAATGGTTAAAACCATAAAATTGTATTAAAGAGTTTGAGGTTCATGGACTCAATTAATAATTTTTAACAATATTTTTCATAATCCAATGATCTCATACTAAAATTTATTATTAAAATTTTCAACAAATCAACGGAAAAAATTTATTTTGCCAAACTAAAATTTCTACAATAGTTTTTGCTTACTACCATAAAACATTTTCATGATAGTGGACACTATATAATTCAACATTATATTTTCAAATAAAAATTTTAAAAATATTTAAATTATAATATATAACCTGTTTTTTTCTGTCTAAAAACCTAATAATTATTATAATTATTTCAATATATAATATGGATGTACACTTATCTATAGAGATTCTAATAGGATGTTTATTCTCTTATGTATACTTATTACCTAGATTTACTACACCTAATTAAACCCATATTTATGTGTATATTATAGGCTCAATTAAGTAAATAGAAAAAAATTACATAATTAGGTGTTTGTCAATCAAATGCAAAAATTAGGTAACTAGCAAAAAACCCCATCACCCAACCCCACCCCCACCCCACCAAGTTGACTCGGTTGTTGACACTCGGTCGTTGACCACCCGTTGACCAGTGTTGACCGGCCGTTGACCCGCGTTGACCGTCATCATAGTCATCACTATCATCACTTTCATAACCGTCATCATTGTCATCACATTTTTTCCCATTGTCATCACACTTTTTTTCATCGTCATCACAATTGTTTGAAGACAAAATGTGTAATAAAAGGAAAAAATGTCATGAAAATGTTTTGATGACAAAAAGTATCATCAAAGGCATTCAATCACATAAAAAGAACCGTCACTGTCATCACATTTTTTTTCACCGTCATCACTGTCATCACAGTTTTTTCCACCGTCATCACAAATTTGTTATGACAAAAAGTGTAATAAAAGATAAAAAAGTGTCATCAAAATGTCTTGATGACAACTTTTTGATAACAACAAGTATCACCAAAGTCATTCAACCATATAAAAACAACCGTCATCACACATAAATAACAAAGTTGTCATCAAATATGTATCATCACGTTTAATTTTTTAGTATCATCAAATATGTGTCATCTCATACGTACAATTTTTTTCTTTTTTTTTTGGGTCAGGAAACGGAACTAAGCTCCTGCGATAGTTTTATTAAATCTTAAGAAGAAAACCTTAATCCCCTAATGGGGAACATACATCCAAAGCTAGAAGACTAGCAAAATAATCGTGTTCATAAAAATATTCAATAAAGGGACTAGATAAGCCTAGGGAGTGATTAGCCAAAGCATCCGCGACCCAATTCACGCTCCTTGAAATATGCTTCATCTCAATCGTCCAATTTGAGTGCTTGATCAGATTGTGACATTTCTTCAACAAGAAATACTCCTTATGCGGAAGAATCTTTGGTTGACTAAGCAGATTAACTGCTTGGCTTGAATCAAACTAAAGCTCAATATGGGTCCAACCTTGTCTACGTGCAATGGTAAGCCCCCTGCAAGATAGCTTCCAACTCAGCATGAAGTGCATCACAGAAGCCTAATTGGAGCGAGAAGGCATGTATAAATTTCCCCTGATGATTTCGAAAAATTCCACCAACACCTGCAATGCCATGATTTCCTTTTGATGCCCCATCAGTATTCAACATGACCCAACCAAGCTCAAGAGGCTTCCAAACAGATATGGATGGCGTTGGAGTATCGATCATATGAACAACATTGAAAGTTGTTCGGGCCACTTGATATGCCTCAACAACAGTGACCACCCTAGAACTTAAAGCTTTGACATCATCTTGACCGTTAAAAACAAGGGTGTTGCGAACTTTCCATGTCTGCCATAACATAGACGAGAATAAGGTGCAACAGTTGTCATCAAATATGTGTCACCACTCAAAGTGTCATCAAAAAATTTTTGATGACACGGTTCGAACCGTCATCAACTGTCATCAGTACTTGATGACGGTTTGATTGTCATCAACTACCATCACAAGCGCCATCAAAATGCCTTGATGACAACTTTTTGATGATAAAAAGTATTATCAAACACATTAAACAATTGTCATCACAATTTTTTGATGACAAAAAGTATCATCAAATGCCTTAATGACAATTTTTTGATGACAAAAAATGTAATAAAAGATAAAAAGTGTCATCAAAATGTCTTGATGACAACTTTGTTTATAACAAAAAGTATTATCAAAGGAATTCAACCATAGAAAAATTAACAACTGTCATCACGCATAAAAAAAGTTGTCATGAAATATCTATCATCACGTTTAATTTTTTAGTGTCATCACAAACAATTTTTTTTTTCTAGTGTCATCAAATATGTGTCATCACTCAAAGTGCCATCAAAAAATTATTGATGACACGGTTCAAACCGTCATCAATTGTCATCACTACTTGATGACGGTTTGATTGTCATCAACTATCATCACAAATGTCATCTCTACTTGATGAAAGTTCAATTGTCATCAATCGTCATCGCTATTTGATGACGGTTCGATTGTCATCAATTATCATTTATACTTGATGACAGTTCAATTGATTTGTTTGTCATCAAAAGGGCCTTGATGAAAAACAACCGTCATCAAGTGTCATCAAACTGTCATCACTTAAAGTTTGTTCGTTTTTATCATCATCACAAAAATAGTGTCATCAAATCTTATCGCCACATAAAAATATTTGTCATCACTGCATAAAAACCAATTGTCATTACTAGAAATGTTTTTTTACCACATCTAATTATAATCATATTTATGTATCTAACAAGTTTTTTTTGTCAAAAATCCAAACAATTAATAATATTTTAATATATAAAATGAATGTACACTCAAAGATTCTTATACTCATATATAACTAATTATCCACATTTACCACATCTAATTATAATCATATTTATGTATATATTTGACTCATTATATTCCATGTAACATAGAGATTCTCATAGGATGCTTATTCTCACATGTGTACTTATTATCTATATTTAACACATCTAATTACACCTATATTTATATGTATATTTGACTCATTATATTCCATGTAATAATATATATATATATATATCTTATAATAGGTGAAAAAGGAAGAGTAAAAGAAATTCATTTGTGTCCACATTCTCTCATCTATTGTTTCTATAATTTAGATTTAGATTAATTTATAACACTTTATCAACATGAGTTATTGTAGATTGAAATTTTCTTAAAATATTTTATTACAACTTCATTCATTTAATTTTTGGATTTTCCTTTTGGCGCCCTCGAGGTTTCCACTTTTCCTCTTGGTGCCCAAAAAAATTTCTTATTCCTTTTGGTACCCTTATAGTTTTAAAAAAGTCCTTTCCGTAGCCTAAGTTACACCCTAAAGCAAATTCCATCCATTTCTCTATATTTCCATTAACAATTTATATATAAAAAATTCTACATATTTTTTTAACCTTTTTTAATTACCTTCTCTGACTTTTCACATGTGACTTTCTCTCTCTCAATACTAGTAGCAGAAGAACAGGGGCGACTTGCAGACGACTTCGGCGAGGCAATATCCGGTGACGTCGGGGCCATCAGACAACGCCGGTGAAGTCGGACGGTTCGGGCGACACAAGGGCGACGAGGAAGCTAGAGTTATCCGATGTTGTCGGCGAATCCAAAGCGACGACAACGACAGAGACCCTTTCGATTAGCTAGGGCTCTTGTAGAAATTCATTGAGCTGAAAATCAGAGATCCGTTGCAAAATTGATTCTCAGAAATTGAAAGGGGGAAATCAGAAGACGAAGGCCAAAACAACAACGACATGGTATATCTTTCATGGCATGGGATTTCAATACTACTTGTAATCTTGGTCGCTTCCTTCGCCGGAGGCCTCATTGGAAGTGGTATATCTTCTGTGCTTATTGCTTAGTTATTTAACTGTTTCTATGGTAATTTTATGTAGAGATTGATTTGCTCTTCATCCAGATTCTTACTAATGAATTATATAGCATAATTTTCCCACAAAAGATAAATGCAGATTCGGATGACTATTGTGCCAAATATTAATTATGTCAAAATTGTAGTGTTGAATGTTATATTAGAAGAGATTGATGCTATTGGCTGAGATTGTCTATCAGAAGCAGATCTTTTAATCTTATGTCATATGTGAGAAGTACCTTTAAAATTATAATTAAATGTTTCATGCCTTTTCCTCTTCTATAAGGTATGTTTATCTTGTTGAAATAGTTGTATTTCATTTTACTTCATAGTCACTAGAAACTGACAGCTTCTGAAGTCTTGAACTAAAATGAAGTGATACCTTGCCGACCCTAGCGTCCTTATCGTCGGCTTGGATTCGCAAACATCATCGGATAACTCCACCTCCTTCATTGCCCTTGTGTCGCCGGAACCATCCGACTTCACCGGCGTTGTCTAATCGCCCCGACCTCACCGGATATTGCCTCACCGAATTGTCGTCTACAAGTTGTTGAAAGGTTTCTTGAACAAATAAATTTATATTAAGACCCCGTTGTGTATAGCAGAGTCAGGTTCGTCCACAGGAGATAGTCAGTATCAAGTTTTGTTACTTCTCACGCAAGCAAGAGAGAAAAGTAAGGATTTTTATCAAGGGAAAGAGATTTCTAAGGTTAAGGTATCACCACAACAATAATCATGCATGCTTCCAACAAGAACTCGCAACTATCATGCAATTTAGATCATAGAAGAGTCGACTTTCGCAAACAATTCAAGTTATTCAATCAACTTTCGCAAATCAAACAACTTTCTATCTATCCTTCCACCTAGGAATATCAACTTTCGCAAATAATCCTATTTGAACTAATCAACCAATCAACCTTACACTTTCGCTTTTGAGTTAATTGCAAGATATATGCCTCAACTGTCGCAAAGGAATTTAGCACAAGATAGATAGATATGATCTTCAAGCATTCAAATTATGAATTCACGTTTACACTCATGAAACACAAAGATCATGCTTTTATCACATAAAGGCGCTAACTTTCGTTAACTAGAGCAAGTAAATCAACTAACTTTCGTTCAATTAATAAACATATTATCTAATCTCTTCTACTTCAAGTAGGATAGATCCACTTTCGCTTCAAAACCCTAATTTGACTATTCTGATTCAAAGTTTCCACTTTCGCTTCAACTATGAATGAGAAATTCCAATCCACTTTCGTGTCAAGGATTAAGAGCAAGAGAATAGATTCATGCAATAAAAACAATCAAATCATGATCAAGAGGAAGCATGCACAACCATTGTTGGGTTCAACCCCAACCTTAGAGAGGAAAACTACTCACTAAGCATAATAATTGAAAACAAAACTGAATTAAAAAGAAAAAGCTTACAACTTTGAATTCAAAACAAACTTGTTCTCCAAGCAACACCAATCTCTACTCTCTATCTCTATCTATTTCTCTTGTCCTCCTCCAACGTGCTGCTCGGGCCCTAGACCGGTGTTGGTTGGCTCTCTGAAACAAAGAGTTTAACCTCCTTTTATAGAAGAAAAGGAGTCCTAATTCAACTAGGAAACAAGATAAAACAACCTTCCTAAAATAAAAAGATAGAATATCTCCTAAAGATCTCGGAATATGGAGAGAGTCGGCGCCACCCACGACCCAAAATGGGTCGTGCACGACCCTCTTGGGGTCGGTCCTGAGGGCTGATAATCTCCATGGGTCTAGCATGACCCTGATAGGGTCGTGCCTGAGAGCTTGTTCTCTGGTTGGGTCGAGCTCGACCCTGATAGGCACTACGAACAGCCTTGAGTAAAACTTGCATAGCGGATTCTTTACAACTCTGTTTGACTCGATTCTTTTTCCTATGTTATTGTAACGAAATTCTCTATCTCTTTTGAAGCTCAAACTTGATCTTCAATGACTTTAATTGAGCACTTAATCTTCATCTTCTCTTCATTCTTGAATGCTATCTTCACCGGCTTTGCTCCTTTCTTCAAAAGTGCTCCAAATAGCTCAAAAAACCTATAAAACATCACCAAAGCTTATGTAGACTCCATATCTTAAGGAAATACGAAAACCCACACAAACGAATCAAAACAAAACACAAAACTAAAGAAAAAGACTCAAAGATACTAAAACACACCCTAAAAACACGACTAAAAAGGCGGACATCACAAGTCGCCCCTGTTCTTTCGCTGTTAGTATCGAGAGAGAGTCATGTGGAAAAGTCAGAGGGTAATTAGAAAGGTTTAAAAAATATGTAGGAATCGTATTTTTTTATATATAATTGTTAACGGAAATATGGATAAATGGATGGAATTTTCCTTTGGGTGTATTTTAGGCTACGGAGAGGATTTTTTTAAAACTTCAACGACACCAAAAGGAATAAGAATTTTTTTTGGACACAAAGAGGAAAAGTCAAAACCTCAAGGGCACCAAAAGCAAAATCCCTTTAATTTTAATCTCAATAATTTTCGAAATAAAAAGAATATATTTAACATTAATGTAATAATATTTAACAAGTCGATAACAACTTGGTCACCAAGTAGTAAATATTTCCCGTGCGTACGCACGGGGATGTCTACCTAGTTAATATTACAATTGTAAACTGCTGCAAATCAAAATTGTCCACTAATTAATATTAAGAACAGAGAGATTTTATCCACTTGCAATGCTAAACTTAACCTTTTTATATAACGAAACATTGAAATCGCAAAGTGATGTGAATTAAACATGTCCAGTAATTAAATATTAAGAGCAAAGAGAAGCATTTTCATTAGTTTGGGAGGCTTCCATCAACACTTCTCGTACCTAAATAGCCCTAACATCGTAACTTAAGCCTAATAGTTCAAACCTCCAATCAATCCTAATCAAATCAAATTCAAATCATTCAATATCAATCCGTAAAATAACCTGAAAGTAAGTTGTATAAACCCTATCATCACAATTTGTAATCTTCAAACCAGGATTGCAAGAGAAGCTTAAGAAACAAGTGAAATGAGTTACCTTAAGGAACAAGAGAAGGCGAGTGCAACATTCAAGCCCGCAAAATTTACAAAACCAATCGCGACACCATCGAAAACCTAAAATCCCAACACACTTGAAATTACGCTGAGAATAAATGAGCCTCTACACATTAGACATAGGTTCGAAGTTATTTTAAAGGAGGTATCATGAGATGAATAGGTAATCCAAGTGCAAACTAGGAGATATGAGAAGGCATGGGAAGAGGGCGAGAGGTGGTGGAACAAGAAAGAAGACGTGAGAGGGTGTAAACACAATAGTTTAGGTGAGGAAGATGACCTCTTTGATATTTCATTCATACGTATAAATAAGAGTTACAATTACAGAGATAATCCCTAAGGATCAGGACAGAATCCTTATCAGAATAATATCCTAACTGATAAGGGAAACAAGATAAATACAACATAAAGAATATACATAAATAACAGTATATGATATATATTAACATGCCCCCGCAAGCTCATGGTCGGGGACGAACATGCAGCTTGGAACTTAAGGTTTGAAATCGATGAGTGCCAACTGCCTTGGTGAATATGTCAGCAATCTGATCAAGGGATTGAACATGACGAACAACAAGTTCTTGAGCAGGCACTTGTTCCCGCAGAAAATGGTAGTCGATTTTAATATGCTTAGACCGCTGATGAAACACATGATTCGCAAATAGAAATATAGCACTAAGATTATCACACAACAGAATGGGCGGTCGATCAACTAGAATCGCCATTTCCTGTAATAACTGTTGAAGTCATATGAGTTCAGCAGCTGTAAAGGCAATAGCCCTATATTCCGCCTCAGTGCTAGAGCGAGCCACCACTTTCTGCTTTTTTATACGACCAGCTGATGAGATTACCACCAAAATATATAGCAAAGCCATGTTGAGAACGACAGTCATCAGGATCAGAAGCCCAACCCGCATCAGAAAAGGCAACAAGACGCTTGTCAGTCGCTTTCTTAAGAGACAACCCATAGGATATTGTGCCTTTAAGATAGTGTAAGATCCGTTTGACAACTGCCCAATGTAAGTATGTAGGATCATGCATAAACTGAAAAATGCGATTAACAACATAAGAGATCTCTGGCCAGGTGATAGTCACATACTGAAGAACTCCAACAATGCTGCTATACAAGTGGGGATCAGAAAACGGATCACCAGTCTGAATCAGACGAGAGCCAGGCTCAGCATGAGAGGCAATAGGCTTGGCACCAGACATATCACTGCACTCCAAAATGTCAGCAATGTACTTCTGCTGATTCAACAGAATAGACATAGGAGACCGAGTAACCTCAATTCCTAGGAAAAAATGAAGAGGACCAAGGTCCTTTAGTGAAAAGGCCTGATTAAGACTGACCACAAACTCATCAATAAAAGACTTGTGAGAACCGGTGATAATCAGATCATCGACATAGATCAAAATATAAACAACATGCTTGCCATGCTTTTTGATAAACAGAGAGGAATCAGAAACACAACCATGAAAGCCATGCCTAGTCAGAGCTTCCTTAAGCTTGTGAAACCAAGCCCGAGGAGCCTGCTTAAGGCCATATAACGCCTTGCGAAGACGACATACATGATTAGGACGATCAGTGGCCTGAAAACCCGGCGGTTGAGCCATAAAAACTGTTTCAAAAAGATCACCATTCAAAAAGGCATTATTAATATCAACCTGTCGAAGGGGCCAATCAAGAGTGAGGGCCAAACTGAGAATCAGGCGAATAGTAGTCGGCTTAATGACTAGACTAAAAGTGTCAAAATAGTCAACACCAGCTTCTTGATTGATGCCTTTAGCAACAAGACAGGCCTTATATCGATCAACTGACCCATCTGGTTTCTACTTAACCTTGTAAACCCACTTACAACAAACAATGTTAGCACCAGAAGGCCGAGGAACTAAGTCCTAGGTCCTATTTCTCATTAAGGCATCATATTCAGTCTACATAGCATGTTGCCATTCGGGTTTTTTGTGGCTTGATGGAAGAATTTTGGCTCAGGATGGGCTAAAAGGGCAATTGGAATAGGATATTTAGTAGCATAAAGAGCTTTGGGTTTTAGGCTTTGTGTGCGAGATCGGGTAGTCATATTATGTGTGGAATGGGCCGGTGGTCGAAACCACAAAGGAGCGGCCGGGTAAGGGGATGGACTTTGTGATGAGTGGGTTGTAGAGGGATGCTGTGAAGGAACAATGTCCTTTAATTTAATGTGCAATGACTAAATCTTGGATAGGAAAATTAAAGGATATAATTTAATCCGATTATTTTAGGAGTCGTAGTGCTTTGCTAAAAACCAACTACGATTAATGGGGTTAAGCGGGTTAAACCCATGGCTATTATAATCGAGTCCTATGAGGTCACACACTTAGAGTTGACGGACTAGATCAACGGGTAAGGTGGTAAATTATTAACACATATGAGATGTTGTTAATAATAAAGAATATTGTTTTTTTGTGAAATAAATCAATAAATATATATAATTAATTAGGATGGTTATTTGATATGGGAGTTACAAGAATTCTAATCAATTAAGGATGGGAGTTACTAGAATTCTTATCTAATTCTTATCAATTAAGATGGGAGTTAAAAAGAGAAAAAGACTAATCCTATTGATATATATATATTTACGTATGTTAATATCCATCCACCAACTTGACACAAGCAATCGGATTGCCTCTTTACGCTCATTCGTCCTAGCAGTCGAAGACAAGGGGATCTAGCCGGGCTCGTGTGGACCAACTAGAGGAGCAACACGTGTGGCTCTCATCTCTTTTGTTCCTACCCGATTAGATCCGGTTCACGCATGAACAGGTATTTCCTATGAACGATGGTTGATCTATTGATTATGCATGAAGATCCTACGATTAGATGTTTAGATTTGATCTGAAATTCCGCTTAACGCATCTAATAAACCTTCAATTGGTATCAGAGCTTCTTGCATATTTTGATAGAATCAATCGATCAATAAGTTGATCTTGATGTGAATTTGGATTCAAATCGATGAATTTTATATATAGATCATTGTGCTTGATTGAAATTGGGATTTCAATTATTTGGACTAGATACAAGATAGAGTATTTTGTTTTATATGATTGGTTTTTAATCTGGGTGATATTACACGGAAAAAAAAATGTTTTACGTTTAGTTGATCTATGAAATTGGATTTCAATCTCATGAGATTTGTGTGCAGGATTTGAATTGTTTTGTTTAACTGCCAAGGTTACG
This sequence comes from Fallopia convolvulus, assembly GCA_964016875.1. Lineage (NCBI taxonomy): Eukaryota > Viridiplantae > Streptophyta > Magnoliopsida > Caryophyllales > Polygonaceae > Fallopia > Fallopia convolvulus. The sequence continues at coordinate 34,516,387 of OZ024729.1, forward strand.
TTTATATATATATATATATATTGAATTGGATTTCATAGTTGAAAGTTTGTTAGCAAGATCTTGATTTAACATATAATTAACGTGTATGTTATCTATAGTACAGTAAGTTTTGTTTGTCCTTAATAAGATAAGATCTTGTTTTGATCTTATGTGTACTAGATATCATGTGTACAATAGAAAAAATTAATTAGTAATTTTATCTATCTCATGTTAATTTTGGGTTTTGACTAGGTCATGATCCGAAATATAGTTTCCTAAGGAGTTAGGAAATCCCACTAAAATAAGATAAAATATTAGATATTATATCTTGGTCATACCATTTTGTCCGGTTAGATGCACATTGATGATTAATTTTAGATTAATATTATATATTAATTTATTTTGAGTTAAGATTATCTTGTTAAATAAATTTCATGAGATGAATTATTTGATTAATTATTATGCTTGTTTTATATTATGATATATTGTTTGCATAAGGTGACTAGTATGGCCCATAAATACGATCTGTGCATCGTTATGTTTTCTTGTACACGATCTGCGCATCGTTGTTTTGTTGTAATTTAATTTTTGCAATTAGAGTAATTAAAAATTGAAATACAAGAAGAAGTACAAGACATAAGTAAATCAAGGATGAAGATCCACGAATGATACAAGATGAAGATATTATGAAGATTAGATCTTTTTTTGGTGTAAAGGTAAATTCGTATTAAATATGACCCTTAAAGGGTAGATAAACAACTACAAACAGGCATAAAAGGACAAGCACGTAGGCCTTCCTAACTATGCTAACACAAGCGCAAATGGAATAGCATGCAAGCCATCCAAACTACGCAACCAAACAAGTAAGCTACAATCTCTCCACCATACATATAGGGTAAATATCATAAAGCAAGCGGAATACATGAGTAATAATCAATCTAAAAATCACCTCGGGGGAAATGAGGTTCCCATTAAAGATACAAGCATTCCGAGCATGCCACAAGTAGTAGACCGTAGCGGAGACAGCGAAGACCCGAGCCCGAGCAAGGCAACTTCGGCCCCGGGCGCGCCTATGCAGCCAATCGATGGCGCGCCGCACCATGCGAGCGCCGGTGGTGATCATGAATCTAGTCCGAACCTCCCTCCAAATGTCACGCGAGTAAGGACACTCATAGAAGAGGTTCTCATGCATCTCTAACTCAGCCCCACAAAGGTGACAACCCGACTCCACATCTAAGAAAAGGAGACGATCATAGGTGGACAACTTCCCGAGGTTAGCAAGCCAAAGAATGAACATATGGTTCGGCGTGTTGTGCTTGGCCCACACCACTCTATGCCATGCCACCACCGGTTTCCGAGGGCGAAGGACCTCATAAGCTTTGGTCAATTTAAAGCGGCCATCCATACACCATGATTCGAGCAAATCCCCGACGCTCAACTCCCTTCCTTCGAGCCCCGCAATCTTGTCCCGAGCATGTAAAATGGCTTTGATCAACGGAGAATCCCTCTTGTGAGGAGCCCAAGTAAGAGGCTCGGCCACATTTAGGTACCGATGATGGATCCACCTCACCCATAAGCTATCTCTCATATCAAATATGTGCCAATAAGGTTTCAACATAAAGCATTCGTTCCAACTCTCAAGGTCAAGGAAACCAAGCCCTCCCTCACGCCTAGGCACACACATATTTTCCCACTTAACCCGAGGCCTATGCCAAAGAAATGTACAACAAATAGAAATGAGGTTCTTGATAACCTCATCGGGGACCGGAAGGATGGAAAGCCAAAACCCCTCACACCCTTGGAGAACCGAAATAATCAACTCCCGACGCCCGACAAAGGATATGCTTTTCTTAGCCCAAGCATCAAGGTACCCACTTATCTTATCAAGGAGAGGTTTGTAAAAGGTGACCCGGATTTTATGAGGAGCAATAGGAATGCCCAAATAACGGAAAGGAAAGACACCATCCTTAAACCCGGTGGCGGCAAACATGGCGCCCCTTTCGGAGGCCGGCACCGAGGCAAGGAACATGGAAGACTTCCCGACATTAACACTCAGCCCGGACATGATTTTAAACCTCTCAAGACAGCCCATAAGCACATTAACCGACCCCACATCCCCACGGCAAAATAGAACAATGTCATCGGCGAAAATCAAGTGGGAAAGTTTATTCACAATTTTGGTGGAATTGGAAGGGGGGTTTAGCGGTCTCTTTTTTGACAAGACGAGAGAAGAGCTCCATGCATATAACAAAGAGGAAGGGAGAGAGCGGGTCACCTTGTCGAAGGCCACGTTTGCCGGGGAAGAAACCATGGACGCTTTTGTTGACTTTGATGGAGTAAGAAGCGATTGACACACATTCCATCACCCATGAAATGAAAACCGAGGGGAAGCCGAGGTGAGTAAAAGCAAACCGAAGGAAGTCCCATGAGATGGAGTCGTAGGCCTTGCCAAGGTCGACATTAAGGAAGCACCGACGAGTGTCCCTAGTCTTGTTGTATCTCCGAAGAAGCTCTTGGACAAGGAAGATGTTATCCGAAATTAACCGACCCTCCACGAAGGCGCTTTGGGCCGGATCAATGATGGACCCGAGGCATCTCCCAAGTCGAGTTGTCATCACCTTGGATATGATCTTGTAAATGACATTACAACATGAAATGGGACGGAAATGCTCTACACGAACCGGCGCCTCCACCTTGAGAGAAATGATAGAATGATTGAGTTGCCGAAGGAGTTTACCGTTGGAGAAGAACTCTTTCACCGCCGCACACACCTCGGGATTGGTAATATCCCAAGATGCCTTGAAAAATTTGGCGTTGAAGCCATCGGGACCGGGTGCCTTTTCGTCGGCCATGGACCAAAGCGCCTCCTTGATATCGGCATTGGAGACCGACGCGATAAGGCACGCCCCGTCCACAGCCGCAAGGCGCGCCCCTTGCCAAAACTCCCCCGGCGCGAGCAAAGTGACCGGCTTCTCCGAGCCGAAGAGGCCCTTGAAGAAGACCTCGAACTCCTCCACCACCTCGCTCATGGACTCGGAAGGGCTCACATCATTTTGGTGATGGAAGCAATGTGGTTCCGACGTCCATTTGCGCGCATCAAAGCATGGAAATACTTGGATCCCCGGTCACTCTTGAGCACATACTTCGCTTTGGCTTGTTGTCGAAGTAAACTTGCCTCGGCTTCATTTAATCTCCGAGCTTGGCGCTTCAAATCTTCCACCTTTGTTCTAACTTCCAAGGAGCCAACATTTAGTCGACATTCTGTAAGGGCCAAAGAGAGAGCGAGGTTGGCCTCGCGGGGCCTAGAAGAAATGTGACCAAACTCGGCTTTGTTGAGCAACTTCAAGGGCGCTTTCAAACCGAGGAGGAGCTTGGAGAGACGGAATTGGTAGGTGCCCCGGTGATGAGACACCCACTTTTCCCGAACCACCTCCTTGAACCTCGGATGCGCCGCCCACATGTTGAAAAACTTGAAGTACTTCTTGCCATTACTGGAAACCCTACGCATAGACACAAGGGCCGGCTTGTGGTCCGAGAATTACCACATGTCCGCGAAGTTAGAATGACAATAAAATTCAGAATTGAACCAAGAAGGATTTACCAAGACTCGGTCAATTTTGCTCCACTTCATGCCATTTGTCCATGTAAAAGGATTAGCACTCGTGCTCGGGGCATCCACAAGTCCATGTTTCCGACAAGCTTCAACCATATCCTTGCACTCGTACATAGTAACCCTCTCGCCATTTATCCTCTCATCCTCAGCCATGACACAATTGAAGTCGCCATGCACGATCCACGGCAACAAATGAGCCTCAAAAAGCTCGTCGATGCGGTCCCAAAGTGGTCGGCGCGCCACAACACTATGCAAACCGTAGACAAAACACACTCCAAACTTTTGCTTAGTAATTTTGCAAGTAATTTGACAACCAACATGTTGAGAAGACAAAGTAAGGATATCAACATCAACAAAATTGGCGTCCCAAAGTACCAAAATGCGAGCCCTAGCATGGAGGTGGAAGTTCGAAGCAAACTCCCAACCCGGGGCCACATGGCGCGCCAAGTCAACAAGATCCCAACCACCACATTTAGTTTCGAAAATACCACATACCTTAGCCTCAAAATCACGAATCAAAGCGAGCATGCCATTTTGTTTCCGGGCTTGGCCAAGCCCTTGAATGGTCCAAGCGATGATCTTCATTTTGCCCCAAGGCCTTCGTTTTTCTCGGTTTTTGAAGTGCTTCGTAGTGATCTTTGATTCCGGGGCCACTTATTCCCGGAAAGAAGAGATTGCACCAAAGCTCGAGCATTTGCCTTTTCCTTCACAAGAGCCACGGCTTTGGCCTTGGCTTTGGCCTTCTTTATTTGGGACCGTGAATGCACATCCTCAAAAGGAACTTCCTCATCACTTTGATCACCTCCTCTTCCGTCCTCGGCGGAGTTAACCGAGACTACGTCATCGCCCTCCACACTAGCCTCGCCCTCTTCCGACGAAGACGCTTCGGGATCATCGGACACCTCGGCGTTGCTCTCATTTTCACTCTCTAAATCATATGAATCACTCTCCTCCCCACTTGAAGGAATCCCCTCACTTTCGATGTCAACCTCTTTATTTTTCGAGGTTTCAACCGAGGCATGAGATTTGGAAGTCTTTTGTGGCACACTCGAGACCCCACTCACACCGTGTTTGTTCCCATTTGGTTGAGATTTTGAAGGGCTAGCCTTCTTGTGTTTCCCATCCCCACTCACTCTCTTAGAGGTGTCCTTGTCTGTTGGCGCTTCGTTGTTGGAGGACGTGCCGGTTCTAGGGGACATTGGACCCTTCTCGACGGAGTCATTCGGAGGCGATCTTTTCCCCTTAACGTTGGCTTCCAAGGTGCCACCATCCCCGGCTGGCCTAGAATCTCTCCGAGCTTGGCTCTTTGAGTCCTTGGAATTTTTCCTAGCCTTTGTACCAACGGCCACCCGCTTTTCCTTGAACGGACAATTTACAAAATCATGTCCAAAAGCACAACATCCCTTGCAATACAAGGGCTCATTTTCCACATGAAAAGTAACATCAATTGAATCACCATCATCGAAATCGATACTTACTTCACGTGTGACATCCTCGGCAAAGTTAATCTCGGTCAAGATTCTAGCATACGAACCCCGCTTACGTCCATCGGTGACGGTGTCCAAGTAGAGAGGCTTGCCAACGTAGGAGGCAAGGTCGCCAAGGATTTCCGGGGTCCAAAACTTTTGAGACAAGCCATACACACAAACCCACAAAGGAATTGTAGCAATATCCCGCCTATTGAAGGCGAATTTGTCGGGGATATTCTTCAAGATCATTGGCTTGCCATGGATAAATACGGTCCACCACGCAACACCTTGGCTTGATCTTCCTCGGACTCGAATTGGAATATGAGCCAATCTTCTTCCACACGATAACGAGCCTTGACATTCCATGATCGCATCATTTCGTTAATCATGAAGTGTCCGGGATAAAACCCGACATATTGGCCAAGAAGAGACCATCCCCACACAGCTTAGTGTGAGAGTCCATCCGAGACTTTGATAGAGAAGCGTTTCGAAGTAGGAGGCTTGAAAGACAATTTACCTCCAAGTCCCGAGTTCATGAAAATTTTCTTCGACCTCGTAGCCCACGCATTAGGCCTAGGCGCGCCAATACCGAGCTGAGTAGATTTTCCAGAATTTTTCCGAGCATTGTCATTGGCAAGGGTACCAGCCGCGCTCGTGCCAACATGCCCAGTCGCTGGGGGATTGATTGTGCCAAGATTAGAGCCGTTGGCATGAGCAGGCGCAAGAGGAACGGGGGCAGGCGCGTCCGCACCAGGCGCGACGCTTGGGTTGGCTGTCTCGGGACTCAGCGCAATTAATACAGGCGTGGCTGCATGCGCAGACTTGGGAATCTGTTACGGCTCTTCATTTTCTGCGTCACCATCAATGGCACGCTCGAGCAAGCCATCCATGGCGGACGACTCCTCGGTTGTGCCATGGGTTTGGACCAGACCGGTGGCATTGGATCCATTAGCGACAAGCGTCGGCAGCTCCAACACGTCAGAATCTTCGTCGGAGAGGTCATTGCGAGTGTGAGCAACGACTTCCCCATCTTCAACCGCTTTATTGCTAGTTGCGCTAGCTTTTGCAACCTCTGAATCCTCCACCACTGGAGTAGTTTTGGACTTGCGAGGTTTAGGGTTTTTCCCCTTTCCACCATTGTTGTCGGCCTTGGGAGCATCTTCAACATCTTGCAAGTACTTCTTCGAGTTGTTATCCACCATTGAAGGGGAACTCGACCCCTTTTTCTTCTTACCCATCGGAAAAGCCAAGAGAAACCGAGTGGAGAAGAAGGAATACGAAAGGTCACGTAGAGAGAAAGGACGAGAACCGGCGGTGAGAGAGGCTCCGGCTCGGTGGTGGCGCGAGAGGCTACCACCACAAGCGCTTGTGCGTGGGCCTCGTGAGGAGACCCACGCCGGAGAGTGGTCGGGGAATGAGAAAGGAAGGCAGCCGGTGGAATCGCCCAAAAATCGCCCAAGAAGGTTTTTTCCTTGAGAGCCTTTTTTACTGAGAGCTCTTACTTATGAAGATTAGATCTTTATTTTATGCATCGTAGGGGCCATACTAGGATCACAATTATTGCGTTTTGAATGTTTTATTTTAAGTTTTTATATTGTTTTTATTTATGAAATTTTTTCACTTATAAATAAAAGACAAATAAAAAGACTTAAGTTCCTAAGGTAAATTGGGGCAATGCCTTTCCATATCATAACCCATTAAGTTCTGGATTTTTGGCTGGATGGGGTTTACAAAAGTGAGGGCGTTCTTCCATAATCTTGGACTGAGTGAGGGTGAATCTATACGGGGGTTCATAAACCTTGATATGGTAGTACCCAACGAGAGACCAAAAGGCAAAGTTTTGGATCTTGAGGTATGGGATGATTTCTACATTGGATGTGGATCATCAACCAAGAATTATAAGGAGTTATAATTAGTAATTGTTACTTACCTTGAACACACATGACTTAAGGCAATGCAAAAGTACGTTGAGTCTTGTTTGGAATAGGATCTTGGAATCGTTTTATTCATTAGGAACATAAATCCTTTATTTGAATAAAATGCACATTTACTTGTTTTAAAGCATGTTTAACATTAAGTATGTGTGTATGTCAAACATAAAACTTTTGCATGTTGTTTCCTTTTGTAGAAATCATGTCGAATGATAATTTAAAATTCACCCTACGCTCAATAGTTGAGAAAAACAAATTGAATGGAACAAACTTTCTCGATTGGGAAAGGAATTTGAGAATTGTTCTCAGTTCTGAAGGGCGTGAGGATGTCCTAACAACCCCTATCCCTACTATCATTGACACCTCATCAGATGAGGAGAAGAAAACAGAAATGGAGTTAAGGAGTAATTCCTTGCCAGTCACTTGTCTGATGCTAGCATGAATGGAATCTGACCTTCAAAAGAGGTTTGAACACTAGGATGCCTACACTATCATCACCAACCTGAAAGTGTTGTTTCAGGAACAGGCTAGGATTGAATGATATGAAATTCACAAGGCTATACTGGATAGCAAGCTTGTGAAGGAAAAACCAGTAGGCCCTCATGTTTTTGACATGATTGGTCTTTTTAGTCGTATGGATTTGATGGGCACCCCATATGACCAAGAGTTGGCCACAGATATCGTCTTGCACTCCTTACATGATGGCTTTGCCTCATTCAGGATGAACTACCATATGCATGGTATTAAGAAGAACCTGAATGAACTCCATGGTATGTTCAAAGGTGCTGAGCAGAACACTCCTACTAACAACAAAAAGGAGGTTCTTAAAGTCAACAAAGGGAAAGGGTTCAAGAAGGTGGCCAAGAACAAGAGAAATTTCCAAGGGAAAGGCAAGCAAATTGCAAAACCTAAGGGAGGTGAAAAGCCAAAGGTGGCTGCAGACCATGATTGTTTCTACTGCAAGGCCAAGGGACACTGGAAAAGAAACTGTCCTAAGTACATAGAAGACAAGAAGAATGGGACTTTGAGTTCTAGCACTTCAGGTATTTATGTTATTGAAAATATGACAACCAATGTTCTCACATTAGATAATGGTCCTACTTGGGTATTAGATACCGCATGTGGTGCTCACATTATTTCATATGTGCAGGGACTAATAAATAAGAGACAAGTTAAGCAAGGGGAGATAGACTTGTGCGTTGGAAATGGAGCAAGTGTTGCTGCACTTACCGTAGGAGATTTTAGTTTATCTTTACCTTCTAGTTTAATCTTAGAACTGAATAATTGTTATTTTGTTCCTTGCATTACAAAGAACCTTATTTCGGTTGCATTATTACATTCTGAAGGTTTTGATTTTAGCATTAAAGATGGAAATATATCCGTTTTTAAGAATGATATTTTCTATGCTCGTGCTCCAATGAGTAATGGACTTTTTGTATTGAATCTTAAATCAGAATCTTTTAACATAAACACAAAAAGGCAAAAGTCAAATAGTTTGAGTGAAGCATACCTATGGAAATTGTCGCTCGGGTCACATTAGTCTTAACCGTATGAAGAAGCTCCATAAAGAGGGACTTCTAAAAGACATGGATTATGAATCCATTGAAACATGTAAGTCATGTTTGATGGGCAAGATGACAAGGGCACCTTTCAAAGGTACAAATGAAAGGGCTACCGAGCTATTGGGCATTGTACATACTGATGTGTGTGGGCCAATGAGCACAGAAGCTAGAGGAAGCTATAGATACTTCATCACATTTACTGATGACATGAGTAGATATGGATATGTTTACCTTTTGTCACATAAATCGGAGTCCTTTGAAAAGTTCAAGGAATTTCAAAATGAGGTGGAGACTCAAATAGGCAAGAAAATAAAGGCACTTCGATCAGACCGTGGTGGTGAGTACTTGAGCCTTGAATTTGATCATCATTTGAAAAACTGTGGTATAGTAACACAACTGTCTACTCCAGGAACACCACAACTAAATGGTGTGTCGAAAGGAGAAACAGGACCTTGTTAGACATGGTTCGATCAATGATGAGTTTTGTTGATCTTCCGGTATCCTTCTAGGGATATGCCCTCACAACCGCCGTACTTACACTAAACAGGACTCCGTCTAAGACTGTAGACAAAACTCCATATGAGATATGGACAGGGAAGGTCCCAAAATTGTCTTTTCTGAAAATATGGGGATGTGAAGCTTATGTAAAGCATTTATAGACTGAAAAGCTAGCCCCTAAATCAGATAAGTCCTATTTTATAGGGTATCCAAAAGGTAGTTTTGGATAATACTTCTACAATCCCACTGCGCAAAAAGTGTTTGTTGTAAGGGATAGTGTCTTTTTGGAAAAAGAATTTATTTCCAATAAGTAAAGTGGGAGGAATATTGATATTGAACCAGTTCAAGATGAAGTGCAACAAACTCAACAACAAGATGACATTGATGATGTCTAGGAAGAGTTGATAGTATTTGAAACAAAACATCCACAAACTATTCTTGATTCAGTTGTTGAACCCACTCGTAGATCGGAAAGGCCAAGGGTACATCCAAGAAGTTATGATGATTTCATCTTGAATGTAAACCTTGATGTTCTTATGTTAGAACATAGTGAGCCTTCTACCTATAAGCAAGCAATGACGGGTCCAGACTCCAAGAAATGGCTTGATGAGGCCATGAGGTCTAAAATGGATTCGATGTTTGAAAATCAAGTATGGGACTTGATAGATTTGCCAGATGGGGTAAAATCCATAGGAAGCAAATGGATTTTCAAACTCAAAACTGACAAGGATGGTAATGTATCTGTTTACAAGGCAAGACTAGTTGCCAAAGAAAAAGTCAGATTCATGGTATAGACTATGATGAGGCATTTTCACCACTTGTCATGATTAGATCCATTAGGATAATCTTAGCTATTGCCGCATATTATGACTATGAAATATGGCAAATGGTTGTCAAAACCGCTTTTCTTAATGGTTTTTTAGAAGAGGATGTGTACATGATACAACCTGAAGGTTTTGAAGATCCAAATGGTGCTGAGAAGGTATGCAAGCTTAAGAAGTCCATTTATGGACTTAAGCAAGCATCCAGGAGTTGGAACTTTCGATTTGATGAGAAGATCAAAGAGTTTGATTTCATTAGATGCGAAGAGGATCCTTGTGTTTACAAGAAGTTTAGTGGGAGTAAGGTAGCCTTCTTAGTCTTGTATGTGGATGAATTACTACTTATTGGGAATGCCATTCCGATGCTAGAGTCCGTAAAAGAATGGCTGAAGAAATGTTTCTCAATGAAAGACTTAGGAAAGGCCAAGTACATACTTGGAATAAAGATCTATAGAGATAGATCTAAGAGATTGCTTGGATTAAGTCAGGGAACTTATATATATAAGATTCTTGACAGATTCAAGATGCAAAATTCCAAGAAAGGGTTTTTACCCATGCAACATGGTGTACATCTCATCAAGACACAGTGTCCTAAAACACCTATTGAGCTTGAGAAGATGAGCGAGATTCCTTATGCTTCTACTATAGGAGCTATCATGTATGCCATGGTGTGTACACGACCTGATGTTGCATTTGCTCTGAGCATGTGTAGAAGATACCAATCAAATCCAGGAGAGGCACACTGGTGTGCAGCTAAAAAGATCCTGAAGTACTTAAGAAGAACCAAGGATGATTTCTTATTATATGGAGGTGATGACAAATTAGTCGTTCAAGGATATACTGATGCTAGCTTCCAGACTGACCGAGATGGCTGTGAGTCTCAATTGGGATATGTCTTCATCCTTAATGGAGGAGCAGTGAGTTGGAAGAGCTCCAAGCAAGATACAGTAGCTGATTCTACGACTGAGGTTGAGTATATCGCCGCTAGTGAAGCGGCGAAGGAGGCCGTCTGGATGAGGAAGTTCCTGGATGAACTCGGTGTAGTCCCTAGCATTTCAGAGCCTATCGACATCTATTGTGACAACAATGGTGCCATAGCCCAAGCCAAGGAACCGAGTTCGAGCTCCATCTAGACATGTTATGAGGAAGTAACACCTTATTCGATGCATAGTCTCTGAGGGTGACATTAAGATGTGTAAGGTGCATATAGATTACAACATTGCAGATCTATTGACCAAGCCTATGCCTAGGCCCAAGCATGATAGTCACACTAGGGCTAAGGGTCTCAAACACATTGGAGAATGGCTTTGAGATTGCTTTGTATTATATTTTATGATAAGAGTGTTAGACACTTGTTTTATGTTTGACTTCATGATTTTATGATATATGATATTTCATCCTTATTTATATATTGTTTTAATCGATATTAAATAATATGTCCAAACAATTCATTATTAACAAATGGGATCACCTTAAGTGTTTTGGTGAATGAAACCCCATTAAGTGAAATTAAGTTTTGAATTATTGAAAGTCTATAGTTCGAAATCATCAAATGGACATAGATGATTTTATTAGTAACTATATTGTAAGTTGACTGATAGCGCTAAGTTTCATGGGCTATAGGGACATGGAGATGTCTAGTCTTCTACATATATGTGTATGGATGATGCTTGTAAGACTGACCCACCTTAAGACTCTCCAAAAGAGATTGTAGAGTTTTAAATTAAACCATGATTAGTAGATTCCTCAGACATGAGTGTGTTATGGTCTCTCTTGATAATTTGTTTTTCTTTGACACTGTTAAACGCTTTTCGTAAAAGGGAGTTATAAAGGCAGTAGTTGGGATTGGCAAAAGTTGAGAGGGAGCCATAGTCATACAAGACTGGAGAAGTCCTCCTAGTTCGTGTATACAATGATACGTTGAATATGATTGGTGTCTCGGCCACTTGAAGAGAGAGAACTGAAAATGCATGGCCATGCTCAGATGATTGTTTTTCATTCTTTTAATTGACAGTTCAAACTCGGAGTTCAAGAAACACATTTGACATTAGATATGAATGTCACCATATCGTCAAATAAGACATTAAGAGACAAAGGTATCTTATATTGCACACTTGTTTAAGGACAAGTGGGAGATTGAAGGAATTGTGTCCTTTAATTTAATGTGCAATGACTAAATCTTGGATAGGACAATTAACGGATATAATTTAATCCGATTATTTTAGGAGTCGCAGTGCTTTGCTAGAAGCCAACTATGATTAATGGGGTTAAGCGGGTTAAACCCATGACTATTATAATCGGGTCCTATGAGGTCACACACTTAGAGTTGACGGACTAGATCAACGGGTAAGGTGGTAAATTATTAACACATATGAGATGTTGTTATTAATAAAGAATATTGTTTATTTGTGAAATAAATCAGTAAATATATATAATTAATTAGGATGGTTAATTGATATGGGAGTTACAAGAATTCTAATCAATTAAGGATGAGAGTTACTAGAATTCTTATCTAATTCTTATCAATTAAGATGGGAGTTAAAAAGAGAAAAAGACTAATCCTATTGATATATATTTATGTATGTTAATATCAATCCACCAACTTGACACAAGCAATCAGATTGCCTCCCTACTCTCATTCGTCCTAGCAGCCGAAGACAAGGGTATCTAGCCGGGCTCGTGTGGACCAACTAGAGGAGCAACACGTGGGGCTCTCATCTCTTTCGTTCCTACCAGATTAGATCCGGTTCACGCATCAAAAGGTATTTCCTATGAACGATGGTTGATCTATTGATTATGCATGTAGATCCTATGATTAGATGTTTAGATTTGATCTGAAATTCCCTTTAACGCATCTAATAAACCTTCATGTTGTTCAACTGATGATGCAGGCACCTGCAAGTCAGATCCTTGAGCTGAGACGAGGAGGACTCAAAAAAAGAAGGATTGGGAGAGGAATCTGACGCAGGCGGCGACCGCGGGTGTGCATGTGCCAACCGCGGGTTTTCCGGCGGCGACCGCGGATGTGCAGGCGGCAACCGCGGGTTTTCAGACAGCGACCGCGACCGTGCAAGCGGCACCCGCGGGTGATCTGGAATGGACGATTGGACAGAATTGTGTGGAGGTGAGATGGGAAGGACAACGGCTTGCTCAAGGAGCACTAGGGACGGATTAGGTACCGAATCAAGCACCGGAGAGGGCGGATTTTGAGAGACCGTGGATGGATATGGAAAGACGGATTCATCAAAGATGACAAACCGAGACACAAAAGTACGATTGGTAGGAACATGAAAGCAAATGTAACCTTTGTGTTTGGAGATGTAACCCAAGAATAAGCAAGGAGATGAGCGATCTAGAATTATCAACTTTTACACGAATTTTCAAGTGGATGAGATCGGTCGAGTGGTCTCGGTTGGAGTAATCAAGTTTGGAGTTATTTTAGAGTCGTAAGAATGGATAACAAAGACACCCAAATGATTTGAGAAAGGCATAATTTGGTGTTTTGTTGTATAATTTTTCAAAGGGTGATTTAAATTGGAGCGCAGGAACTACGAGATCACCCCAAGGACGCTTTCGGCATAAGAAGATCAGGGGCACAAAAAGATGGATGGTTCGATTAGATAGATAAACGGAAGTATGGAACGCATTTTCCCAAAATTGGATTGGTAGACTAGCATGGGCAAGTAATGCAAGACCCTTTTCAACAATGACCCGATTTTGACGCTCAGAAGACCCGTTTTGTTCAGGGGTGTAAGGACATGAGACACGATGCTCAATTCCAAGAGACTCGAGATATTTGGACACATTGCGATATTCTCCACCCCAAGCAGTTTGAAAGGTTTTAATTAGAGTAGAGAATTGTGTTTGAATAAGTTTGATGAAGAGTTGAACAATGGAGAAAACTTGATCTTTTGTTTGTAGAAAATAAACCCATACAAATTTGGAATAATCATCAATAAAACTGACATAATATTTATTTCCATTGAGAGATAGAGTTGAGGAAGGACCCCATACATCAGAATGAATTAATTCAAACGGTTTAACAGATGATAAAGTTTTACTAGGCAAATTGAAACGACGACTCTTGTCAAGTTGACAAGCACTACAAACTGACTCCAATTTATTTGAGGAAACAGGAAGATGAAAACTTGAAACTACACGACGCAAAACAAACTCATGTGGATGAGCAAAACGATGATGCCAGCAAGAGATCGAGGCACGCTCACCAACAAAAGCAACAAGACGACTCGAATGCAAGGGGACATGCGACTTTAAGGAGAATTGAGGGAGACGGTACAGGCCATTTTCAACGGTCCCTCTTAGTAGAATCTGTCCCTGCAAGTTCTTAACAAGGCAGTAATTGGCATGAAATTCAACAAAAACAACATTATCCTTAGTTAACTTTGAAACACTAAGCAGGTTTTTGGTAATTTGTGGCACAACAAGAATGTCATTTAAATGAATGGGTTTAGCATCATGCTTATTAGATAAAATTGAATGCCCTAATTGAGTTACGGGAAGGGATGTACCGTTTCCGACGACCAACTGATAACCACCATCGTAGTTGGAGTTGATAGTCAGGTTGCTGAAGTCGGGGGCAACATGCCGATTGGCGCCGGTGTCCACAACCCATGGATCAACAGCGATCTCTGACTAACATTCAGCGGTATAGGCTGATCTGTTATTCACAGTAGGTTCTGGCTGGTTCAGTGCAGCAGCAACAAAGCGGTTTGTAACCGGAAAGTCCGAGAAATTGACTCGGTTGACGCAATTGAAGGCCTCATGGCCAGGTTTGCCACACAATTGACAAATAGGGCATCCACGTTCATTGCCAACAGTACGATCAGAAGAGCCCAGATCAGAGGAGGAGGAGCTAGCTACAGATCGATCAGAATAATGGTGACCAGTCGAGCGCCCACGGCTGTGGTGTCCACGACCGCGGCCCCTGCGGACACCGGCCATGTTCGCTGTTGGTGTGATGGAATCAGCGACAGCCCTAGTGTCTTCTTCCAGACGCTGTTCTTCTTCAAGCAGCAGACCAAGGAGCTCATCAGATGACACGGTTTCCTTGCTGATCGAGATGGCAATGCGAAACGACGCAAATTGGGATCCTAGGCCTTGAAGAATAAAGGTAACCAGATCATCGTCCGGAATGACAAGAAGGCACTCCGCGAGTTCATCAGCGAGAGCCCGTTTCTTTTCGACATAGTCAAGAACCAACATGGATCCCTTCGTCATAGTTTGAAGTTGATTACGGAGATGCATTTGTCGGGCTCGGGTTTGAGCATGAAACATCCGTTGAAGGATTCCCCAAGCCTCGACAGTGGTGTTAGCACGAGCCACATGCCCTAGCAGAAGGGTGGTAAGAGTGGACCGGATCCAAAGCAAAACAAGGCGATCTTTACGAACCCACGCCTGGTATGCCGGATTAGGGACCCGAGGAATAGCCTGTGCACCAGAAGAGGTCGTGGCCGTCAGAGCAGCAGTGACAGCCTCTGTAGAAACGCCAGATGAGGCTGACAAAAGAGCAGCGGGGTCAGAAATTGTGACCGACAGTGGAGTACTCTCGGTCAAAAACGAGGCGAGGTCAAAGGCTTCCAAAGCGGAGCGGACCGTGTTGCGCCATAGAGAATAGTTGTTGCGATCAAGACGAATCGCGAAGTTCGGGAGATGGAAATTTGGTTGAGATCCATCAGACGAAGCGGAAAACAGAAGTTACGTAGGGGAGGTGGGTCTTTGAGAAGCCATAGATCGAGAGGATCGTAGTCAGGTTGATACAATGTAAACACAGTAGTTTTGGTGAGGAAGATGACCTCTTTGATATTTCATTCATACGTATAAATAAGAGTTACAATTAAAGAGATAATCCCTTAGGATCAGGAAAGAATCCTTATCAGAATAATTTCCTAACTGATAAGGGAAACATGATAAATACAAGATAAAGAATATACATAAATAACAGTATATGATATATATTAACAAAGGGAGTTATTAGTCTAGGGTTTTTTTAAAAGGAGGATTTCTCTTATTTTGTTAATATCTAATAATCCGGATCATATGCGCCCCTATTATTTGTTTGGTCCAAATACCCCGGTTTTGAATACATCCGATATATATTTATCTAATGTAGTTCAAATACATGGGATGTTACACGCCCGAGTTATAAAATGTAAAACTCTGTTAATTTAATAGAATATAACTCGTACTATGTACCCCCGGTATATATGTTACGAGTTATTAGCCAATTTTTATAGTAGTGCAGACACCCAGTTCGCGAATCAATGAATTGAATATGAAAGCTTTGGCTCAACTCCATCCAATTATACATTCTTACGTCATCGATGAGCGCAGCAGCATAAAACAACAAATTAAACATATGTTATATTATTTTTTCTTGAGAAAAAAATCACGGCCAATATATAGTACTACTGAATAAAGATAAACTTAATTAGAAAAAAGAGAGTATATAAAGGGGTTTTCATAACCACATGAAAACTCTTATCCTACTGGTGGTCACTATACGTTAACCACACACCTTCTTCTTTTCGAAGAAGCGCAATTCTTAATAAAGAAAAATGAATGGAGGAGCAAGAGTTGGGTTGTTAAGAAGTAATAACAGCGAGGAAGCACCATACATCGACCGTGAGGAAGGAGGCAGCCTTGTAAAAAGAGTATGGGCGGAGTCGAAGAAACTATGGCCCATACTGGGGCCGACCATCTTCAGCAGACTAGCCTCCTACTCCATGATAGTCATCACCCAAGCCTTCGCCGGCCACTTAGGCGATCTCGAACTCGCCGCCATCTCCATCGCCAACAACGTCATCGTCGGCCTTGACATCGGGCTCCTGGTAACTATACAAGTTGATGGATTAGATATGTATATATGGTCAAACCAAGTTTAATTAAATCCGTGTGAATTAATTACTCCCTCCGTTTCACAATAGATGACGATAGAGGTTTTTTTCCTTATTTGACGTACAATAGATGTCGATATAAGAATTATATATATATATATATATATATAGAGTCCAGTTCGGGTGTTTAATATGCATACAGTGTAAAATGAGAACAAATTAGAGCGATTAGATCTAACTAGCGAACATTGAGGATTAAACAAAAGTAATTGGCTGAAATATAGAAAAACTAATCAGCTCTTTTTTATGATGGCATCACGGGTAAATAAGTTCATTTTTCCATTCCTAGACAAAATTACCCCTTGAAAAAAATCTACCCCCAAACTTGGTCGATCTTCGTCATCCGAACGCCACCATCTCTCCAAGTCTCTCATCCTTCTCTCATTCTCTTTCAAAACCTTCAAATCGCTCGAGTATGCTCGATCTTTCTCGATTAATCTTGATTATCCTCTATCTCACTTGATCTCGCCCGATTGCCCTCAATCTCGCCCGATTACGCTCGATCTCGCTCGTTCTATTCTACAATGGTGGAAGACAATAAAAAGGTATGGACAAATTTCACTTTTCTAAGATTTATGGTTTAAATCTCTCAATCTTACTCTAAGATTTTAGATTTAATGAGCCTTACTCTAAATTTCCCTATCCTCAAATGCTTTGTGTATATCTACTTGGTTTTTGAATGATTTTTGACTTTGACCAGATTTCTGGGCTTGATTCATGATTCCCTTTAGACACCTTAATTTTTGTACTATTGTGGCAAAAAACTTGACTAGTATGGACTTGTTTGGTGTTTTTTTATTAGTGTAGTATAATTTAATGTTTTTTATTTGTTGTTTAAGAAAAAAGATCGGATTACATTTGTGTTCCCGAAGCTGTGTTGATGTGATTATTGCTTATTTTGTTACTATACTTATTGTTGGTATATTCATTAGTTCTTGGTTCATGGTAATATTTATGGTTCATGATTTTAAAGGTTGTGGTTCATGGCTTCTAGAGTTGTGGTTCATGCTGTAAGGTTGATTTTTGTGGTTTGAACTTGGTTTGTTGTTGTTTAAATTGCATATTTTGGAGGGTCGGCTGAAAAAGATGGCCCAAAAAGAGAGATTACTAGTAAAAATACTACATGGCAAGAGCAAAATCCATCTCCCACACGAAAAATACTACATGGCAAGATTACATTTGTGTTCCCTAAGTTGTGTTGATGTAATTATTTTTTCTTTTGTTACTACACTTATTGATGGGTTTTTTTCATCAGTTCTTGGTTCATGGTAGTGTTTATGGTTCATGATCTTTAAGGTTGTGGTTCATGGCTTCTAGGGTTGTGGTTCATATGAACTTGGTTGATTGTTGTGGGTTGAACTTTCCTCGTTGTTGCTTAAATTTCATATTTCGTAAGGCCAATTGAAAAATATGACCTAAAAGAGAGATTACAAGTAAAAATATTACATGGCAAGAGCAAAATCCATCTCCCACACGAAAAAGGTTTAGCTTCTCAAACCAATATCTATATGTATACTGCTTGCATCATGTAATAAGGATGCCATGAAGGCATTGTGCATATTGGTACTGTATGTTATGGGTTCATATCACCAATTGAACACAACACTAATTTATGGTTTAGAGGGGAAAGTCTAGTGAAATTATATCCTTTTCTGTTATTTTGTTGTTGTTCTTAATTAATTGTTGGTATTGTGCTTTTTTACTATATTCATCTAGTTCTGACAATTTGAAAATTCTGATTAAAACCAAAATGTTGGATTGAGAGGAAAGTGCTTTTTAATAGTATATGATCAGCTATCATTTGATGAATTTTATTTGTTTGTTTTCAGTTTATGGCTTTCAGTTCCCTATATTTCTTTCATTCTTTCTTATGATACTAATAAATAGAACATATAGTTGACATGAATTATTAGTGTCATTACTTAAGGTTCATAATAATTACTCTATTGGTTCATTATTTTGTATACTTAGGTTCATAATAAGTGTCAATACAATTTATGTCATTTGGTAGCCTTTTTTTGTAGAAGTCATTTGGTAGCCTATTATCTCAAATGGTAGAGCGATGTGCTTGTGCGCATAGATGTGGGCTCAAATCCCACATAGGCTAGTTCATCTTATAGTTGAGGTATTTTGGTTCATATAAACTAGTTATTAATTTGGTTTCATAATTCATGACAATTTTTTGTTTGGTTTTTGCTTTTGTAACCTTGGGTTCATAATAGGTCTTTTTACGGTTCATGTCTTTTGTTCATAACAGTTATGTTATTTTAAGTCTTTTGGTTCATGACAATTGTTCTTCTGGTTCATGTTTTTGTAAGCAAAGGTTATATTAATTCTTCTTATGGTTCATGTCTTACATATATGCGTGATTTTATTTATTGAGTGTTATGATTCGAGAGGCAAATACAAAGGAGATAATAACATGATTTTACTCTCATAGCCTATGTGAGATTCGAACAAACATCATCTTTAATGAACACATTGCTCTTCCATTTGAGCTAATAGGCTTCAAAGGTAATGTTGCATCTACAATATGACTTATTGTTTGTAACTAAATAGAATCCAACTATGAGGAAAACTAAATAGAATCCAACTATGAGAACACTCGAGACGTGTTGATCAAACTCAACAACAAACCTTAAAATTTAATCCATGACTTGTTTTTCGTCACTCCATCCCCTATTAACATTTTTCGTGTTGTTTATACAAGTGTGGACAATTGGGAATGAAATAAGAACAATCTTGTTATAAGTGAAGAGTAGGCGTCACTAGCTTCATCATTATCAAGACCCTTCAATGAAACTCCATCAATATTAGCATCATTATCCGAATGAGACAAGTTAGGATGACCGGAGGTTGATGAACAAACTACAATAAAAAAAGGAAAAATTAAGCTAATTTATAAGCAACATGGAACCCATTATGGGCAATAAAAATGTGAAAAAAAAAACGTTTTTCTTTTGGTTCACAAATATTATCATTACGGTTCATAATATTACACTATAAGGTTCATTGAAAATCACAATGCGGGTCATGTAAATAACAATAGTATTTGACATAAACTGTATCAAATTTGGCCATTTTTGGTGGATTTGGAAACCAAATGACCAGTATCTATTAGTTTACTTCAAATGTTAGGATGGCCAGAGCTTGATGAACCCCATTAACAATAACATCATTATCAAGACCCTTCAATTGAACCCCATCAATATTGTCATCATTATCCGAATTAGACAAATTAGGTTGAACGGAGCTTGATGAACAACCTATAATAAAAAGGGAGAAAAAGAAGAGATCTAGTAAAAATGTGCAAAATACCTATTTTTAGTTGGTTCACAAATATTGTCATTGTGGTTCATAATATTAAACAAGGAGGTTCACTGAAAATAACAATGCGGTTCATATAAAATAACAATACGAATTTTAAGTGAAGCAATCTAACAAAGGTCACAAGGATACTAATTGCTTATTCAACACAATATCCTACTAGTTGATGTGGATAACTAGGCATATACACAAAAGCATCATATCCAACAAAGCATACTAAGCAGCATCATATGCAAACATTCATTTTATCTACAAAGGGGGAGTTTGAACACTAAAACATCATTTATACATGAAAAGGTCTTGCAATTTGTCAATATTATCTTCATATCCACTAATTAGAATAGTATAAGCAATATTGCAAGACATTTTAGCAAAACATGCTCATTGAGACATTTTATCAAACACAAATTCTAGTTTCTATAAAATTTGGTTTCCAATCCCATCACCAAGAGTACAACACATTTCTCCATGATTTCAAGCAACAAAGAACCCTAAACAACAATAAATTTAGGGATTATTTGAGAGCAATAAAGCATCCATCAAGCTAAACTCTTCTTAAGCACTCTTCATAATCACTTACCTAAATTCATTATTTCTTCAATTTGGAGTAAGAGTTAGTATCGATCAAAGGGGAGATCGAGATCGAAAGAGAGATCGAAGGGGAGATCGTGGTTGGCTGAAATTGTGGTTGGCTGAAATCACGTACGAGAGTCGGAGAGATCGGCTACACATAGGTTTAGGGGCTGGAAATTATAAAAAATAGAGGAGTGTGACAAAAATACCCTTCTAGCTTTAAAAAAATAGAGGAGTGTGAGTGTTGATAGCAACCCATCTGAACCCTTAATCTCACAAAATAAACGGATGAGTGTTGTTCTCATTTTTTAGGATAAGAATTGTTCTCATTTGATCCCCAATCTATATCTATATCTATATATATATATATATATATTTCTTTCCGTTTGTACCCCTAATTAATAATTATAACAAATTAATTGTATACACTTACCCTAAAACACAAAACAACTTTTATGGATAGGAACCTAGAAATACTAATAACAATAATTTTAGAAGAATTTTTTCCTAGTATATGTTCAAATTTATCAATAGTTGACAACTATTTAGAAATGGAACAACTAATTAATTAGTTAATTAATCTGCATATAGCTTGGAATGGCGAGCGCTTTGGAGATGCTGTGCGGGCAAGCGTACGGCGCCAAAAAATACCACATGCTGGGGATATACATGTAGAGATCCTCGATAGTGCTGACGCTCTGCTGCGTGCTGCTGCTGCCGCTCTACCTCTTGGCCTCGCCCCTTCTGAAGATGACAGGTCAGCCAGATGACGTGGCAGAGATGACAGGCGTGGTGGCCCGTTGGATGATCCCCCTCCACTTCAGCTTCGCCCTCCAGTTCCCGCTCCAGCGCTTCCTCCAGAGCCAGCTCCAGAACGCCGTCATAGCTTGGGTCACCCTCGTCGTCGCCTTGCTCGTCCATGTGTTCGCCAACTGGCTCCTCGTGGCCCACCTCAAGCTCGGCCTCATTGGGACCGCCGCCACCTTGAACTTCTCCTGGTGGGTCCTCGTCATTGGGCTATTCGAGTACACCGTTGGGGGCGGTTGCCCGCTCACGTGGCCCGGCTTCTCCATCGAAGCCTTCTCCGGCCTCTGGGAGTTTGTTAAGCTCTCCGATGCTTTGGGTGTCATGCTTTGGTATGCTACTAATTACTTGACTGACTGCTTTGAATTTAATACTTTATTCTTATTTTATTAAGTATGTCCGTACATAAGGATTTTTTAATATGTCCGTACATAAGGTTTATGTATGCAGCTTGGAGAACTGGTACTACAGAGTTCTGATACTAATGACCGGGAATCTGAATAATGCAACAACAGCACTTGATGCCTTGTCCATATGGTTTGTCTCATTACTTACTTTACCCCCCATAATCTCATATAATATATAGGCCTCTTAATTAGTGCATTTTAATTAGCTTAATAATTTCATTCGTATGATTTATCTTAATTAGTTGTGTTACATGTACAAGCACCCTGTATTTTGCTTCGATTCGTGCATGATTCATATAAGAATCTCTACACATATATCATCGCTCAAACAACAAACTACGTATTAGGAAACCCTATATTGTTTAAAGATTCTTCATATATTTCCATCTTGTATGGTTTTATTCTATCCTTAACTAGTTTAGATTATGCTTTAAGATAGCTTGGAGATCAAGTTACTCCTGTATAAATACTCCTCTTGGTTTATGAATGAAAATAATACAAGTCCTACAAAATCTTTTCTCTATATGGTATTATCTGCCTAAACTTATTTCTCCTCTCTTCCCTACGACAACCTTCAATGATGAAAATCCTTCGTTACCCAACGCTTGCTCCTGTCTCTATGGCAGTCGAGTATTCTTCTCCATTTCCCAACCCTCATGAAAAACATAAACCCTTTACCATTGTTCACTTCCCAACTGTTCTCAAACTTACACCCATAAACTACCTTACATGGAAAACCTAAATTCAAGTCACCCTTGAAGGCTATGATCAGCTCCAATTCCTTAACGGCTCTTACTCGTGTCCCCTTGAAACTGTTTCCTATTCGGGTGAGAATGTTGCTCCCCAACCAAACCTCGCCTACCACACATGGAAACGCCAAGATTGACTCTTGTATACGGGCTTGCTTGGAACATTCTCCACGTATATCGCCAATTTTGTGACCCAGGTGAAGACCACAAAAAATGTTTGGGATCTTCTCCGTAAGACATACGCCACGGCTTCTCGTGGCCACAAGAAACAAGTCAAGAACAAGCTACAAACCTTACAAAAAGGCAACTCCACCGTGACTGAGTATATGTAGTCCATGAAGAGTTTTGCCGATCTCCTTGCTTCTCTTAGTGCGTAGGTCAACTATAAGGATTTTATTGATTATATCCTCAAGGGTCTCGACTCGATCTTCCAGATTGTAATCGATGAAGTTAAAAATTGAGATTCACCTATCTCCTTTTAGGAATTGCACGAGAAACTCATCATCAAAGTAGTCTCTCAAAACAACAACGGACTCCTTCAATGGGCCAGCTACCGCAACAAAATGCAAAAACAAGGTATCTTTTCCGGTTTTGGTAGCAACCTCTTCTCCCTAACACCTCCACCACAAAACTGGATTAATCAACCCTGTCGCCCACCAGCTAATAAATACTTTCCATACCAACAACAATATCCTTCATACCACTCAACCCGGGTGTCAAGTTAACTCTGCGACTATCTCCTATAACCCTAATTCTTGGATTATGGATAGCGGTGCCTCCCACAGGGTGAACTCTTTGCACTATCCCTATTCCGGCCCCGACGAACTCTTTTTTGGCAATGGACAACGACACTAAATCGGGAACAACAATCCTTAGGGGTCCTTGTCAAGATGGAGTCTATGTTTGGCCATCCTCTTCACCGATTGCTCTTTCTGCCTTATGTTCTTCTTCTGAGTCATGGCATTACAACTCCACCGTGACTGAGTATATCCAGTCCATGAAGAGTTTTGCCGATCTCCTTGCTTCTCTTAGTGTGTAGGTCAACTATAAGGATTTTATTGATTATATCCTCAAGGGTCTCGACTCGATCTTCCAGATTGTAATCGATAAAGTTAAAAATTGAGATTCACCTATCTCCTTTTAGGAATTGCACGAGAAACTCATCATCAAAGAGTAGTCTCTCAAAACAACAACGGACTCCTTCAATGGGCCAACAACCGCAATAAAATGCAAAAACAAGGTATCTTTTCCGGCTTCTTGGTAGCAACCTCTTCTCCCTAACACCTCCACCACAAAACTGGATTAATCAACCCTGTCGCCCACCAGCTAATAAATACTTTCCATACCAACAACAATATCCTTCATACCACTCAACCCGGGTCTCAAGTTAACTCTGCGACTATCTCCTATAACCCTAATTCTTGGCTTATGGATATCGGTGCCTCCCACAGGGTGAACTCTTTGCACTATCCCTATTCCGGCCCCGACAAACTCTTTGTTGGAAATGGACAAGGACACCAAGTCGGGAATAACAATCCTTAGGGGTCCTTGTCAAGATGGAGTCTATGTTTGGCCATCCTCTTCACCGATTGCTCTTTCTGCCTCATGTTCTTCTTCTGAGTCGTGGCATCACAAATTAGGGCATCCATCTTCCCTACCTTTAGTTTCTTACACAACAAGTTTTCTCTAGGAAAATCTAGTTACTTACTTTCTAGTTGTACTTCTTGCAATATTAATAAAAGTCACAAACTACCTTTTTCTACTTCTTCTCGTAAGTCTCATTATCCTCTTGAAGTAATTTTTCCGAACATTTGGTCCTCACCCGTGATGTCCTATGATGGTTTTCGCCACTATGTTGTGTTCATTGATCACTACACTATGCGGCTTTATCCTCTTAAAAAGAAATCTAATGTCAAATACACTTTCATTTACTTTTGTGCCCTTTTCTAAAATTTCTTCAACCAAAAGATCAAAACATTTTACTTCGACAACGGGGGAGAGTCTTGCCCATCTGTCCTTTCTCGCCTCCAATGGTATTACGCATCACACCTCTCCTCATAATACTCCTGGACATAATGGTGTGTCAGAAAGCCATCATCAACACATTGTTCAAACAAGCATATCACTTCTTAGTTACTTTGGCATGCCCCTTGACCATTGGCCGAATGCCATCACCATAGTTTTCTACCTTATTAACCGACATTTCACCCCAAACCTACAAAACAAGTCTCCCTTCTCTCTTCTTCTTCTCAAACAACCTACCTACTTCTCTCTTTGTAGCTTTGGGTGCCTATTCTTCCCTTGGCTTCGACCCTACAACTCCCACAAAATCGAGCCTAAGTCCATTACTTGTGTGTTTTTCGGATATGCCACAAATCAACATGCTTATAATTTCCTTGACCCAAAAACAAAACTTCATTACATTTCTCACCATGTCAAGTTCATTGACACAATTATCCCCTACCACAACCCGCCTCCTACTATGTCATCATCTCCCTCTAATCCAGACGAGTGGACCCCACTTTCCCTCCCCCTATCAAACTCGCTACTACCACCCCTCCATAAATGTCATCCATGAACTTTCACTGCCTGCTTCCCCATCGTACATGTCCAGCTCAACCATGACACCCATCATTACCTTTACCCTAATTCTCCTTCAACCACCTGCTTGACCTTACCCACCTCGCCCTCGCACGCGCCCTCATGCACTAGCGACAACCTATCACCCACTTTACCAAACCCTAATAACCCGCCAAATCCTAATTGTCTTCCCCAATTCAAACCCTTACACATATACCCACACCTCCTCCATTGCCTTCCTAGGGCATTGTTACATGCTCTATGAATGATATTACCAAGCCTATCCAAAAACTTAACCTACACTCTCACCTTGCCTCTCCTACTGAACCAAAAACCATAAATCAAGCCCTCAAAAGACTCGGATTGGCGTGCTGCTATGCAAGCTGATTCGATGACCTTTGTTCGAATCAAACATCGGACCTTGTCCCACAATCTTCCACTACAAATCATGTTGGATGCAAATGGGTTTTTCGGATTAAGTATAATGTTGATGGCTCCATTGATCGATATAAAGCCCGTCTTCTTGCAAAAGGATTTCACCAACGAAATGGTTATGACTACAACGAAACCTTTAGTCCTGTTGTCAAGCCTGCTATTGTTTGTGTTATTCTTGCTCTAGTGTCAATAATGTGTTTCTTCAAGGAACCTTGTACGAAGACGTGTTTATGATACAACCTCCGGGATTTGTTGATAAGAATAGACCCACTTACATTTGCAAGCTTAAAAAGGCCTTGTATGGCTTGAAATAGGCTCCTAGGGCAAGGTACACTGAGTTGAAAACATATCTTCTTCATCTTGCCATTCGTTCTTTCACTTTTGACTCGTCTCTATTTACTTTTCAGGGTGCTAGGCACACACTCTATCTACTGGTTTATGTTGATAACATTATTGTCATTAGTGATGACCCTGGCCTGATTGATCGACTCATTGCCCGGTTGGCATCCAATTTCTCGCTTAAAGATCTTAGTCCACTTTCTTACTTCCTCGGTGTTGAAATATTCCTTCTTCTCATGGTCTTTTTCTCTTGCAACACAAATACATTCTTGATCTTTTGCTTAAAGTTGGGATGGAATCTACAAATCGGTCTCCCCTCCTATGGGTGCGGTTACTACTCTTAGTCGTGTGTCTGGTACTCCCTTGTCGGCTCCTACAAAATATAGGGCTCTTATTTGTAGCCTTCAGTATCTCGGTGTAACTAGACTTGATACTGCCTTCGCTGTCAACAAGTTGTCCCAATTTATACAATCGCCTACCTTTGATCATTGGCTTGCTCTCGAGTGCCTTCTGCTGTACTTGTCTGGAACTACAGACCTTGGCATTTTAATTTCATTCAAATCGAATCCATTTCTTCATGGCTTCTCGGATGTGAACTGGGCCAGTGGCAAGGACAACTACATTTCTACAACCGGCTATCTTCCTTGTCTCGAATCTACACCAATCTCTTGGAGCTCAAGAAAACAGAAAACCGTAGCCTAGTCCTCAATGGAAGCCGTGTATAAAGCACTTACAGACCCATCCTTTGAGCCAATTTGGGTGCTCTCTCTTCTTCATGAACTTGGTGATCATACTCCTCAATATCCTATCTTGTACTACAATAATGTGGGAGCCATTATTCTTAGCTCAAATCCGGTTTTACATTCTCTCATGAAGCATGTTGCCCTTGCCTTCCATTTCGTTCAAGAATGGGTCCAAAATGGCCATCTTTGGGTTGCTCATATCTCCACTACTGACCAGCTTGTTGATATTCTCACCAAGCCCTTTCTTTGGCCACAATTTGAAGCTATCACGCCCAAGCTAGGCTTGTCTTCCCGACCATCTAGCTTGCGGGAGGATATTAGGAGACAATTTGAAGACAATTTGAAGCATAGTTAATATCTAGGTTATATGGTCGGCCTCCCTTAATGTGTTCTCGGGTAGAAGACAATTTGAAGGACAATTAATGTGTTCTCGGGTTTTATGGGTTGTTTTTGTAATTTTCTTTAAGTGAAGGGGCTGATTTTGTGATATTAATTATCTAGGTTATATGGTCGGCCTCCCTTCCTTGGTTCCTTAGATTGGACGAAAAACCTTGTTGCTTACTTTCCTTGCATCTTTCAATTCAAGTTCTTGTTCTTGCTTTCGTTCGTTCAATTCTCATTGTTCAAGTTGTTGGTGAGTAATATCCGACAATCTCGGGCATCTTAGTTTGTTTGAGAGCTTGGTGAGTCATATCCAAGTTGTCAAGCATCCATATCCCCTTGTTCTCTCCATTTCGATCCATCATCCATCTCGGTGGTTTCTGCACCCCCTCAGTAAAATCGACATATCTTACAATCCACTCATCATCTAGGTCTGAAAGTTTGAGGGGTTAAACTAGACTCAGAGATCTAACTTCTCGATTTGGAATCACTCAATTCCGAGTTCGGACGAGGAAGATCCATCCAGTTTAAGACGGGTCAGTTGCGTGGTGTTGGTTGTCGGAATTCCTTGGATTCTCGTGGCGATCTCTTTGCACCATCGTCATCGTCATCGGTCCTCTCATCACTTGGTCATGGATTGGAGGAGGAGGAGGAGGGTAACTTCAGTTGGATGTCTTGAAGAACATCGAGGATTCACTCATTGACCCCACACAGACAATTGAGAGCTTGAAGGACAGAGGTGCAATCTCCTTGTTCGAGGAACACTTGTTGTTCCGTTTCTTAAGGTAGTTCCTGGGAGTGCTTCATCCTTTGGATGATGGACATGTCCATCTCCTATCCAAGCTCTTCTTCCTCCTTTGGATGGTAAACATCATTCCTTTTCATGGTTTCCTTGACCACAGAAGCATAAGGAAGTCCATAGGTCTCCTTGGCAACACACTTGCACATGTGAATGATCATTATCCGAGGCAGGTTGATCTCCTTGTGTAGGAATAGATCAAGGAGAATGGCGTCATTGGAATTGAGCGTTGTGCGCCTTTCTTCCTTGGAATCAACACCTTGGTGATGTACTACTATGCCATTTTACCCAATTGACTCAATCCGTGATTCAGGACTTCCTTTCCTTGAGCAGGGACATGTCCCGACAGCCTTTTAATGATCACCTCTCTTCCATCAGTGTCTTGCCATGGCCTTGGAGGGAGGGTTGTGAAGCCTTCACTCGGTACTTGAAGAATCTTCTTGATAGCAGCATAAGAGAGGGTGAATTCATCATCTTCGAAAATACACCGAACCACTAGATTGAGGTCAGTTCCTTAGGTCAGTTCAAACATGGAGTAGAAGAGCTTGATTTGTGAGGGATCCACCTTAGTTGCGTCTGAGCACAATGTGTCCCATTCTTGAAGTGGATCATCTATTGCAGTTCCTTGAAATTTATCGTTTTCTTGAAGGAACTCTGGGGTGACAAACGGTGGAACAACTAGCTTCCTGTCCCCCAGTTGTAGCAGTTCCCTTCTTCTTTTTCTCCTTTGTAGCGTCGTTTTTCTGTTTCTTGCTCCTTTGCTTCTTAGAACCTCGAATGGATGGACGTCCAGATGTTGGTTCTTTGAATCCAATCCGGAGAAGAGGTTCCATGTGTTCGTCTATCTCGTCGTCATCTTCATCCACATTGATTACAACCTTTTCTTTGTTGAGTGCGTGGAGCTGTTCAGAAGCAAGAGGGGCAAGTTCCTCCCCGAAGTCTTCTTCTTCGTCTCCAGTGATTATGTGCTTTCGTTTTCTGGTTCTTTGGTTCGTGGGAGCTTTGGAGAGAAGATCTTTGGGTTGAGTAGGTTCGGAAGGAGTTTGTTTGGAGGTTCCCACAACAGATGGGAACTCCTCTCTCGAATTATGAGAGGGTTTGATTAAGAACTAATGCGGAGAGATCCGTGTATTGAGGGGTTGGAATTTGATAAACTTTCTTTTGTGGAGGAGTAGGCTCTTTGGTAAGTTCATATTGAGTGGTATCAGGGTTTTGATCTTTGGAGTTGGAAGAGTCTGGTGCGGTTCGTTTAGGGTTGAGATTATCGAAGATTTGGGTGTGGTGTTAGGAGAAAATGGATATATTTCAGAGATAGTGGTTTGAACACCATCAATGTTTATAGTGAGGGTTGACGATCTATTTACCCTTTTGGTAAGGACTGGGATATCGGATCTAGGAGTTGTAAAAGGGGAGTTTGGAGGAGTAAGACCTGGTTGACTATCCCTCTTTCTTAAGAGTGAGTAGAGGTGCTCCTTGATATCAAAGATGTATTCTGGAGTATATGTTTCAGTATCAAGGCCTTCAAGAAGCATCTTTTTGAGGTATTTGGGATCCTTTTGCAAGAGATGCTCGATGAGAGGGTTTAGATGAAGAGGAGAATATTTGATTTTGTTAATGGGTTGTCCCTAGTTCGCCATCTTTGTGGGAATGAAGGAAGGATGGGAAGGTTATGGTTTGTAGAGAAAGAGAAGCGAAGAGTGAGAGATAGCTTTGGAGAAGACTAAGTGAGAGAGAGAAAGAAAGAAGGGGTTATGTAGAAGGAAGGAAGGTGAAAGGGTGATGGATTAGGCATATCAGAGTTTCCTTGAGAAACAGATCCAATTACTCCATAAGTTAACTGGATAGATTTTCTTCGACCACAACTTAATTCTTTCCAACTTATTAGTCTCCACGTGTTAAAGATCTGGCATGTCAAATACCCAGTTTCCAACGCTGCTTCTCTTTCTAATAAAATAGATTTGTGTCATCTGAGCCACACTATCCTTGGTGTTCCCTTGTGATAAGAAGAGGTTCCTTTCCTTTCCAACCTCACTTTCATGAACAAGTGATAAAGAGCCAGGTTTAGATACATATAGGGGTTTTTGTGGAAACACTTATCAAACAGAAGTATCCAAACAAGAATGGGCAAGTCAACAGAATTTAATATCCAGGCCGATAATGGAATCCCGTTTTAAGGGTTTAAACATGTAATGGGCTCATAGGAAACGTTTACCTGGATTCAGTTTTAGGACAAGTCACATGATGAGGGATAAAAAAAAATCAGGTTGATCATTTTGGGCCAAACGAAATTTCAATGCTTAAGAGGCAGTTCCCATGCAAGATAATAAACATGCTTCCTGCAAAGAGAAATTATTAAAATGAAAGTTGCTAAACCAATGCCTTTCCCTAGACATGCCAAATCTAAACTAGTCAGTCATCAAAGGAGAGAAGAACAGGGACTTGTTTAATTTAAAGTTAAGGAAATTTTGTCTGGTACCCCTGAGTTTTTTACTTTTCCGGATGGTGCCCTGAAAAAAAAAGAATTCCGGATGGTACCCTCGAACTTTCACAAAAGTTCGCCTCGTGCCCTTAAATGTCATTTTTCTTCAATTAAATAATAGTTGACAATTTTATAAATAAAAATGAAGAAAAAAGATTTTATAAAAAGAAAAAATATAAATTTAACATAAACAAAAAGTACTAAATTTAATTCTCTCCATATTGACATGTTTTACAAGCAGAAATGGGTAAGCCTTTTAATCCTTGATTGTTCGTCATTGATAATACGTAGTATATGGTTAAGGTTTTTAGAATGAGCAATTAGCATGGTTTAGTGACTGGTTCATTATTCAAGAATGAGATGTTCCAACTAATTTTTTTTTGATCCAACTAATTAAGCGACTAATTAAGCGACAAATTAAGTATAATATACAAGCGATTGAAATTTCAAAAAAGTACTAAATTATTGAGCTTTAAATGTCATACGTGTTTCACCGAGTTGTTAATTAACTAATTCTACATATACTTTATACATTTGATTTTGGGAGAAGTAGTGGGAATAGGGGAGTTCTGCATTGGTTAATTAGTGCTCATTTTTATACATATTTTAATTATCATTACTTCTACACTAATTTTAGAAAACTTCGATTAAAAAAGTAAAAAATCCGAACTAAAAATCTTGTTGATTTGTTTTTGGAGAAAAGTGAAGTTGTTCAAAGAATAAACATATTTGTATTAAATCAATTGAATTAATCCAAAAAAATTTACAAAAATTGATTTTTTTTTGTTTTAAGTTAAATTTAACTTTTTTCTTTTCAAATAATCTTTTTTCTCTATTTTTTATTTATAAAATTGACAAAAGTTTATTTTAATTGAAGAAAAATAACACTTAAGGGTATGAGACGAACTTTTGTGAAAGTTCGGGGGTACCAGCCGGAATACTTTTATTTCAGGGCATCATCCGGAAAAGTAAAAAACTCAGGGGTACCAGACGGAATTTCCCTTAAAGTTATCATCCCTAAGAGCATAAGAAGGCGCCCAAAGGGACGTTTATTCTATGCATAGAGGAAGTGCTCCCTATCTGTTTTTCAGTTCTACATAGTTCCCAGTCAAAGACATTATGTACTAATGAATCTTGGAGTAGGGACATGGATTTTCATACCTTTGTTGTGAAGGAATTGATGATGGTTTTCTCTTGTTATTCCTTATCGTCATCTTTCCTACATCCTTAATGTGTATCCTTTTCTTTTAAGGAGCTTCATCTTGCTTGTTGTTCATGCCCTCTTGAATTCCTTCTGAGTTGATCCTGGGTAGTTCAATACAGAGTTTTTGCAGATAGCCACCAAAAAAACTGTTTGGGCATTGATCCTTTGTTCTTGCATTCGAAGGAGAAGTGGTCTCCAACGACAATTGCAAGCAGTGAGTGTGGGGTTATTCTTCTTTTTCTTGGTCATGTGGTTGGAACAATCACTGACAATGACCCACTTGATATTCCCCCTCACTACAGCCTGCAAGATTAGTTAGACTTGGGGACCCAGGCAGGATCTCTCTTGCCTGAATCAAAACAAGTTTCCAGATTAATATTGTCTAACAATTCTATCAGGTCACAGATGAGTGCAGAGTTCCTAGGCGGGTTCCTATTGTTGGTTACTTTCCATTGTTCCTTAGGGATTCCCCTTTTTCGGGTGTGAGAGTGATGAGTTTGTCTTTTGAAAAGGCAGTTCCCATGAACTTTGTATTTCTAGTAGGCTTTGTGAACTCTAGACTCATTTCCCTTGCCTAACTTAAGGCTCCTTTTGTTGCTGGCCATCCTGGTGTGGTATTTATTGTTCCCGTTCTCTCTCTTTTCAAGCATACTGATTCGTTAATGCGCGATGTCAAGCTATTGGCTTTGAAGCACATGATCCCAATACTCACTTTTCTCCTTTTCTACAAGAGAAAGGTTTCCATCTTTTGATGATGTTTCTTCACATCCTACTTTATGACCAGCGGGAACAGATTTAATTTTAGGAGAGGTTTCCTGAGATTTGTTTATCCATTCTATTGGTATAGCTTTAACACAGAGAATGCAGACACCTAGATTTATCTCAACTATCTTGGACTTGAGCTCTTCACTAAGGAACATTTCTTGGTTGAAGATCTCTCTCCTAAGAGTCTCATTTTCTTTTAAAACCTTGCCTTGGGGAACAAAATTATCTAGATATCCTACCAAGATAGAATCTGTCTCATTTTCTTCTAAAACCTTGGCTTGGGGAACAGAATTATCTAGATATTCCTGATTTTTACATAAGGTCTTAAACATGTTATATCTTTCACTTTTGATGTATTTGAGTTCCCTTTTAAGAAGAGTAACTTCATTAGCAGAGGAATTTAGCTTCGAAACAATCTCATCATAAGTTGAACCGGTTTCTAGTTTTTTTAAAACCAAATATTCTGATTGATCAAGTTGATTTCTCATGTTGATGTTATCATCCAACATATTGGTCAACAATTTTGACAGTTCAGGTTTTTCATATTTAGATAGAGAGTTGAGAAGAGTTTCAGAATTTACCTCACCGGGTTGTTCCCTAGTGGTCTCCTTTTATGGCCATCACACAGGTTTCTAATGTTATCCATGGCTTTGTCTCTTCTTCATCATCGGAGTCACTCCAAGTTGCGATGTATGTCGTTTTCTTGCCATAGTCGGAACTTCGCTCCTCAGTTCCCTGAGGACAACATTTGGCAAAGTGTTCTTTCTTAAAGCACCTATAGCAAGTGGCGTCGACAACATATTTATCAGGCGGGTGTCCTTTCATAGTTCCTTGTTTTTCTACTGGAGTTCCCTTTGAACTTCCCTTTCTTATAGAGGTTCCTGAGTGCCTTTGAGACTAGTACTAGTTCCTCATCTTCATCCTCCTCTGATTGTTCACACTGTTCTAGAATAGATTTGAGGACCTTCTCTAGTTTGAGAGCTATGCCTCTCGTTTCCATCTCTTGTTCCTTATCTTCTTGTTTTCTCTTCTCATGACCAATGAGCTTAACAAAAACTTGATGAAGCATCAAGCTCCTATTCTCAGGATTCTCCTTGAACATGGTTCGTTCATTTGCCCACTCGATTGTTAGCCTATTAAACAATTGTTGCACCTTCATTTCGTCGGAGATCTCTTGCTTGGTGATTCCAAGGGCTGCTAGATTTGAGCAGAGGGATTTAAAACGCGATTGATAGTTGTCAATCGATTCACCCATGGTCATTTTGAAGTTGAAGAACTCCCTTCTGGCGTTCATTTGGTGATTTTTCCTCAGATCAGAACTCCCAACTTGTATTTGTTGAATGGCTTCCCACATTTCCTTGGTTGTTTCCAAGTTTGCCACTCTATAACTGTCTTGCTCGCACATGGCATTGTTGAGATACATTTTAGCCTTGTAGTTGGCCTCCATGCATTGTGATTCAGTTTGACACCATTTAGACAGGTCGTTCCGTATATTTGCATTGAGCTCGAAGTTCCCATGCTCTATGACACACCAGGCTTGGTAGTCACGACTCCTCATCCAGTCTCTCATTTTAAGCTGACAGTTCTCGAAGAGTCAAGCGATGAGTCTGAGAGGTTTGTTGTTCCCATGTCCAACCTTCATGAGTTCCTGAGACATTTTTCCTAGTACCTACAAAGACTAACCATGATCTAGAGCGCCTGCTCTAATACCAATTGTTGGATCGTAGGTTAGTCGAAATCAGTTATGGGAATTGTATCGAACAGTTCCCACTAGCAGCGGAATGAGTAAATATGCTGGAAAGAAAAACAACAGAGACAATTACCTTATAGAGGAACCCCACAGCGATGTACTAATCGTGTGAGTAAACCTCTACCTTCGCTTGGAGGATTTTTGAATGAGTTACCTTTTCTTTATTGCTTAGGTCCCTTCAGATTACAACACAGAATACAAACTTCTCAGTTCCTTCAAGGACTCTCTCCCTAGGCAACACTAATGTATTCGCTCGACCCTAACCTGGTGAATGCTCACAATCAAAGACAAAGCGAAACTCAAACCTCTCTGCTCTTCTATCTCTACAATAGAGTTCCCCTAGACCTAGGAACTCTTTCGTTCTTCACCGTCATCGGGATTAGCTCGGCGTCGGGGACTTTTCACCGACTTGACGATCTTCACCTGAGTGGCTCTTCGGCTCTACTCTCTTAGTGTTTGGATTTGATGATTGTGAAAAGTGAGCAGCAAGGTCACTATTTAAGGGTTTAAATAGGCGTGATGAGAGACACTTGTCCACTAGAGGTATTTGTCCTAAATACCCTTTTTGCCTTGCTCTCCAAGTATGATCCTTAAGGTTGACATGTGACTTTGATTTGAATTTGAATTGTCAATTCTTGAATCATTCCGGACCGTTGGATGGTCATCTTCATACAATTGCATCTCGGACCATAATAGATAGGATCCAAAAAATGCGCTGAGATGTCCCTTTCACGCATGCGCCAGTTCCCATCCAAAGCAAACTCTTGTCTTCTCAGTTCCCTTGTCCTGGGAACTCTTCTTGACTTCGAGGGATTCCTGTGCTTCTCATCCAATTCCCATCTTGTGGGATCTTTGGTTCACTGAGTTCCTTTCTCTTGGGAACTCTGTTCTCTTCTGAGGTTGGTCGCTCCCTTTTCGTCGTTGCATTAGTTCTTAGGATGTGGGGTTGGTCGCTCTCTTTTCGTCATTGCATTAGTTCTCATGATGTGGGAACTTGTTATGTGCTTTGCTTTGCGACGCGCAACCTGTTATGCTGAAATACTTGGCAATTGGCGTTAGTTCCCATGGTGTTTGTTATAATCAAAACTAAGGATGTTGTTCTAGTGTTAATTATCGTGAGTTCCTAGCACCGACTCAACACTATTCCATTTTTTAGTCCTAGGCAAATAGGATCATGTAATTTTTATTTTTCAGGAAGTAAGTTAGAATCACAAATCATGGGATCACTTTCACCTGTGTCAATAATCCCTTCAAAATGATTTTCGTTTTTGTTGGCAATGTTTACCATTGGATAGTTTATTATACCAGCAAAGTTGACATAAGATGACTCAACTCTTGTCCTTTTCCTCCTTCATGAGCCTCATGAGTTCTTGCCACACGGCATTCAACGTCGTGTTGTCAACTTGTTTCTCTTCCTGTCCTGAGCTTGATGTGTCTTCATCAAAGGGACTCTCGTGCATATTCTGTTCTTCATTACCGGATGTACTGGCAGACCCAGTTAAAGGAAATTTATCTATTGGCCACTTGTACCAATTTGAGAATCCATTAGAGTAGAAGCATTGATCAATTAGGTGACCTTTCTAATTGCAATGGTGACATTTTCTATTCTCATTCCTTGGCTTCTTGACATACCTCTTTCCCTGATTTCCAAATGAAGAGTTTTGTGAGCCAGTCTGCCTTGAATTGTAACTCTGTTTTCTACTAGCATTCAATGTATTGTTCTCCTGGCTTATTCGGTTCTGTCCAGTAACTTCTTTTTACCTTTCCACGTGTTGAACAAGAAAATTAGTCATGTTTACTGTCGTTAGTGGCTCCATGGAGAGCACTTGTCCTTTAACATTCTGATAAGTGTCGATTAGGCCAATAAGAAACTATAATAATTTGTTTCTAGAATCACTCTCTAGAACCCTTTTGAGAATTCCACAACCATATTTCTCCAAAGTTTCACACACACACGCTCGAGAAATCCCTCCAATGCTTGCACGCCATGACTCAAATTCATCACCCATAGCTTAGCAAAGCAATGAGAAGTGGTCTCCAACGACTTTTGCGAGAAGTGAGTGTGGGGTTATTCTTCTTCTTCTTGTTCATGTGGTTGGAACAATCACTGACAACGACCCACTTGATATTCCCCCTCACTACAGCCTGCAAGATTAGTTAGACTTGGGGACCCAGGCAGGATCTCTCTTGCCTGAATCAAAACAAGTTTCCAGATTAATATTGTCTAACAATTCTATCAGGTCATAGACTAGTGCAGAGTTCCTAAATCTAGACAAGGAGTTCCTAGGTGGGTTCCTATTGTTGGGTACTTTCCAT
This sequence comes from Fallopia convolvulus, assembly GCA_964016875.1. Lineage (NCBI taxonomy): Eukaryota > Viridiplantae > Streptophyta > Magnoliopsida > Caryophyllales > Polygonaceae > Fallopia > Fallopia convolvulus. Next base: position 34,552,825 of record OZ024729.1, read on the forward strand.
TGTTCCTTAGGGATTCCCCTTTTTCGGGTGTGAGAATGATGAGTTTGTATTTTGAAAAGGCAGTTCCCATGAAATATGTATTTCTTGTAGGCTTTGTGAACTCTAGACTCATTTCCCTTGCCTAACTTAAGGCTCCGTTTGTTGCTGGCCATCGTGGTGTGTTATTTATTGTTCCCGTTCTCTCTGTTTTCAAGCATACTGATTCTTTAATGCGCGATGTCAAGCTATTGGCTTTGAAGCTCATGATCCCAATACTCACTTTTCTCCTTTTCTAAAAGAAAAGGGTTTCCATCTTTTGATGATCCTTCTTCACATCCTACTTTATGACCAGCGGGAACAGATTTAGTTTTAGGAGAGGTTTCCTGAGATTTGTTTATCCATTCTATTGGTATAGCTTTAACACAGAGAATGCAAACACCTAGATTTATCTCAACTATCTTGGACTTGAGCTCTTCACTAAGGAACATTTCTTGGTTGAAGATCTCTCTCCTAAGAGTCTCATTTTCTTTTAAAACCTTGCCTTGGGGAACAAAATTATCTAGATATCCTACCGAGATAGAATTTGTCTCATTTTCTTTTAAAACCTTGGCTTGGGGAACAGAATTATCTAGATATTCCTGATTTTTACATAAGGTCTTAAACAAGTTATATCTTTCACTTTTGATGTATTTGAGTTCCCTTTTAAGAAGAATAACTTCATTAGCAGAGGAATTTAGCTTCAAAACAATCTCATCATACTTTGAACCGGTTTCTAGTTTTTTTTAAAACCAAATATTCTGATTGATCAAGTTGATTTCTCATTTTGATGTTATCATCCAACATATTGGTCAACAGTTTTAACAATTCAGGTTTTTCATATTGAGATAGAGAGCTGAGAAGAGTTTCAGAATTTACCTCACCGGGTTGTTCCCCAGTGGTCTCCTTTTATGGCCATCACACAGGTTTCTAATGTTACCCATGGCTTTGTCTCTTCTTCATCATCGGAGTCAATCCAAGTTGCGATGTACGCCCTTTTCTTTCCATAGTCGGAACTTCGCTCTTAATTCTGATGTTCGTATTTTTAGTAATGTTTTTAGTATATTTTCTTAGTTTATTAGGACTAGTTTTGATAGTTTAGGATTAGTTTTATGTGTTTTTGGTTAGTTTTGCATATTTTTGTGAAAAGTATGGAAGCTACTCTATTTTGTGTATTTTTGTAGGTTTTAGCAAGGAAAAGGTGCTATATGGAGCTGAATTTGGAGCGGTACAGTGAAAGACAGAGGAATACAAGATTGAAGAAGTCAGAGTTCGAGTTTCACGAGATAAAGTGTGGAAGAAACCAAGCCCAAGCTCGTTAACGAGGTTGCAAGGGCTCGTTAATGAGGCTGCAAGGGCTCGTTAACGAGGCCACGAGATAGAGATTTCGAGAGTTGACTTTGTAACTCACCGATCCTGTGCGGGAATTTATTTTCGTGTCGGTAGAGTATCTTTTTATGATTTTTAGGGTTATTATATTATGTATTTTAGGTCTTGTTATCTTTTTAGGATTTTATTTCTATCTTTGTAGGATTTTATTTCTATCTTTTTAGGAAAGTTTTTATCTTCTAGCCTTATTTCTTTCTAGCTTTATTAGTATAAATAGCCCTCTTGTTTAGCCTGGAAAAGGGGGGGAATTTTAGGAGATCGACTTGGAGAGGAGGAAGGGCCGAGAAGAGAGAGAGAGGATCGGAATCGAGATCGAGGCTCGGTGGACGAGAGTTACCGGGTTCGTTAATCGTTATTTTGGTTAGGTACTTTGTATTTTTTCGGTTTCTTCTGAATTTCTGTAAGACGATATTATTCCTATTAATTTGAGTAGTGATTTGTTTTCTATGATTTCTTTTGTTGAATTTATTTGTTTCATAGTTATGATTAGTGAGTAGTCTTCTTTTCTAGGGTCGGGGTTAAGCCCAACATAGTTATGCATGTTTGGTGAGTAAGATTGTGTGTTGAATGCCTTTTATCTATTATTGAGATTGTTTGTTGTGATTATACCGAGGTGAAAGTCAAGGTAATTTGAGTTGATTGACTTGATTGAAAGAGAAGGTTGGTAACTTGAAGGTTGATATTGTTTGAATACGAAAGTTTCAAGCTTTAGATCCAAAACAAGCAATTGAGTAAATTGGGTTACAAAAGTAGGTTAATTTACTTGATATTCAACGAAAGTTGATGGATTTATCTGTTTAAAGGCATGATCTCATCATCTTACAAGTTTATATGCATGACTATGTTGTGGTGTCCCTAGTCCTAGATCTTCGTTTTTATTTGAATTTTCTTAGAGAGATATTCGTTGCTGAGTTCGCTAGCTCGGTACCGCATCTGTTTAGGTCGTTAGTTTGAGTCTTTTGTTTACCGTGGTTCGTTAACGACCCTGACAACGTCGTTAACGAGGCTGCTTGTGAGTGTTTTGCTTGTTTTTATTTGCTTTTTAGTAGTCGATAGACAAACAACCTTGCTTCTCGTGGAACGATCCTGACTCCCCTATACACAGCGGGGTCTTGACTATAAATTTATTTGTTGTCCTGAGTGAAGGCCCGTCAACAAGTTCCCTGAGGACAACATTTGGCAAAGTGTCCTTTCTTAAAGCGCCTGTAGCAAGTGGCGTCGACAACATATTTATCTCTGTCTTGGTACTTGTTGTCGGACTCATAGTTCCTTCTTTTTCTACTGGAGTTCCCTTTGAACTTCCCTTTCTTATAGAGGTTCCTGAGTGCCTTTGAGACTAGTACCAGTTCCTCATCTTCATCCTCCTCTGATTGTTCACACTGTTCTAGAATAGATTTGAGGACCTTCTCGAGTTGAGAGCTATGCCTCTCGTTTCCATCTCTTGTTCCTTATCTTCTTGTTTTCTCTTCTCATGACCAATGAGCTTAACAAACACTTGATGAAGCATCAAGTTCCTATTCTCAGGATTCTCCTTGAACATGGTTCGTTCATTTGCCCACTCAATTGTCAGCCTATTAAACAATTGTTGCACCTTTATTTCGTCGGAGATCTCTTGCTTGGTGATTCCAAGGGCTGCTAGATTTGAGCAGAGGGATTTGAAACGCGATAGATAATTGTCAATCGATTCACCCATGGTCATTTTGAAGTTGAAGAACCCCCTTATGGCGTTCATTTGGTGATTTTTCCTCAGATCAGAACTCCCAACGTGTATTTGTTGAATGGCTTCCCACATTTCCTTGGTTGTTTCCAAGTTAGCCACTCTATCACTGTCTTGCTCTCACATGGCATTGTTGAGATACATCTTAGCCTTGTAGTTGTCCTCCATGCATTGTGATTCAGTTGGACCCCATTTATACAGGTCATTCCGTATATTTGCATTGAGCTCGAAGTTCCCATCCTCTATGACACACCAGGCTTGGTAGTCATGACTCCTCATCCAGTCTCTCATTTTAAGCTGACAGTTCTCGAAGCGTCAAGCGATGAGTCTGGGAGGTTTGTTGTTCCCATGTCCAACCTTCATGAGTTCCTGAGACATTTTTCCTAGTACCTACAAAGACTAACCATGATCTAGAGTGCCTGCTCTAATACCAATTGTTGGATCGTAGGTTAGTCGAAATCAGTTATGGGAACTGTATCGAACAATTCCCACACGCAGCGGAATGAGTAAATATGTTGGTAAGAAAAACAATAGAGACAATTCCCTTATAGAGGAACCCCACACAGCGATGTACTAATCGTGTGAGTAAACCTCTACCTTCGCTTGGAGGATTTTCGAATGAGTTACCTTTTCTTTATTGCTTACGTCCCTTCAGATTACAAGAAAGAATACAAACTTCTCAGCTCATACAAGGACTCTCTCCCTAGGCAACACTAATGTATTCGCTCGACCCTAACCTGGTGAATGCTCACAATCAAAGACAAAGTGAAACTCAAACCTCTCTGCTCTTCTATCTCTACAATAGAGTTCCCCTAGACCTAGGAACTCTTTCGTTCTTCACCGTCATCGGGATTAGCTCGGCGTCGGGGACTTTTCACCGACTTGACGATCTTCACCTGAGTGGCTCTTCGGCTCTACTCTCTTAGTGTTTGGATTTGATGATTGTGAAAAGTGAGCAGCAAGGTCACTATTTAAGGGTTTAAATAGGCGTGATGAGAGACACTTGTCCACTAGAGGTATTTGTCCTAAATACCCTTTTTGCCTTGCTCTCCAAGTATGATCCTTAAGGTTGACATGTGACTTTGATTTGAATTTGAATTGTCAATTCTTGAATCATTCCGGACCGTTGGATGGTCATCTTCATACAATTGCATCTCTGATGTCTGAGACGCTCTTTTGTCCGAAATAGATAGGATCCCAAAAAATGCGCTGAGATGTCGCTTTCAAGCATGCGCCAGTTCCCATCCAAAGCAAACTCTTTTCTTCTCAGTTCCCTTGTCCTGGGAACTCTTCTTGACTTCGAGGGATTGATGTTCTTCTCATCCAGTTCCCATCTTGTGGGAACTTTGGTTCATTGAGTTCCTTTCTCTTGGGAACTCTGTTCTCTTCTGAGGTTGGTCGCTCTCTTTTCGTCGTTGCATTAGTTCTGAGGTTGCTCGCTCTCTTCTTTTTACCTTTCCACGTGTTGAACAAGAAAATTAGTCATGTTTACTGTCGGTAGTGGCTCCATGGAGAGCACTTGTCCTTTAACATTCTGATATGTGTCGATTAGGCCCATAAGAAACTATATTAATTTGCTTCTAGAATCACTCTCTAGAACCCTTTTGAGAATTCCACAACCATATTTCTCCAAAGTTTCACACACACACGCTTGAGAAATCCCTCCAATGCTTGCACGCCATGACTCAGATTCATCACCCATAGCTCAGCAAAGCAATGAAACAGTATCCAAAGAAGGACAAAGTAGGGTTTTTAAAAAAAAGAGTGGAAGAAATTGAAGCTCAACAATGAATCGTTCTTAGACGCTCTGATACCATGTAAAATAAGCTAAAGGAAATTTGGAGCAATCAACATGAAAATGCTAAAAAAAATATTTCATTGGGATCCAAACCCTTACATTGGCAGTTGTGTGTAATTTCAAGAAGCTCACAAAAACCTACTCCCCAAGAGAAGAAAAAGGACTTTATATACTAGTCCCAAAAAAGCTACAAAAGGGATAAAAAGAAAAAAGTGCATAACCAAAGGTGTCTTCATAATGTCTTTAATAACATGGATAACAATGATCAAGATATAACATTCATTAATCAAATATTAAGGACATTTACATATATTTCATAGCATCATCATTGGAGAGGACAAAGTGTTTAAGTTCAAATGCGTCGAGTGCAATGAGTATATAGGTTCTCCGGATCTAATAGTTTGTTCAATTGAGCTTGATGGAAAATGTTGGGAATTGAAGACTGGCGATGGAATTTATCCGAGGACATCAAAGGAAGAGGTTTGTACTGATGTGGGTGGTCATTGAGTCATCGGTCGTCGGTGTACATTTGTTCGGGGAATTCGCTGAGGATGTCATGATGTTTAGAAAAAGAAAATTAGAGCTGTGATTGAATGAAATATAAGAAGATTACCGAATGTCCTTGCATGGAGTATAAGTTATCTAAAAAATAAAGGAAAATAAGACAATATACAAAAAAGAATCTGACGGTATCTAATCCTAAAGTAATTCTATATAATAATAAACATTTAATCTCTAACATTTAGGTGGCCGGATGTTGTTGTGGCTCTATAGCTTTTTGTGTATGTATATATGTCTGGACATGGATATAATTAGTTATATGGATGATTAAATACGCGCATATGTACAGAGTGAAGGTGGCGAATGAGCTGGGAGCCGGGAATGGAAAGGGGGCGAAGTTTGCAACGGTGGTGGCAGTGATGACGTCAATGGGGATCGGAATCGTGTTCTGGATGCTTGTCTTAATTTTTCATGAAAAGTTTGCCTTCATATTTTCCAACAACCCGCAGGTGGTGGAAGTTGTCAATGACCTCACCTATCTCCTCTCCTTCACCATTCTCCTCAACAGCATCCAACCGGTCCTTTCGGGTACGCATGCTTCAACGGTCATCCACCACACCGTACATATATAATTAATTGGCTAATTACTCATGATTGAGAATGTCATTCATTTTGTGTACCTTGTGCCTTTAATATGTACGTAGGTGTGGCGGTTGGATCAGGATGGCAGTCTTGGGTGGCATACATTAACCTTGGTTGTTACTATCTCATTGGGGTTCCACTTGGATTTCTTATGGGATGGACATTTCACCAGGGAGTTATGGTACGTACTACCTACGTAATTAATTGTATTATATATATGTATATATAAATATATATATATATGGTATCTAGAACGGTAATTGTGGTAGAAAATGAGTAATAAGGCGATGCGTTAATTTAAAGATAATTCAAGGTGAAATCAGATGGTTCATACTAATTAAAGGAAAAGTCATTCTAAATAATCTCAAGTATCAACTTTGAACCAAAAATAATATCAACTTTTAAAATCACCAAAAGCGATACAAACTATCGCAATATTAACTCAAAACGATATAACATCATTTTCATGTTAGTTTTTCGCCGGGATTGATGACATGGCGATTGGAAATCCTACGTTGCAAGTTAAAATTTTACACTTTATTTTTTTACATTGAAACCCTCATGGTAAGATTTTTTGCATTCAAATTAAAAAAAAAATTAAGCTAACGTGTAAGAAACAATCAAACTTCTGATCCCGTGCAGGTTGTGCATCCATTAAATTGATTCCATGACCCAAATTAAAAAAAAATCAAATAATAAAAATGAAATCAATTGGGGGGAAGAACAACAAGGAAGAAGAACTAAACGGGGAACACGAATAGATCGACCACTGAAATTGACCTTCAAAATCAACTAACAGTATTTAGGGGGCGAGGGCACATCCACCAGAGAGAGATGGAAAGTTGGGGACACAAAAGTACACATTCCAGCTCAAACTCATGGATAGGAGGGGCTTGATTCACTGCTCCAAGGTGCTTCCATGACCTCCCTACGTCGCTACAAACATGTCAATTCATTGCAAATTCGGAGAAGAAATTCTATGAATGTCCCTTGTGGAAGGTAAGATTTTGAAATCTGTAATTAAATATTGCCAATTGTAAATTTAGGGTTTTACATTTAGGGTTTAGGGCCTTAAATCTCTATCTTATTGAATTTGAATTTGGGTCACTGATGAGATGAGTGTTTATAGTGATGTTGCCTAAAATCCCTAAAAATAAAATCCCTAACCTGGTTCTAAAATTTCCGGATTAAATCCCTAAAATAAAAACCCTAAACTCGAAACACTTACTTGACCGCACGAATCGCCTTTGTCGTTGATGAATTTGAATGGCCGCAAGAATGGGCCATCTTCATTAAATGGGTCTTCGTCATTGATGAATTCAAATGGCCGCAAGAGATGTTCGTTCTTTTCTTCTTAGATAATTTCTTTTTTTTACTTTTTTATTTTATTGTAATTTGGGTTATATTAAATTTTTAGATTAATATTTTGGGTTAGATGAAGTCTAATTAAAACAGATGGACACATTAGATTTCTTTTTACTAGTCAAAATTTTAATGACATGGATATATATATATATATATTAAAGTGTAAAATTTTAAAGTATAAAAAATATTAAAGTGTAAAATTTTAACATGCAATGTTGGATTTCTGATCGCCATGTCATCAATCCCGCCGGAAAACTGATCGAAAATGATTTTGTATCGTTTGTGGTTAATATTGCGATAGTTCGTATCGCTTGTGGTGATTTTTGAAGTTGGTATTATTTTTTTGTTCAAAGTTGATAGTTGATATTATTTAGAGTCATTTTTCTTGAATTACAATAGGATAAGAAATATGAGAGTGGATATACGAAGATAATGGAGCCTATTTTCCTTAAAAATAGGATTGTGATTAATTCATTGATCAAAAAAGAAAAAAGAAAAATATTTGTAAAGAGATAAATGTAGATATTAACATAAAATTTTAATTTTCTGTTTGCTATATGATTAATTAATTATCATTTACATATTTTTAATAATGGTTCTCTCTCCTAATTTTTTTAAAAAAAATGATATTAACATAATTTTTTATCTCTATTCTCATAAACTGCCAAATGAAAGCCAACTTAATTAATGAACAATGAATATACATTGACGCAGTCTGTCGAGTGAATACCATGTGATAAACATTAATATGTACTTGTGTTACGATGAATACGATTAAAATGAGTAATTGTAAGATCTCATTATAATTTTATAAATTAATGTGTATATATATATATAAATAAAAATGAATACATCCATTTTCTTGACTGATTACATACTAAAACAAAGATGAATATCATAATTCAATTAGTAGAATATTATGAGTTTGTCACCACCCAATTACATAAAATAAAGGTGAATATCACCACTAATTGCATGAATATCACCTTATCTTCATCTCTCGATCTTCATCTTCCTAACTTCCATCTTTTAGGTCTCCATACTATACATCTTCATACTACACTTACTATCGTAGGAATATGTTAATATTATAAAATGAACTATTGAATATCAACACTTCAAATGTCAATATCAACATTTTAAATGTTAAATATCATGAAAATTGAATATTACTGTAGAGAATGAATATTATGGTAGGAAGTTGTGAATATCATAAAATCAACTATTGAATATCAACAAATTAACCATTAATTAAAGCAATCTAAACCAAAAATATTAAAATGAATTGAACATTATCGTATGAAGATGTGAATATCAGAAAATCAATTGTTGAATATCAACACTCCAAATGTTGAATATCATAGTAATTGACTATTGTTGTAAATAATGAATATTATTGCATGAAGTAGTGAATATCGTAAATTCAACTATTAAATATCAACAAAATAGAATATAATTCAAGCAATCTAAACCAATAGGAAATGAAATCTAGTGGGAATGCATGCACCACAAATTAAAACCAACTAAATCTATTTTTATAAAATTCGAAAGTAGAACATGTATAATTTATTGGTTTTAATTAAAATTATAAGAGAACAAGAATTTTTGTTTACTTTGCATAAAAGATTTTAAAGGGGTAGAATTCAACAAAAGAAGGAAAAGAAATCAATTCCATGCCACATACAAAAATGTTGATAGATCTAGAGATCGGAAATACACTTGACCTTTGACGGACTAGCAAAGTGGCAAATTTGGAATGAGACGATGTCTGTACTAGTAGTGGTGCCTTTGATCATAGGTATGGAGAATATCTGGTAGTGGATCATAGGGATGACAGTGTTGGATGACATCGAAGATAAATTTGTAGTAAATCGATGAAAATAAAGAGATTTTTGGCTAGAATTCTAGGTTCACGGTGATGGAGGATTTCTGAGCTGTCTCAAACTCTAAGAAACAAGGCAAAATCAAGCTTTGAGAGGGTTTTTACGTTGGTGTTAATCTTCAATGGAAGTTTTTAAAATAGAGGGTTTAATCTTGTACATAGATGATAATAAATTGAAGAGAGAAAATAATTTCTATCCAAAATTATTACTAGTAGAATTAATCTTGTGAATGTGGTCCATATCATAGTTTAAACCTTTTTTTAAAAAAATCTCAGCCATTTGATGACTCTAATATAATGGTTCTGATTAATATCCATTTTTATCCTAAGAAGGATTTCTACCAAAATCTAATACTACACATATATATAATATATGGATAATTGTTTGATTCTGGACATTTAGGGTATCTGGACTGGAATGATTTTTGGAGGAACAACCATTCAGACCTTGATATTATGCATCATCACTATACGATGTGATTGGGACAAAGAGGTATCTATAATCTTTTATTTTGTTAATATATATAAAGTGTAATTACCTACTACACAATTATTTATCAATCAGATCCTTAATTTAGGGAGCTTAATATAATTTCGGGTGTTGAATTTGTAGGCTGAGAAAGCGAGCATGCGCACCAGAAAGTGGGGAGAAACAATTGAATAATTCTGAACTTAATTACTCGATCTTACATCCTTTGTTCTCTTTATATAAATTTCATCAATTACTATAGGCATCTTGCATACTCTAAGCATGTATAACTTCACACTTACAACCATTTCTTTCTCTAATCTCAATTTTCTTCCTTTTTATTTTTTTACTAATCCAAATCCCCTTATTTTTTTTAATGGGGAAAGTTTTTGGAATACTAGATAACCTTATATTAATGATCTGAGACGACAGCCGAGACCGGCTAAGTGAGGCATAAGAGAGACAAATGATACATGAATGTTTGGTTGATTCTCCCAAGTAGCCTCATATTTCACCCAACATGTGTAATACCCCTCGTTTTAAATACCCGAATGTCAGTTGGTTGTGGACCTCACATGGGTCCACTTAGGCTAAATTGACAACAATATCACACTATAGGACCTTCCAACAAAGGCACGACTAGCAGTACAAGAAAAATGTCCAACTTATTTATCATTTAAAACAACACAAAACTATGTATGAACCAGACAATAACAAAACAATCACAAACCTTACCTACTAAACATCGATCAACATGTATTTCACACACCTCACTTAACAAAATCACAAAATATCCAATACTAACAACCTTGCTCAACAAACCTACTTGATCTTAAGACACACCACGTCGAGCTGGCTCACCATCATCCTGGAAAAATTCGTTGGAGCATTATTCAATTAAGAGTGATTACCAAAAAGAACAACAACGCCCCAAAGGGTTAGCTACCAGTTCTAATATGCATTAAGTAGTAAACACAACATGAAGCAGCAAAATCAGTTTAATAAATTATAACCAGGATAGTTATAATCAAAGCATCCTCCAAACAACTCGGGGTGTGTGAAAGACAACATCAACTCGACCGTTTATCCGACTAGGTGAACAACGGCATAAACTCTACCGATCATCCGAACCACCTATCACCCATAATATTCCTTCTTACCCCTGTTCAACCCTCCACTAGAGCGCTCGCCCAAATATGTTATTATGATTTTGAAGGGATCCACCTTGCCATAAGACTATCCCGTGGTCATAGTGTATCGGTTGGTGTCAATGTTTAGAAAAGAGATTAATATACATAATTATAATTATCCACTAGTATACTTTTCAAACTATCGATTATTTCCAAATAGACGATATAATATAATAAAGGGATGAATCCCAAAATAAGCTCTACCCTTCATATCTACACATCTAGCACACATCAAAACCAATAACTAAGTAAGTCTAGGCGACTGATGAGGTATTTTCAGTGGTCGTTATACCTATCAAAGAAACCTGGGGAATCGGCTAATGCTAAAAAAAGGTTCTAAAAAAACTACTATTCGGAAAAAAAGAACTAATGCAGTTTGGATTAATCCACCCTCTCAGTGGACTAAATTGAATTTTGATGCTTCAAAACAGATTAATTCTAATACATTTATAGGCTTCATTATTAGAAATCACGATAGTACTATTTTAGGTATTGATCGTAAAAAAAATTAATCCGATGTCTGTTCTTCAAGCTGAGGATGTTACCTTGATTGAAGGTCTCAAGGCTGCAATCTCACTCAATATTAGTCTCCTTATAACAGAAGGCGACAATTTAGTGCTAATTAATTCTTTGAAAAATACTTGGAAAGTGCCTTGGGAAAGTAATTCTTTAATTAAGGAAATTCGAAATTTGGTGTTGGGGTTTTAGGAGGTGGTTTTCTTCCATTGTCTTAGAGAGTGTAATGCAGCAGCTGACTTCTTAGCGATAAGGCACGTCAACGTTACTCATTGTCGTCAAGTGGCTTCGTTCTATCTTCATGTCTCTTCTGCTCAAGATTGAAGTATTTGTAATTTTAGGGAGCTTACTTTTCATTATCCTCTGTTGTTGCGTTTTTTAAAGATCATTCGTTGTCATGATTTAGGATGGCCTTTATTCCTTCAAAGTCGCCTAATATTTGCCTTGTAATGAGTTAGTTTCTCTATATAGCGTAATTCTTTTTTTTATAATCAAAGAGATTAGGGTGGCCACTAACAAGTTAGTGGTCGCCCTAGAGCATCCTATCGGATGAGGGTAAGCAAACCCGAGTCAACTGCAAGCGGGATAGAGGAGACACGTTTGAAGGATCCAGCAATGAAGTCCGCCATAGAATTGCACTCACAAAAGACATGAGAAATACTCCAATCCTGAAACCGAGCAAGCAAGTAGTGGATGTCCGACCGCAACAACTCAATCTCCCATGGGCAGCGCCAGTCACCAAGAACGGCCTTGACCAGCTGCAAAGTATCGCCTTCAATCTAGATCCGGGGAATGCCACGACGAATGGCCTCGAGAAGTCCCTAGTGCAAGGCGATGGTCTTGGAGATCAAAACAGACTGTCGACCAATCAGTCCTCCGTCAAAGTGGATGGGGCAGCCACCAGAGTCCCTGCGAATGAACCCGAAAGAAGCCACGCCATCCGCACACACTGCACCACCAAAATTCAACTTAATGTAATCTCTCTTGGGTTTTGCCCACTTAGCAAGTTTTCTCCCTGCTCCAGCTCTCACAAAATTAGTGCGAGAGCTAGGGGAATCAGAAGCTTCAACAATTTTCCATTCTTTAACCTGGTTTCGAGTAAACTCGCTTAGGTTATCCGCATTATTCAAGTTTGTTCCGTTGTTGTCAAAGACTCTTATTTCTAGAGAACCAAAGGCTCCACCACGTGTTAGTGAGGAGTTCCATTTCCTCTTTTGTTGACATTGTCTTAATTTCCTCCAGGACTTGGTGTGGTTTTTGTCGTCCGGGGATAATTGGTCGACAATCCAACTTAGTTTTGGGGTTACGAAATTAAGGATCACCCTAGTAAAGGGGCATGAGAGTAAGATGTGGTTTGTGTCTTCAACCTGGTTGTTACACGCTTCACATCCTTGTGGAACCGGAATATGGTAAGCAACAAGCCTTGATTTGGTTGGTAGGCCATTTCGTGCCACTTTCCATAGGAAATTCTTCATTTGGGGGGGGGGTGTTGAGCTTGTTAATCCATTCTAGGTTAATTTTGGGTTCACCTTTGGATTGCTGGAGCCACTGCATGGTATAGTGGGTAAAGCACTAGCCATTTTTACTTTGTTGGCAGTACAACCTATCCGGGATTTTATTTATGGGATTAATAATTTTGGAAATTTTTTCGAGGTCATTATGATTAACGACCTCACTCAATTTTTCAATGTTCCCTGAATTGTCCTCATGGAGGTATGCCTCAATATGTTCCTCCAAATTAATGAGGGTTTCGGCCTTAATTTTTGGTTTAATAGGACTATTACCGATCCAGTTATCTTTCCAAAATCGAATGGTTTTCCCGTCCCCCACTTGCCAGATGAGCCCCTTCACGAACAACTCTCTCAGACCTATTAGTTTGGACCACTACCATGACGTGTTATGTTTTTTCTTGTAGTTCAAGATGCTTTCCGTTTTGAGGTATTTTTTCTTCACAATTTTGACTCAGAGGTTGTCTGGTTCCGCTAAGATTTTCCATAGCAGTTTCATTTGGAGTGCTTGGTTCATTTCTTCCACCTTGGTGATACCCGCCCCTTCTAGAGCAGGTGGACGACAAATGGAGTTCCAGCTTATAAGTGGTTTGTAGTTGTTTTCCTTGTTCCAAAAGAAATTCTTGTTAATTTGGTCTAGTTCTTTCAAAGTTTTATGAGGTAGCAGAAACAATTGCATAATACAGTTTGGTTATGTTGAGAGATTCGCTTTGATTAGGGTTTTAACCCCTTCCTGAGAAAGGTCATTTGTTTTCCATTTTGATAATTGGGATTTGGTTCGCAAAATCAAAGGTTTAAAGGTGTTTTGTGTTACTCTCCCATTGATAATCGGGCATCCTAGATGTTTGTCCAAAGAAACTGTGTTTGCAATCTGGAAAATCTATTTTATTTGCTCCTTAGAATTATTACTTGTGTTTTTGGTGACTTGAAAGGAGGATTTGTGGAAATTGACTTTTTGACCTGAGATTTGGCAGTAGTCATCAATTATGTCTTTAATATTTTTACATGCTTGGTTGTTTGTTTTTGCAAATATGATGATGTCATCGACAAAGGCGAGAAAATGAATTTTTGTTCCATTTTTCGAAATTTGGATTCCTATCCCACTTTTTGGGTTAGTGCTCTTCATATGGAGTTGTCTCGCCAAGATCTCAGCGGCGAGTATGAAAAGGTATGGTGATAGGGGATCGCCCTGTCTAAGATCCCTTTGGGGGTAGAATTGTTCTGTTGGTCCATTGTTAACCAGGACTGAAAAAGATACAATTTCAACACATTCTCGTATCCATCCCACAAATTTCTCATGACAACCGAACTTATGAAGCACAATGGCCAGATATTCCTAGTTGATTCGATTGTACGCTTTCTCCATGTCGAGTTTGACGGCAATCTAAACCTCTCGCCCTTGCCTGAAGCAGAAAGAGTGAAAAATCTCGTGTGTAATGAGCGTGTTATCATGGATGCTTCGGTTTTGGATGAAAGCCCCTTGCATAGGGTGAATGAGTTTAGCCATGACGTTTTTTAGGCAGTTGGTTAGAATCTTTGAGATTACTTTGTATATGGTATTGCATAGGCTAATTGGCCTATAGTTATTCGTTGAATTAGGGTTATCACATTTGGGTAATAATGTTATAAATGTGTGGTTGATTTGTTTTAAGATTTTCTCCGAGTGGAAGAAGCTTTTTACCGCTTTTATCACGTCAGGGCCAACAATATGCCAGTATTTCTTATAGAAACAAGTCGGCATGCCGTCAGGGCCAGGGGATTTATTGTCCACAATTTCAAACAAAGCATTCTTGATTTCAGTGTTCAAAACTGGTTTTGTGAGTTCTAAGTTATCTGCCTCTGTTATTTCTAGTTGAATAGTTTGGGCCATAACCTGGATTTTTCCACGGTTTATTTCCAAAGCCCTAAACCGGTTTTCGAAGTCCCGTTTGATTTCCGCCTTAATATTATCTAGTCCCGTGACTTGTGTGCCTTCCGTCGTTCAAATTTCTTTGATGTTAGTTTTGTTCCTTCTTCCACATGCGATTCGGTTGAAGTATTTTGTGTTTTTATCGTTTAGTTTAATATGGGTGTTTTGGCTCTTTGTTTACACTAAGAGTTGTGGAACTAAATGAGGCACGAGCGTTTCTTCAGCAACCTTTCTTGTTTTTTGATTAGCTGCAAATTTTTGTGTTCAATGATGTCTTTTTGGATGCAAAGCAGGTCCTCATGTAGTTTTTTAATTTGCTCAAAAATATTACCAAATGTTTATTTACTCGAAGCCTTTGCTTTTGCTTTTAATAGTTGTGTTTTTTTCGTGAGGCTAAACATATGGGACCCTCCCGCATTGAGGCGCCAAGCCTGTGACACCCTTATACCCTATGACGTATAGTTTGTAAAACTTATCTCTTATATACACAGATAATTCACATATACCAACTATTCACATAAGCACATAGTAGACATTAATAACCATATAAGGTTGCACACACACATATGCAATCACTTCTTATACTAAAACATATGTCCCTCTAACTTATATTACAAACCATATGTCTAAGATGCAAAATGAGGAGGAGAAGGTTGCATTGAGCTTCAGTCGGCCGATCTGTACGAATGTGATCTTTAACAGAGACACACGTCAGTAAAAACTAGCCGAACCTAAAAAATTATTTTGCGATTTATGTGAGTCGCATACTCAGTGAATATAAACCATCATCAATTATTTCACGTACAGTCAAACATTTAGTCCATGTACATATACATACATATTATATATGTCATATAAGAATTTACTATGCAAATGCAAATGCCGATGTATCCGATTCATTATTCTGTGAACTTTTCAAGCCTGAATCTGCCCCGGGTTTCCATATACCGAATCTTTTCCATATACCAACTTTTCTTTTCTTTTTTCCATATACCAACTTTTTTCCATATACCGACTTTTTTCCATTACCATCTCTTAGGCATCTTAGGCCTCATTTTCTCATATACCATCTCTTAGGCATCTTAGGCCTCATGTATGACCCTTAGGTCTCTTTTGTATACAAATTCAAGGCAAGACAGTCACAGGTCCTTTTAATCTCATGCAATATGCTAAGCAATCAAGTGCATCATGTAGTCATATATCATATATCATATACCATCTGCTAACATACTTTCTGTGCAAACAACTCTAGAAATTTCAGAGCTATCCCATATAACACATATATCCATATAACTCATATAGCACATATATCCATATAACTCATATAGCACATATATCACATATATCCATATACCACATATAGAACATATATCCATATAGTACATATAACACATAGGGTTTAATCTCCGATCTATACTCACCTGTTTAGGATATTGATGAGGTATTTTCAGGGGTTGTTAATACCTATCAAAGAAACCTTATCTTTACCAACTCAGTAGAGCGGCAAGTAAGGGTCGATCCCACAAGGACTTGTGTATTTGTGTTATTACTTGTATGCCAAGTAACCAAGAGAGGGGGGTTTTATGGAATGAATATCTAAACTACTGTGCAAATATAAAAATAAATATTAATGCAAAATATGATTTGAATATATGAGAGACAAACGTGTTCAACTAGTTAAATCCATCATGATGTTGCTTTATTGATCATTGATTCTCTTGATTCTCTTCTCACTTGAATAATCTATTGTGGATAATGACCCTACTAAGGATTAAGACCCAAACTTCAGATTTAGTTGATAGAACTACCAGTCTAACAACCCTAATTAGATAACAACCTAGAAGAGCTTCTAGATTCAATTAAATAACGGCATGACGATTCAAGTTATCAATAGAAATAAACACTTAGGAACCAGACATCTAAGTGACTTGTGAATTTATTCTCTTCTTTAACCAACTAGTCCAACCGGTACTAATTGATTAAAGTATACTCTTGATCAAATTAACTCCGACCGGTAATTAATCAGATTCAGTTATAACTAGAAATTCAATTAGGTGATCAATCTAACAAAACCCTAGTTTAGATTCAATTAAGAACAGGGAATAAACTCTATTCAAGTTTGTTGAGAATCAATCAAACCTCACAACTTATACAAATTATGACTTCAATAACTAGCCAAACACAATAAATTTAGCAATGCATAATTGAATTAAAAACAAACTTACAAGAGTTTCAAAGTTCCTCTCTTGAGAGAAAAACCCTAGCCTCCAAAGTTTTATCAAAATTATGAGAAAAACAAACTAACAAAGGTTTAAATATCTCCTCTAAAACAATCCTCAAAACCCTATTATTAACCCACTACTCGGACAAGATATAATACAAGCCCATAACCAAGCCCAATCCGTCGGCCCAAATGATGTCCGCGTAAAAGTCCAGAAAGCGCGGTTTGTCCCAATGCGCGGCCGCGCAATATGCCAGCCCGCGTAATCAGCCTCAGTCAGGATTGCTCGGCCAAAATTGCTCGGCTTGCATCCAGCGTAATTAGCTCCTCTTAGCTCTTCTCTTCTACTTCTTCAATGCTCCATTGTACCACCTCCTAGCTTCCTTTAGCTCGTCCACCACCGACATGGTCAATCTAAACCTCGCCCCGCTGTTGCTCATAAACCTAAAAACCTGCAAAGCCGAGCAAAAAAGCGCAAACTACCCGACAACACCAAAAACCTAAAAACTAGATAAAAACCAACCTAAAACTACCGAAAACATATATAAAATATGCATCTAAACTACTCCTATATGCAAGCTATCAAATTCCCCCATGCTTAACCCTTGCTTGTCCTCAAGCAAGACATAAATCCAAAACACACCACAGAAATGCAATCATACATCCATCTCATAATCAAACGAGCATTTCAACATATAATCAAAACCCGATCAAGACTTCATAGCATGAATTATAACAAGCAAAGCGCAAAGACCATTCATTCATTCTAGACCTCGCCAAGGTAAAAGTGTCTGCTCTCAAACTCTCAAGTGTTTAAAGGTATGTGTTTCACTCAAAATCAACCATGAAAACTAGACTACCATATGCTTGCATCAGAGTTCTAAATCTCCACCGCTGGGGATCAAACACATAACAAAAATCAAGAGGTCTTTTTAAGGGTTGTAATGGGGCCAAGGTAAAGAGAAATTTGGAAGGGATAATATTTGGCTTGTGGTGCTAAATCCGAGATAAAGAACTAATCCTAAACCCAACTTCAGCACCTTCTTTTCTTACTTCTCCCAAACTTTCTTTTCAACTCCATACACACTTTTAAGCACTTTGTTTCTTTCTTCACTTTTTTTCACTTTTGCCTCTTTTCCAACTCTTTTCTCTCACACTAATGAAGATTACTTACAATTAACTCAACTTTCTCTTTGCTTTTCTTTGCAACATACTTTTCATCTTCATTTTTTTTCCACTTTGCAACCAAAATTTGTATTTTCCTCTTTTTCCACCTTTTCTTCCAACTTCCCCATACTTGTACATAACTCACACAAAACAAAAACACAACCTAAAGTCCTAAATCTCGAATGGGTCAAGCTTAATAGGCTAGAAAATTTTTGTGGAGCTATCAAAAATGGGCTTAAAGCTCAAAAGAAATGGGGTATCAAGAACATGGATCTTGTAAGGTAGGAAGGGAAATAATAGGCTATAAAGAAACATTGCCTCAATCATTTTAATGTCATGCATTCAATCATATAAAGCAGCCTTGAAAAAGAGTCATAACGCAAGTTCTAGAGCTAGATCAGCATGGTGATACACTCAAGAAATATAGAGAACAAATATATCATGAAAGGCCAAAAATCTCACAAGGCTAATTTTTGTCTAGAACTTCAAAATGAATCAAATACCCAAGCTAAATACATGCTCAGTCCTATAATCAAGGTAATCAATCAATGATCATGCTCATATCATATCAACTTCAGCATATCATGCAAATCATGGGTTAGGACTTATACTTAGCATAGAAAAACAAGTGGTATTAAACAATGGGGAAATAAGAACCTAAATGCACTATTTTTTTATTATTTTTCAATTTTTCTGTTTTTTTTTTTCATTTTTCAAAATTTTAATCAATGCATGCAAAATTTTAAATATGCCTAATCTAATGCAACTAATGCAACTACATCCAAAAGTAATTCCCTTCCCCCATGCTTAAAACATACTTTGTCCCCAAAGTATAGGAAAAAATAAAGAGAAAGAAAAGAACTCACAAAACTCTAGCTATCCAGGTAGTGCTGCGGGAAATCCGACGATGGTGGTTCTTCAGGTTATCAATCTTCAAACCTGGTATATCTAACACACAAACAAAACTACCTAAAAACAAAAGATTAAACGGAAAAATAAATCTACTCTAAACCTTGGGTTGCCTCCCAAGAAGCGCTTATTTAACGTCATTAGCTTGACTCCTAGCATGATTAGACAAGATTAGACATTGTCAATGCCCTTAATAACCTGTCAAAGCCCTGTGCACACATCTCAAAAAGACATAAGTAACATAATGATAAATTAAAGATGAATAATATAACTTGCAAAGATCGTTTTAATTTATCAAACCCGTGTGCCCAATTTTCATGAGATGGCATTTGTTCAAATAAATTCAACAGAAGTGGTGGCTTTAGAAAATACTTACAGTATGAATCAAAGCACATGTCAGCAATACCACTTTTATCCAGGATGAACTCCATATATTCTCCATCTTCCACCTTGTGTTGTAGACTTGGCTCCTCATCTTGGAACTCCACAAGCTCCTGATGTGAGAAGGTGGGGAAACTGAAGCAAGGGATGTCAAGGCCTAACATAGGGTACATCATGACAGTGGGAGACTTAATAAATGTATCATGTTGTTTTTCTCCCTCATGGTTGTCTAATTCATCAACAAATAAGTCATCATTGTCAACAAACGAGTCTTCTTCCAAAACCACAAAACCCTCAAGCAATTTACTCCACATGGGTGAAAATGACTCAGGCTCTCTAGGCTCTGTAAGAATCTCTATGTTAGCACAGGTTTCCTTTGGCTTTGTGATGATCTGCTCAGCATGACTTATAGGTGCGAATTCATGTTGGGTATCAAATTCATCTTCATAACCCACATCAAGTGTAGTAGATTGCTCCTCAACTTGAATATGAGTGTCTGACTCATGATCGTTTGACTCCAATGTGACTCCACCTCTCCTTTCACACAACTCAAAAGGGCATGAGATTGTGGAATGAAAACTTGAAGAGCATGACTCACAGTGCTCCATGATTAAAGCATCCACCCCTTTGGAGAGATCTCTGATTATATCCTGAAGAGACTTATCAACCGGCTGGGGTGGTTGGGAAGGTGACTCGACCAGAAAGCATTGACGGAGATCCCTGGTTATATCCTTAAGAGACTTATCAACCGGTTGGGTGGTTGGGAAGATGACCCGACCAGAAAGCATTGACAGCTCATGAAACAGAAGAAATCCCAGCATTCCTCAGATCCCATAAATAAAAGCCTCTCATTGCTTATGTAGTCAGCCAATCCCCTTGTCTCAAGATTCATACCATGGATATCTCCCATGTTTACCTCTCTATCACTGTATTGTAATCCCCAAGCACCAAGTTCAAGCACATGGTTTTGAAATCTAAAAAAATAGTCATGGAAATGTTCATCCGGCAGTTGTCTACATTCAAACAATGTCATGGATCAGTAGCACAAGTGTTATGAACCGTAAGATAGGTTCACAACACTAAAAAAAATAGTAATACTAAATAAACACAAATAATATGTCGAGTCCCCGGCAACGGCGCCAAATTTGATGAGGTATTTTCAGTGGTCGTTAATACCTATCAAATAAACCTTATCTTTACCAAATTTGATGTTGCTTTATTGATCATTGATTCTCTTGATTCTCTTCACACTTGAATAATCTATTGTGGATAATGACCCTACTAAGGATTAAGACCCAAACTACAGATTTAGTTGAGAGAACTACCAGTCTTACAACCCTAATTAGATAACAACCTAGAAGAGCTTCTAGATTCAATTAAATAACAGCATGACGATTCAAGTTATCAATAGAAACAAACACTTAGAGCAACCAGACATCTAAGTGACTTGTGAATTTATTCTCTTATTTAACCGACTAGTCCAACCGGTACTAATTGATTAAAGTATACTCTTGATCAAATTAACTCCGACTGGTAATTAATCAGATTCAGTTATAACTAGAAATTCAATTAGGTGATCAATCTAACAAAACCCTAGTTTAGATTCAATTAAGCACAGGGAATAAACTCTATTCAAGTTTGTTGAGAATCAATCAAACCTCACAACTTATGCAAATTATGACTTCAATAACTAGCCAAACACAATAAATTTAGCAATGCATAATTGAATTGAAAACAAACTTACAAGAGTTTCAAAGTTCCTCTCTTGAGAGAAAAACCCTAGCCTCCAAAGTTTTATCAAAGTTATGAGAAAAACAAACTAACAAAGGTTTAAATATCTCCTCTAAAACAATCCTCAAAACCCTATCATTAACCCACTACTCGGACAAGATATAATACAAGCCCATAAACCAAGCCCAATCCGTCGGCCCAAATGATGTCCGCGTAAAACTCCAGAAAGAGCGGTTTGTCCCAATGCGCGGCCGCGCAATATGCCAGCCCGCGTAATCAGCCTCAGTCAGGATTGCTCGGCCAAAATTGCTTGGCTTGCATCCAGCGTAATTAGCTCCTCTTAGCTCTTCTCTTCTACTTCTTCAATGCTCCATTGTACCACCTCCTAGCTTCCTTTAGCTCATCCACCACCGCCATGGTCAATCCAAACCTCGCCCCGCTGTTGCTCATAAACCTAAAAACTTGCAAAACCGAGCAAACAAGCGCAAACTACCCGACAACACCAAAAACCAAAAAACTAGATAAAAACCAACCTAAAACTACCTAAAACATATATAAAACATGCATCTAAACTACTCCTATATGCAAGCTATCAGATATATACTATATATCTCCCACTTGTCCTTGACCACGATCTATGACTTGTGCTCCTATATTTAACTCAATGCAAAAACAGCCTATTTACTCTTACAAACCTTAACCCTAAATGCAATAAAATGCTAGTATGCATTATAACTTCTTGTGCATAATTCCAAATCCTTTAAAACTTGACATCGACAAACTATATATATGAAAGAACATTTTTCTAGTTCAAACCTTTCTGTAAAACTTGATCAAGGGTCTCCAAAAATTATTACAAAACGAAACCCTAAAA
Source organism: Fallopia convolvulus (assembly GCA_964016875.1). Taxonomy (NCBI): domain Eukaryota; kingdom Viridiplantae; phylum Streptophyta; class Magnoliopsida; order Caryophyllales; family Polygonaceae; genus Fallopia; species Fallopia convolvulus. The sequence continues at coordinate 34,575,009 of OZ024729.1, forward strand.
TTACTCTGAAATCTTTTTCCGAATATAAATCCAATATCGAAAACACCCTTTGAGAACTATAAATCGAATGATTTTAAAATCAAAATCAACAGTAGATCTACATCTGGAAAAATCAGTGAAATCCCAATAAACCATTAACTAATTAAAACTTACCAAACCACGCTTGTACTTCAAGATTAAAACCCGATAGAAGAGATGTTGTACCAAAATAACAAAACAAGATCCAACAGTACCAAACTTATTTTTTTGTCTCTTCTTTCTTTCGCACTCTCTATCTTTCTCTTTCTCTGATGTTTCCTTAACATTGAAGAATACCAGAGAACATGTAATATATATCTCGTTGAAGTCGGCAAAAATTAAGGAAAATTATGTTTTTCACCCTCAAAATTCTCTTACTACAAACTTTACCCTGAAATAATTATTAATTAACTTTTACTTAAAAATTTTTTATAATATAATAAACTTAATTAGAAAATAAAAATTACTTTTGAAAATTCACTACATATCATGTCAATATATCATGCATATGCTACTAATATTATATGCATGCAAAATGACGTATGCACTTTGGTCGGGGGTGTTACAAAGCCTGTTTTACGACATTTTGAAAATCCTTTCTAGATGTCCACATCATCTCAAATTTGAAGGGTTGTGCTTAGTACGGAGTTCTTGTTGGGAGATCACAGGAGATTGGGCAGTGACCAGACGTTGAGAACGCGTAGTTTTTGATTGCGATAGATGAATACCATTGGATAATCTGGTTGCTTACGAGTGTGCAGTCTAGTTTTTCGAATGTGGTGTTTTCGAGGTCTTTGGATCTTTTCCAATTGAATTTATTCCCAACAGTGGGAATATCACAAACATCACAAGTATTTTTAAACTTTATGAGCCGTTCAAATCGGTTGTGGTGTGAGGTTGCATCCCCTTGTTTTTCCTCTGGGTGCTGAATTTCGTTGTGATCACCCATTAAAATACAGGGGAGATTACATGTTTGGATAATTTCTGTCAATATTTTCCAGAAGGTTTCTTTGTCTTGTGCCCTAAGCAGAGCATACGCAAATATGAGGATCATTTCATTATTGGTTTCCAAGTTTGTATACCGGATTCCGATAAATCGATTATTTTATGGATGGTTTAGAGTGTTTCATTCGATAGTTGTGAGCCTTTCTAGAGGACACAAATACCGTCAGAGCGGCCGATAGCCAGGATAAACTCCAAGGTATCAAACCCCGCTTTTTGCCAATTTTTATGATCAGGGGGTTCTTGGGCTTTTGTTTCCACAAGTGCTATTATATTAATATGTTCAAGGCGAGACAGCGTGTTAATTTCAGTCCAAAAAGACTTACGCTTGATGCCCCTGCAATTCCACATGCATAGCTTCATAGGATAACCGTTTGTGGGAGGGTTCTAGCCTAGGGTGGATTGTGTTCCAAGAATAATATTGGTTTTGTTCTTTAGTAAAGGCACCTTTTTGTGTCATATTTTATTTTGGGTGACCATACACATGGTTTAACGGTAAGATTAATTTTATGTTTCGATATTTGCAAATAGTAGTATTGGATGTTTATCATCCAAGTTGTGACGGGTTTAAACACCTCGATTTTTATGAGCTTGATTTGGGTTATAAGGGTATTTTTTATTACGGTTAATTTAATATCTAAGGTGTTGTACCAACTATCCCTAGGAAACAAGGCATGGTCGAGTGCCACCGGCATGTAGTAACTTGAAGCCAGGTTCTGTTTTCTTTTGTTGTTGGGATCGATTTTTTCAATTTGTTGGCATATTTTTTAGCATTGCTGTTAAGCGTAACTTTTGGGTTTGAGTTGCACAGGCAACCTCCCTTGCAAGTGTTGTTGCACGCATAGGCTTTTATATTTGCCATTTATTTGTAATTAGTGGGTTTAAAATTAGTCTTTAGGTCCTGTAATACACAAAGATAGGACCATTTTGCATACAGTGAAGAATCAATCCCACCAAAATTAATTTTATAAAGGAGCCAACAAAGTAAAATGCAGCATACACATTCAAGTTGAATATTTCGAAGGGGTACTTAACACCACAAGGTTTGTCAATGGAAGTTGTAGATAAATAGTAAAGAATTGATTTAGTCACTTGGTAGTGAGAAGAAAGTTGAAGAACAGATCGGGATATCACCAGAGAGCACAACTTACTATGATGGAAGAACGTAAAGGACCAACTTGTCGCCCACATAGCAAGAGAGAATGAGGATTGGAAAGAAGTTACCGGAAAAGGGATTGCAGCGAGCGAGATGGAAAGGAGCGAGAGGAGCCAAGGGACTTCTAAAGAATCCGACCGCCGAAAATCCATGCACCAGCATCTTGGCACCACCCCCACCACAGGGAGAGGACTCCCCAACCACCGATCACCAGTGGAGAAAACCAGCAGGAGTGCAGGCCCCAGGTTGGTGAAGAAAGGCCATCGCACCCACAAATTAGACCGTGACCGCCAGGAGTCGACGCCGGCAGACCACGCCATCGTCGGAACGTGCCAGAAACCACACGGAGATGATGATTTTGCTTTGGTTTTTCAACAGATTTCACGACATTTTGCTTGGATTCAGTTTTTGGAAGTTTCTTTTGACCTTTCTTGCATCTCCACACCGATAGTTGCCAAGGGGGTGCCCTTTTAGTCCAACCCTTCGAGATCCACCGGGATGAGATCCAGACTAGGACAAGGCTAACGGTGATCCCATTAAGCCGCTTCTTCAATTGTGTCGGCCATGGGAGATTGACGATTTCTTCGTCTCCTTTGAGTCAGTTCTTATCATGTGTGAAGTATCGGGTGATGGAGGTCGGAGGTCGGTCGCGGTTGGATAACGATGATGACGACGATGGAAGAGGATTCTCTAGGGTTTTCTTGCTTTTGGAGGCAGTTTGGGGAGCGCGTGGTGCGCGTACTTCAGCAGGGGTAAGGGGTTTCATTGTGTGCAATCTATATAGCGTAATTCTATTTCTTTTTTGGTAGAATAGCGTAATTCTTGTCCACAATCTGTTGTTCGGGTACCAACTGAGCTATGCACATGGGGCAGAATAGTGTAATTCTATTTCTATCTATCGTGCTTCGTATCCACAACAACAAAAAAGACAAAAAGGCAAAGGTAACGTAAGGATGTCAGCTTGAGCTGATTAATCCTTGAAATCGAAGCATATCTAATCTAATATCCCTTATTCCGTCTCCATTCACCGCCAAGCAGTCCGTCGGCGCAACACGTGCAATCCAGCGCTCCGACCGGCCAAGCCAGCGGCCAATTTGACCACCGCTACTTTCACAAGGCAGATGTTCATAGCTTGTTGATCTCTTCTTCAGCTTCAATCCAGCCTTGACAATCTCCTCTTTCACTCCTTCCGGAAGCTTCAGCGTGAATCTCTCGTCACAATCTCCGCCAAATTGACTCATGGACGCTGAGTCCCCTTCCTCGGCGGCCTCCTCCAGACTAATCGTCGTAGCCAATGTAAAAGCCCCTTGCATCTCGATGGGACGCGTGCGATTATTCGTCACTTTGGCACGGCAGACGGGGCAAGTGGCGTGATTAGCGAGCCATTTGGCGATGCAGTGAGGATGGAAGACGTGATCGCAACTCAGAAGCAGCTAGAGAAGCTCCTCGCCGGAGAATTCCCTCAAGCAGACGGCGCATTCCAGTGATCCGGCTCCGATCTTCATCTCTTGCGCTCCGGAGTAGGCCATCGTTGGAAATGAATCGACAATTGCCTTGTCTACGCCTGCCGTTGCAGGGGAGTCTAATTGATGGCTTCCCCTTTGCCTGATTCGCGCGGATCTGAGATCCGGTGTGGTGGAGTCGACACAGCAGTTTTGTATCCAGAGGGAGAAGGATCCAAGGAAGAGGATGGCCGAGACAACAACGAGAACGAGAATGGCCATGTTGGCTGTATCGAGGGAGCCATCTTCTTGTTCTTTTGATCTTGGTTGCGCTGCCGTTAAAGGCGCTAACACCGTGCAGCACAGGAGGAACGTGAGCAGCAGAGTTCGGAGGTGTGAGTCTTGCATCTTATCGTTATTGTTCCTCGATGTGGGATTGTGGAGCGAGTTACACTGAGCAGAGGGAAAGAGACAATTGGATCATAACTTGTAAGGGAATAAAATTAAACATCAGCTACGGTTCAGATCTTGACAAAGTAAGTATATGATATGAGCAGATCTAACATCTGGAAGCCCATGTGGATCATCATGGTGTGAGGTTGGTTAATTGTCCGCTTCTTAACGCTTTGGTCCAAGAATAGCTAGCGTAACACTTCAAATAAACTTTAAACATCAGCTACGGTTGCTTTTTGTTTCTTCCAACTTTCCATAGGTTTTTAGTATTTAATTATCAAAGGTCGTTCGGATCTAGATAAATTAACGGCTGGGATTAGACATGTCAATCGGTCCGGTTCGGGTCCAAGTCATCGGTCAAATTGGCTTGGGTTGTGACAAACTATTAATCCTATTATACGGGTTTAGGTTGACCAACGGGCTAATAGTGTCATTTTTAATGTTGTTCTTACTATTAATTTTTTTTAATTATTAAATAATGATACAATTATTTAAAAATAAATAGTTATTTTATAAAATAAAATAAAATAATATTTTAATGAAAGTTAACATTTAAATGTCAATTGGGTCAGGTCCCGTGTTGGTCTGTTTCGAGTCTTATATTCTAGAGTCAAAATCAGGATTAGGTTTTGGGACGATCGGGTCAGGTTTAGGTGCGAGTCGATCGGTTTTTCGGTTTCGGTCATCTTTTGACAACTCTACCTGGGATTAGTACTTTATTAAATTAAAAAAAATTATTTTATAACTTTGTGTGGAAGATGTTATAACACTGTCAAGACTGATTGTACATGACCCTATAATTGAGTGTGCATGATCATATAATTACACATCCATGATTTTAGAATCGGATAATCTTAACTATGTGTACAAGATTTTTGTTTATACATCTTACTATAATATCAAACCAAGTCTTTAGGCCTCGTTTGGTATTGATACCAAGGTATGGGTATGATGATAACAAGATATCGGGTATGTGTATGGATATGGAGTGATATATTTGATAGACTAATTTTTTAGGAGGTATCAAAATAGCACTCTTGATATCACTCTGATGACTATTGATATCGATATCTCATAATACCAAACAACAAATATTAGTTTAAAATCAATATAAAAAATACCAAACAGAAAATATAGATATCAATCATATCTATACGAGCCCTTATATATTCTTCTGTTTCATTGAGCTATACTCTTCCATTTGATACACTAAACACACTCATTTATAAAATCATGTGCACTAAGTAAGAAAATCTTGCACATTTGGTTTTAAGGACGTGCACACTCAGTTCCAACATCGTGCCCACTCATTATAAGACCATGTACACCCAATTATTAAATAATACACACTTAATTCGAAGAATAAATTTATTTTCGCCTAAAATTTAGCGTAATCAGATTTTTTCATATAATCAACACATGATCTAGGTCGTTAATTTTTCGAGATGCAATTGCTTTTATATATTCTTTTTTTTCTCCTGGTCCCTTCCAATATTATACATGTATATTTTACTTGGATTTAACAATAAGCATAAAGCGGAGTTTTATCTGAAATGACTAAACCTAAATATTCTATAAAAAACTTCTTGGAGGACAAAAAATATAAGGCCATATGCAATGGGGGTGCTTAATAGGTACTGATGGTGCGCGAAATAACCGCTAAATAATCAAGGAAAATTAGCGGATTTAAGGAACGCATGAGGAGAAAGGATCTCGTTATATATACGCGCCTACATGTGACATATGTACAAATTGGTACGTAACCTCAATTACATAGCCGCGTAAGATGTAATTGCATGGTGTATATATATACTAATGTGAGATGTGGGATATCATGGGCAATGAACAATATATATGCGTTGTTCTGCATGTTATTACCTAAGTGGATTATAAACTCCATCTTGTGCCTAGTCATGCTCCAACCACAAGCACGTGTTCGAATTTATCTAATTGGCCAACAATTTGTTTATGGCCCAATGAACACATGAACATTTCAATAAGAAAAATGCTCATGGGCTTGGCCCATTATTAAAGTTCGGTATTTAAGCAAATACGAGACTAATTCTCATGCATGTGTGATCAATCTCAGCAAGCATAAAACAACACTGTTGCATGCAAGAATGCATGCATCACTCCCACGGATGCCAACGAAAATTCCCAAAGCTCATCCCACATCGGCCAAATAAAGCCAAGCAAGCAGCTCCCCATTATTATATATAGCAAGGCTATGAGAAATTAATAAGGATCGAAAAAGCTCTCCGGGTTAGGTATCTTTTCTTGTACCCAGATTCGATGTGCTTGATCTCCAAGTGAGATCGCGCTATTTACGGTATAAAGTCCAAATGGCTTTAATTGTAACGAGAATTACAAAACAATCAGCTGGAGGGCGGGAAGAAGGAATAATCTTCGTACGAAAACCGTTTGGTTGTACGAATTCCCGAAAGTTAGTATTTATTAGAATCCTGTCTATAGCGCGGGGTATTTCAGGTTTCAACACTAGCGCCGTCAACAGAAAGTGCTCTCCCTATCCGACCTATTCTCGGGTAATAACAAAGTAAGTGTGTCCTCTTTCCTCTTTAGTTAGCTGCAGTCTCTGTGCGGCGCCATGGGGTTCGCCCCTGGCATGCGCTGGCTTAGCCGTAGTCTCTGTGCGGCGCCACGGGGTTAGCCCTGGCGTGCGCGGGCTTAGCCGCAGTTTCTATGCGGCGCCACAGGGTTAGCCTTGGCGTGCGCGGGCTTAGCCGCAGTCTCAGTGCGGCGCCACGGGGTTAGCCCTGGCGTGCGCGGGCTTAGCCACAGTCTCTATGCGGCGCCACGGGGTTAGCCTTGGCGTGTGCGGGCTTAGCCGCAGTCTCTATGCGTCACCATGGGGTTCGCCCCAAGTGTGCACGGGCTTTGCCGCAGTCTTTGTGCGGCACAACGGGGTACACCCTTGGCGTGCGCGGGGCTGGCGACGACTCTCTTAAGGACGAGGTCCTGACAATCTAAAGGACGAGGTCTTGACAATCTAAAAGGACGAGGTCCAGACAATCCAAAGGACGAGGTCCTGACAATCTAAAGGACGAGGTCCTGACAATCTAAGGACGAGGTCCTGACAATCCAAAGGACGAGGTCCTGACAATCCAAAGGACGAGGTCCTGACAATCCAAAGGACGAGGTCCTAACAATCCAAAGGAAGAGGTCCTGACAATCCAAAGGACGAGGTCCTGACAATCCAAAGGACGACTTCCTAACTCTCTAAGCGAACGAGGTTGGCTAACTCTCAAAAGGATGAGGTCCTAACTCTCTAAGCGAACGAGGTTCGCTAACTCTCAAAAGGACGAGGTCCTAACTCTCTAAGTGAACGAGGTTCGCTAACTCTCAAAAGGAAAAGGTGATAGCCGAATCGTTGAAGATGATGGTGCAAAGAGATCGCCGAAGAATGGTAGGAAATCGTCACTTGGTTCGAAGGGGGTGGAGCTCGGTGGCTGAATTTCGTCTGGGATAAAAAGGGTAGATCTCCCTCGTACGGACTCGGAATTGGGTGATTCCAAAGCCCAGAGTTAGACCCTTGATTCTAGTTTAACCCCTCCATATTTGAGATCCATATGATGTGTATATTGAAAGATATGTCGATTATACTGAAGTGGTGCAGAAACCACCGAGATGGAAATGGAATGATTGAAAATGGAATGGCGGAGTGATGGATATGGATGTTGCCCTTTGATATGACTCACCAAGAAAAACAAACTAGATTGCAAGAGTGTCGGATATGACTCACCAACGTTCTAACATAAGATTGAACGAAAAACAAACAAAGGAACTTAGATTGAAAACAAGTAAAGAGAGAGCAATTTCTTTGTTCAAGTCTAAGGGGAAAGTGGAGGCTTGGCACGAAATTATAACCTAGGTTTCACACTTCACCTAATCAGCCACCAACCTTAGAGAAATTACAAAAAAAACAACCCATAAAATCCAAGCACAAACTAATTGTCCTTATCCGTCAAAAGAGTCAACTCGAACCAAGAGTCATAAAGAGGCTCCAACCTTCACCTTCGCTAACCAAAGTCCAACTTATGATCCATGATCTCCTCCTTGATCCTGTCAAGCATTGCCTTAACATGTGCTCGATTTATGCGCCCAAGATTGGGCGTGGCACCTTGACTTGGCTTCTTAGAGCCTCGAACACCAGCCTTGGTTACTTGTCCAAGCGAAGACCCTCTCTTGTCGTGCAAATTGGACTTGTCATTAGAGCGGGATTCTTCACTCAAAACATGGAGCAAAGTGCCATAAAAAATCCCCGAATAAGTGGCACCCCCCATCAAAGGCCAAGGTGCGCCAAGGTCGGAAGCCGGCGTGTGCAACGGCTCCTTAGTAGGCACGAGGTACCGGGGGTTCCAAGACTCGGTAGTGGGCTCGGTAGAAGGCTTGATAGATGAATTCACATCATCATCCTCCCCTTTAAAAAGGTTCGTCCACGAACCTAGTTGACTTACAAAACAAGTCAACACACAAACCTCCTTTCCAAGCACAACATGATATGACAAAATGTAAGCACAAGTTATGCCACTTTTCTTTGTAATCCTATTTGTATGTACATGACAAAGTTATCCAAAATATGAGAATAATTCAGCCAAGATGTCAAGTTATGAGATAAAAGTAAGGAAGAAGTGTTACTTACCCGAATGGCATGCACACCATAGCTTGGGACAGTTTTCAGCGCCGGCCTGTTCAAGGTCGTTCTCTTAGCTCCGATCTCCAAATTGAGCGATTCCAAGTCCCAGATTGAGCTAAAGGAGTGTACTTTATTTCTTCCTGATTTGAGCATCATTCGACAACTGAGTTGCAAGTTACACCATTTTTGCCAAGGTGGTGCAGATTTATCCGAGAAGAAGGTTTCACTTTTCTCTTTCGGTTTGGCCAAAAATAGGGGCGTAGAAGGGCCGCCTAGAGCAAGCTTCTTGTCCTTCTTTCCCTCTCAAAGCGCATGCTTCTCTCTTTGTTCCTTAGCTGCGTGATCCAACATAATTTCATGGGGGGTCATCGGGTGCAACGTCACCTTCTTTCCCTCCATTTGAAAGTGATACTCGTTGGATACGCCATCATGAATTCCCTCCATTTGAAAGTGATACTCGTTGGATACGCCATCTTGAATTGCCCCTTTGTCAAATTGCCAAGGACGACCCAAAAGGAGATGACAAGCGGTCATCGGAACCACATCATACTCCACCTCGTCCTTGTATGGCCCTATATAAAAACAAATACGAGCCCTCTCCTTCACTTGGATAGGGGCGTTAGAATTCAACCAACGCAAGGGATAAGGTAAAGTGTGACGAGTAGTTTGCAAAGAAAAACAATCCACCACCTGTTGACTAATGATATTACAACAAGATCCGCTATCAATAATCACACTACATACCTTATCCATGATTTTGCATCGGGTGTGAAAGATAACTTCCCGTTGACTAGGTGTGGTGGTGTTCTCCTTCATGAAGAGAGTTCGTTGGACCACAAAACACTCTCCATCCTCGGCGGTGACGTGGAGCTTGTCTTCCTCAACCTCGGGTCTCTCCTCTTCCTCTTCCGCAGCCCCTTCATCCTCGTACTCGCACTCCCCTTGGGCGTTAAGGAGGACCTTCCGTTCATTGGGGCAATTCCTAGCATAGTGCCCATGGCCAAGGCACTTGAAGCACTTCACATCGCTTGCCCGCTCTCCTCCTTCTTGCCGTGGCCGTGGAGGAAACTCTTTCCTTGGTTGAGGAGTCGAATCCTTCCTAATCTCCGGCTTCTTGAACTGATTCGGTGGCACCCTAGGAGCCGTGGAGGACGATTGCCACGCCCGAGAAGTGGTAGAACTTGGATGTCGTTGAGCAAGATGCTTGTAGATGTGATTGGTGTAGTGAAGCACTTGCTCAACATCGGTTCCTCTACTGAAATGTTGCATACTCACAATATTTTTTAGTTCCGAATTTAACCCATTGAAAATTTTAGAAATGACATACCCGTCGGGAAATTGCATTCTGGAACGAAAGATGAGCATTCACAGCTCGTTGTAGAACTCGTCGGGCGACCGGTTTCCTTGGCGCACTTGTTCCAACTTTGCATGGATTCGTTCCGTGTAGTCTTGAGGCACGAACCGCTCCTCTAAAGCCTCTCTTAGATCTTGCCAAGTATTTATTTGAGGCATCCGACGTGTTCTTCTCAAGGCCTTGTCCTCGAGCCACCATTGATAAGCAAAATCGGTGAAGTGTATGGCCGCCATGGCCACTCGCCGAGCATCATCGTATCCATAAAAATCAAAGATGGACTCCACCTTGGCAAGCCAATCAAGGCATGCATCGGCGTCGGATGTTCCCGCAAAGGTTGGCACGTTTAGCTTTATGCCTTGATGGGGATCCCGAGGAAGCTCCTCGTGATGCACCGGCACGCCTTGCCAAGGTTGCCCGACGGCTCCATAAGCCAGTCCCCGTGGAGGTTGGCCATGCCTTGGAAGGTGCATGGCTGGTGGAGCAAAATTGGTGGCCATGGTAGGGTTGGCTTCTTGATAGTTTGGAACTCCATAACCTGAAACGTTAGTGGAACCCATAGGAATATTATTCGAAAATGTAGCAAAAGAAGGCCTTACCCCGGAATTGGCCACGAAGTGTGGATTGTGGAAGCTCGCGGGAGGAACATAAGGAGGGATGGCTCCCATGGAAGTACTCAAACCGAGTGAGGCTAGAGCCTTCGTTTTTCACAAGTAAGATGTCGAGGGCTCTTCGTTCAACAACTCCACCCAGTTAGCACTTTGTAACACACTTGGTGGAGCTCCCGATTGAGGCACCCGTGTTCCATCATCTTGTCCTTGTACTTGACTCTCCAAATTAGAAAAACGAGTCTCCATAGCTTCCAAAGATTGTTGCATAGAGAGCAACATGGCTTCCACCCAGTTAGAGGACGTCTCTTCAACCTGTTGCTTGTCCTTCTCGTCACCTACACCTGTCATCTTACAACCACGGCAAAAATCAAGGTATAGAGTGCACTTGAAATAACCACCAAGACTTGCCCGAGATGAAAACCCGACAAGTTGCAAGTATGCAAAGGACACAACAAAGAAGAGATTCACCACACACTTGTCTAAGATAACAATGCTAGGAAGCTACTAAACCACCAAGAACAAAAACATCAAGTATAATTAATTAATTAATTAATTTTTTTTTTGAATAGGCCTTTGCTCGGCTTTACTAGTTGACTACTCTTTCCGTGCCCGGCCCTTTATTAGCTTTACGCCTCCCGTCAAGTTTTTTCTAGTCTTAATCTTTTTTTCTGTGCCTGGCCCCTTATTAGCTTTACGCCGCAAGCAAGGTTTTTCTGATTTAGTAAAAGATTCCAAATACAACTTTAAGCAACAACACAAGATGTTCCGTCTTGGTGTTGTTCCCGTATCCTAGCACTGAACCTTTCAGCAAGCATGTAACTAAAAGGATTAAGGCTGGTTTTTGGACACAAAATCCACGTTTTTCAGCTCTCACAAATCAGCCAAGACTCATTCAAATCAACTACTAATTGAAGGCATTAAACAAGCAAGAGAAACAACCCTTCAACTACCAAAATTATGAGAACCGTTGGTGTTCTATCCATGGTGTTTTTTCGTGCAGAATTTCTGCCATGGAACCCTCAAAAATTCGACCAAGACAACACCAAATAAAGAAAACAATTCTCACACAACACGAGACACAAACAACACACAAACTCTCTCGCCACACAAAAAAGAGATTTCGGCCAAGAGAACTTGTAACAAGTGGAAATTCAAGGTCGGGACAAGCATTATATGGCGATACCTTCACGTGGCTCGGATACCACTTGATAGACGAATCGTTGAAGATGATGGTGCAAAGAGTAGATCTCCCTCGTTGAAGATGAATGGTAGGAAATCGTCACTTGGTTCGAAGGTGGTGGAGCTCGGTGGCTGAATTTCCTCTCGGATAAAAAGGGTAGATCTCCCTCGTCCGGACTCGGAATTGGATGATTCCAAATCCCATAGTTAGATCTTCGAAGCTAGTTTAACCCCTCAAATTTGAGATCCAGATGATATGTAGATTGAAAGATATGTCGATTATACTAAAGTGGTGCAGAAACCACCAAGATGGAAATGGAACGATTGAAAATGGAATGGCGGAGTGATGGATATGGATGTTGCCCTTGGATATGACTCACCAAGAACAACAAACTATATTGCAAGAGTGTCGGATATGACTCACCAACGTTCTAAGAAGAGATTGAACGAAAAACAAATAAAGGAACTTAGATTGAAAACAAGTAAAGAGAGAGCAATTTCTTTGTTGAAGTCTAAGGGGAAAGTGGAGGCTTGGCACGAAATTATAACCTAGGTTTCACACTTCACCTAATCAGCCACCAACCTTAGAGAAATTACAAAAAGCAACCCATAAAATCCAAGCACAAACTAATTGTCCTTATCCCTCAAAAGAGTCAACTCGAACCAAGAGTCATAAAGAGGCTCCAACCTTCACCTTCGCTAACCAAAGTCCAACTTATGAGCCATGATCTCCTCCTTGATCATGTCAAGCATTTCCCTAACATGTGCTCGAGTTATACGCCCAAGATAGGCCGTGGCACGTTGACTTGGCTTCTTAGCGCCTCGAACACCAGCCTTGGTTACTTGTCCAAGCGAAGACCCTCTCTTGTTGTGCAAATTGGACTTGTCATTAGAGCGGGATTCTTCACTCAAAACATGGAGCAAAGTGCCATAAAAAATGCCCGAATAAGTGGCACCACCCATCACAAGCCAAGGTGCGCCAAGGTCGGAAGTCGGCGTGTGCAACGGCTCCTTAGTAGGCACGAGGTACCGGGGGTTCCAAGACTCGGTAGAGGGCTCGGTAGAAGGCTTGATAGATGAACTCATATCACGAGGTCCTAAGTCTCTAAGCGAACGAGGTTCGCTAACTCTCAAAGGACGAGGTCCTAACTCTCTAAGAGAACGAGGTTCGCTAACTCTCAAAGGACGAGTTCCTAACTCTCTAAGAAAACAAGGTTCGCTAACTCTCAAAGGACGAGGTCCTAAGTCTCTAAGTGAACGAGGTTCGATAACTCGCAAAGGATGAGGTCCTAACTCTCTAAGAGAATGAGGTTCGCTAACTCTCAAAGGACGAGGTCCTAACTCTCCAAACAAACAAGGTTCGCTAACTCTCAAAGGACGAGGTCCTAACTCTCTAAGGGAACGAGGTTCACTAACTCTCAAAGGACGAGGTCCTAACTCTCTAAGCGAACGAGGTTCGCTAACTCTCAAAGGATGAGGTCCTAACTCTCTAAGAGAACGAGGTTCTCTAACTCTCAAAGGATGAGGTCCTAACTCTTTAAGCAAACAAGGTTCGCTAACTCTCAAAGGACGAGGTCCTAACTCTCTAAGCAAACGAGGTTCGCTAACTCCCAAAGGACGAGGTCCTAACTCTTTAAGAGAACGAGGTTCGCTAACTCTCAAAGGATGAGGTCCTAACTCTCTAAGCGAACGAGGTTCACTAACTCTCAAAGGACGAGGTCCTAACTCTCTAAGCGAACGAGGTTCGCTAAATCTAAATGGATGAGGTCCCATCTCTCGAAAAATACGCGAACTCCACCTAGTCTCGAGTTTAGATCGCGTTGCACAAGATGCAAATCAATAAAGCATGCGCACTTGTTTGTTGTCTCATTGCCCTCGTGAAACGAGGACACCGGGCCAAGGGGTTGTGATGGTGCGCGAAATAACCGCTAAATAATCAAGGAAAATTAGCGGATTTAAGGAACGCAAGAGGAGAAAGGATCGCATTATATATACGCGCCTACATGTGCATATGTACAAATTGGTACGTAACCTCAATTACATAGCCGCGTAAGATGTAATTACATGGTATATATATACTAATGTGAGATGTGGGCTATCATGGGCAATGAACGATATATATGTGTTGTTCTGTATGTTATTACCTAAGTGGATTATAAACTCCATCTTGTGCCTAGTCATGCTCCAACCACAAGCACGTGTTCGAATTTATCTAATTGGCCAACAATTTATTTATGGCCCAATGAAAACATGAACATCTTAATAAGAAAAATGCTCATGGGCTTGGCCCATTATTAAATTTCGGTATTTAAGCAAATACGAGACTAATTCTCATGCATGTGTGATCAATCTCAGCAAGCATAAAACAACATTGTTGCATGAAAGAATGCATGCATCACTCCTACGTATGCCAACGAAAATTCCCAAAGCTCATCCCACATCGGCCAAATAAAGCCAAGCAAGCAGCTCCCCATTATTATATATAGAAAGGCTATGAGAAATTAATAAGGATCGAAAAAGCTCTCCGGGTTAGGAATCTTTTCCTGTACCTAGATTCGATGTGTTTGATCTTCGAGTGAGATCGCGCTATTTACGGTATAAAGTCCAAATGACTTTAATTGTAACGAGGATTACAAAACAATCAGCTGGAGGGCGGGAAGGAGGAATAATCTACGTACGAAAACCGTTTGGTTGTACGAATTCCCGTGAGTTAGTATTTATTATAATCCCGTCTATAGCGCTTTTATTTCGGGTTTCAACAGGTACTTGTATAATTTTTCGGTAAAAAAAATGGAAAAATGCTAAGCACTAAGGCCATGAGCAATGGGGTTTTACCCAAAATTTTTTATCTTTTTGGATATTTTTTCTCAAATAAATCACTCTTCCTTCAAGCTGATCATGCGAGCCCTATGGGTCTATTTGGAGTTGAGTTGGATTGGATCGAGTCGTGTCTGGCCGAGGTCATGGTCGAGCTTGCTTCCTGAAGATCCCTCATCTAGGTGGGGGCAACGTCGAGGTGGTTCTCTATGTACTCCCTAATGGAGATGACCCGTTTTCCCTGCGTACCAGCGGTGCAGTGCTCAGTTGTGCTTTGCTCACCCATCATATCCTTTTTGCTAGCTTCGGATTGCCTATGGGTGTCTTGTTTGCTTGTTGGGAGTTCTTCGTGTTTGTGCTCTTTAGTCGGCTTGTCCGATTGCCTACTCTTTCAGCCTCTCGATCTACTAGGCATGTCTAGTACATCGAATTCCTTTCCTTATCAAAAAAAACATGGATACATAAGGGAGTACATAATTTTTTTTAAAAAGAAAAAGGAGAATTCAGTTGTACCCATGACATGGTAGTTATATAACTATCCATTATGTACCCTCTTTTTTGGCTTCTTCCTTGCAACATGGCATGTTTTATAAGTAATATCATATATTATTATATTTGTAAATATTCCTTGTATAACCTAACTTGCCAAACAAGGTTGTGTACTCTATTTATAATGAATCAATGGAAAGGCAAACCCTAAGGGGACATTCACAATCTAACATGGTATCAGAGCCTAACCCTAACCCGACCCTCTCCCTTCTCTCATTGCTCGCCTTCTCTGCACAACACAGTTGGCCAGAGACACGAGGTTTAACAACCCCGGCTTTACTACGAGTGGTCATCGGGTGAATATTTTGAGGTTGAGATTCTGTGGATGGGCTAGTCTCGGGTGTGTGCACCGCGGGCGCGGGTGAGTTTGTCGCGGGTATGGGCAAGAACGCCGCGGGCGCGGGTGATAGGGTGGCGGGCGCGGGAGAGTGTAAAGGACTGGCGGGTGCTGGGGACATAGCGGCGGGCGCGGGTGACAGGGCGGCGGGCACGGGTGATATGGTGGCGGGCGCGGGTGATAGCAGAAGGCTAGAATAAGGAGAAGATTGGGTCGGTGACGGTGGGGCACGAGCACGAGACGCACAATCCGATGGCGAGCAGAAGAAGGAGTGTATAAGAGGGAACAAAGAGTCATCTAAGAACTCATATGAGGAGGAAGAAGAATGCACCGTTTCAGAGACAAAAGGAAACTCAGATTCATTAAAGGTGACATGACGAGATATGATAATTTTCTTGGTTGACAAGTTGAGACACAAGTACCCTCTATGATGATCCGGGTACCCAAGGAAGACACATGGAGTAGAGCGGGGTTGAAGTTTATGGGCATTTTGAGAATGGCCATTGCGCGGGTCGCGGGCGCGGTTTTTCTCCGCATCAGTTTCAACGAACATCGTATGGCTGGATTCAGCTGACTGTAAATTCTCAGCCCGGGCAATGGACATTCTCTGTTTGGAACCAAGCCTCGTATCCTCATCCGTCTCACCCGTTACAAGGCTTACTCGGACCAGCCCCTAGACAACCACCGCAGCAGGCTAATTCGGTCCTTCCTGAGCACGAATACATGCCCATGACTGATCTTGCTCAGAACTTCAACACAATGACATTGTACCCGCCGGATTCCAACTGGATCATGGACACAGGAGCCTCATCTCACATGGCCAACAACTCGGGTATACTTTCTTCTATTACCTCTAAGAGTCCTAATTCTTCTATTATAGTCGGAAATGGCAAGCATATACCAACTACATGTCTTGGAGATGCCCTACTTAACCAATCTGCCCCACCCTTTAAACTCAAAAATGTCCTGATTGCTCCTCACTTCATTAAAAACCTTATCTCAGTTTGTAAATTCATTATTGATAATAATGTGTCTGTTGAATTTGACCCAAATGGTTTTTTGTGAAGGATCACAATACGGGAACACGTCGCATGAGATACACTAGTTCGGGCGAGCTTTATCCAGTCACTTCTTCCTCCAATCCTGTGTTTCTTTCTGCTGTGTTGTCCTCAGTCTGGCATGCTCGTTATGGTCATCCAGGCGCCCCTATCTCTAGATTACTTAAACAGTTTAATTCTTCTAGTTTCAATAAAATGTATGATCCTAGTTCTTGTCGTTCTTGTCAACAGGGCAAACATACTCGTCTACCTTTCAGTTCTTCAAGCTCTTTTACTATTGCACCGTTTCAATTAATTCATAGTGATTTGTGGACTTCTCTTATAACCAGCTCTGTTGGCAATAAATATTATCTATTATTTCTTGATGATTTTACATATTTTTTGTGGGTGTTTCCTCTCCAATTCAAATATCAAGTGTATGATAAATTCATTCTCTTTCAAAAATTTGTTCACACTCAATTTAATTGCCCCATAAAAGCGTTTCAATGCGACAATGGCAAAGAGTTTGATAGCCATTCTTTTCACTCCTTTAAAAAACACGGGATAACTTTTCAGTTCTCTTGTCCTTACACTTCGGCTCAAAATGGCAAGGCGGAGCGTGCCATTCGAACACTTAACAACATGGCTCGAACGCTTTTGTTACACACCTCCATGCTGGCTGAATTTTGGCCATTTGCAGTCGGTGTTGCCACATACCTTCTCAATATTCTTTCATCACCTCTTCTTAATAAATTCACCCCTACTATACTTCTCTATAATGTCATCCCCTCTTATGATCACCTTCGGGTTTTCGGGTGTCTATGTTTTCCTAACTTGTCGTTTCAAAATGCCCATAAAATTCAACCCCGCTCTACACCATGTGTCTTCCTTGGGTACCCGGATCATCATAGAGGGAACTTGAGTCTCAACTTGTCAACCAACAAAATTATCATATCTCGTCATGTCACCTTTAATGAATCTGAGTTTCCTTTTTTCTCTGAAACGGTGCATTCTTCTTCCTCTTCATATGAGTTCTTAGATGACTCCTTATCCCCTCTCATATACTCCTTCTTCCACTCGCCATCAGATTGTGCATCTCGTGTTCGTGCCCCACCTTCACCGACCCAATCTTCTCCTTATTCTAGCCTTCGGACATCACCCGCGCCCGCCGCACTGTCACCCGCGCCCGCCACTATGTTCCCAGCACCCGCCAGTCCTTTACACACTCTCGCGCCCGCCGCCCTATCACCTGCGCCTGCGGCGCACTCGCCCGCACCCGCAGCACAATCACCTGCGCCCGCGGTGCACACACCCGAGACTATCACATCTGCAGAATCTCAACCTCAAAATATTCACCCGATGACCACTCGTAGTAAAGCCGGGGTTATTAAGCCTCGTGTCTTATTCGACCTTTCCATCACCACGTCTAAGCCTACCATTTCCCCTGTGCCTACCTCACATAGAACCGCTCTCCTTGACCCAAATTTGAATGTTGCCATGACTAACGAATATCAGGCTCTTATTGGTAATGGAACCTGGGTATTAGTACCTAGGCCAGCCGATACTAATGTTGTTCGATGTATGTGGCTCTTTCGCCATAAATTTCGTGATGACGGTTCTCTTGAGCTCTACAAATCTCGACTTGTTGCAAATAGCAGATCTCAGGATATTTATATTGATTGTGATGAGACTTTCAGTCCAGTGGTTGAACTTGCGACAATTCGGATCGTTCTTCTTGTTTTATCGCGTTCTTGGATCATACATCAGTTGGATGTCAAGAATGCATATCTCAATATGAAGGTTTATATGTTTCAGCCACCCGGATTTGTGGATCCTAGTCGTCCTAAACATATTTGTGTACTACGTAAGTCACTATATGAGCTCAAACAGGCACCTCGTGCTTGGTTCCAGCAGCTAGCTACCTATCTTTTCCGCCTCGGCTTTACAGGCAGTAGATGTGATTCCTCTCTATAAATTTTATGACGTGGTTCTGATACAGCTTTTCTCTTGGTTTATGTTGATGACATCATTCTGACGGCCTCCTCTGATTCCTTTCGAAAGGACATCATCTCATCACTGGGTCGTGAGTTTGCTTTATCTGACATGGGCCCCCTGTCTTATTTTTTGGGCATTTCTTCTCGCCCGACGTCGTCCGGCCTCTTTCTTTCTCAGGAAAAATATGCACGTGAGATTGTTGATCGGGCTAACATGTCTTCTTGCAACCCCGTTGTTACTCCTATTGATTCTGGTGCAAAACTTAGTGCGTCGTTAGGCCCCTTGTAGCCGATCCTTTCTTATATCGCAGTCTAGCTCGTGCACTACAAATCTCACTCTTACCAGGCCAGACATTTCTTATGTTGTTCAGCAAGTTTATTTGTTTATGCATGATCCTCGGGAGGCTCACTTGTTTGCCTTGAAGCGCATTATTCGCTATGTCCATGGTACGGCTGCTTTGGGGATCACTATCACAGTTGCGCCCAAGCCGTCCCTTGTAGCCTATATTGATGTTGATTGGGCTGGTTGTCCTGACACTCGTTGGTCTACATTTGGTTATTGTGTGTTTCTGAATGACACACTTGTTGCTTGGTTTGCGAAACAGAAATCTGTGGTCTCACGGTCTAGCGCTGAAGCTGAATATCGTTGGGTTGCTAATGTTGTTGCTGAATGTTCTTGGCTCTGGAACCTTCTCCTTGAGTTATAATGTCCCCTAAGGAGTGCTATGTTGGTTTACACAGATAATGTATCTGCGATATATCTGGCCAACAATCCGGTACAGCACCAACGTACCAAACACATCGAGTAGGACATTCATTTCGTTCGAGAAAAGGTTTCCTAAGGACATGTTCGTTTCCTTCATGTCCCATCCTTTTATCAGTATGCTGATATTTTTACCAAGGGTTTGCCTAGACAGTTATTTTTAAATTTTAGAGACAGTCTCACTGTTAGGTCACCTCCCATTTCGACTACGGGGGGTGTAATAGCATATATTATTATATTTGTAAATATTCCTTGTATAACCTAACTTGCCAAACAAGGCTGTGTACTCTATTTATACTGAATCAATGGAAAGGCAAACCCTAAGGGGACATTCACAATCTAACCATAAGACTTGTTCTTTTTTATTTGTGAATATCTTTTAAGCTTGTACAATTAGTTTTAGGTATTTTTAACATCTCTTTTAATCAAAATCTTAATCATAAAATACATTATTTTTATTTGAGCAATTTATAGAAGATAATATTATCTACCCAACGACACCCAAATTGCATATGTTTAGCATATTTTAAAAATATTATACCATAGGTGTAATAGTATTGTTAATTCTTTATTTTTACATTGAATTTATGAATAATTTATGATATTTTATGATCATTAAGAATTAAAGACAACATTACATTAAAATTATAAACTACAGAATACATAAATAGGTCCCTGAACTTTGACGATTTTGGCACCCATATCCATGTACTTTGTAGGTTTCAAATATGTCCTTGTACTATACATATTTTTATCATTTAAACACTCTACACTGATGTGGCTTAGCGCGTGAGATTCAATTTCTCTAGGTGCGAGTGGAAACCTGGTAAAATACTAATTTAGAAAAAATTTAAATAAAAAATTTTATTAGACAAAAAAAGGAGAGTTTATTTTCTGTCTTTGTTCTATAAAAAAAAGTTTACTAATTCTTTCTTTTATGGCTCTTCGTTTCCTTAGTTCACTGGTAGTATTTTAAAGGCTATCAAAATTCTTTTTTTTTCTTCTAATAAACTTGTAAAAAAAGACAATTCAAATTGAAGAAGCAGATGATGGAAGACGAACGAACGACGGACTAGGAGCAGAGGACAGAATGACGAACCAGAACCAGGAGAAGAGGACGGAACGACGAAAGATGGACTCAATTCGAATTCTCTCCTTTCCTTTTATGGTCGCCCTAATTAAGAATCTCAGATGTGTGACCTAATCCAGATCTGGATCTAGATTTGAAAACGTGACTGCCCTAATTCTCTCTTGGTTCTGGTTCCTTCTATTCCGGTGGTGAAGAATTCGAATGCTTTCTCCGATTCTTCCGTTCTGTCCTGATTCTCTCTGGTTTTTGGCTCCTTATATGCTGGCGGTGTAGATTCAAATTCTTTCTCTGAGTCTGTCGTTTGTCTCGATTCTCTCTGTTTTTGATCTGCCTATGCCGGTGATGAAGAATTTCGACCTCCCCAAGTCTGTCGTTTTAAAGAAGAAGAGGAGATTCGTCGGCGATGAAGAATTCCGAACTCCCTAGTTCTATTGTTCATCCCGATTCTCTCTGGGTTTTTTTGATAACAGATTTATCATGTGGAAAAAAATAAAAGAAAAAAAAGTGATATTTAATAATATAAAAAAGAAGTGTGGATTTTTGTTTGATTAAAATTTTAATAAAGTTATCTAAGTGGCGTAGAAAAAGCTTATGTGGCACGAATTAGGTTTATGGGTGACTTATGTGGCACTAAGGTGGCATATTTTTTTTACATATCAGTGCGATTGTATTGCACGCAGGTGGAGTTCATGTCAAATGTGTTTAAAAGACAAAAATATGTATAGTAAAAGGCCCTATTTGAAACTCGCAAAGTACAGGGATATGGTTGCCAAAAACGTCAAAGTTCAGGGACCTATTTATGTATTCGGCCCAACAAAATTATAAAACTTAAGCATAATATATTACATTAAAACCAACATTACAAAAAAAAAAAAACATGATCAAATACCACTTACAAATTTAGGGAGCATTACGTAAATACCAAATAATAAAACACTTGACATCTAAAACTTAATTAGGATAAAAACAACCCGATAATGAAAATATCAAGCAAATTTACCAACATCAAGCAAGGTTACTAATCGTTGAAGCCATTGTTAGAGTTCTACCAATCCATGAGGTCATTCAAAAAAAATTCTTGGCCGAGAGTAAGGACAGATTTTGCCAAAAGTATGTTCATCAAGTCTACCTTGAGACCTCTTTTCTTCTTATCTTCAATTAACATTTGGAGGTGGTACATTTTTTCAACCTCACTAGTATGTGACCTTTGAGATTGTGGTTGTGACGTAGTAGCAACATTTTTTGCTTTGCGCTTTAGTTTGTTGTGAAATGTTTAACTATGTTTAGTGTGTAATATTTAGTATTACTAGCATTAATTAATTTTATCATTAAATTGAATTTGTTATTTATAATGTTCTAATCATTAATAATTTAAATTGAATTTGTTATTTAGTATTATCACGCTTCGATGCACTGTTTGCATAGAGTGAAATATGTGAGCAAATCAAGACGGCTAGATTAACCAAATGAACGACCGAGATTATAAAATATGGGTTTAGTGGAAAATAAGAAAAAAGAGGCGCTTCATTTATAGTGGCAACACGGGTAAATAACCTAATTTTTCTGTTTAGAGACGAAATTACCCTTCCTCACAAATATAGCCCAAAAACAACGCTTACTAGGTTTATCAATGGCAACTTCTAATATCGTCGTTTCTTTGTCGCTATTTCTCTCCAACCCGAATTCCATGTTGTTTCGAACTCTTCTCCTTCTCTCCCTTTCTCCCATCAAATGACGAGTACAAGGCTAGGGTCGGCTCCTCTTGGTGTCTTTTCCATTCTTCTTGAGGTAAAGGACACTTTCTTTTTGAATGGTTTAGATTCGACCTTTGCATCTTTTTCATGCATTTTAATCTCATTCTTCATCTTCAATTCCACCTCAAGACACTCCTAATTCTGATCTTTGTAATGTATTTTTAAAATATAGATTTCTAGACTATGATTGGATCAGAATTGTTGTTGGAATGTTGGGTGTTGAATGTTTTGAATCTAAGAAATGTGTATCCATTGAATTACAACTTGAGGAGTAAATTTGGTGCATTGATCGTTGTATTGATTGTTCAGATGGTTGTCATAAAAAAATTATTGATTATTCTGTTGGTTCACATCTTTGTATGATGAGGTTCATTGTAGGCACTATTACGGTTCATTGTTTTTTCGTACATGGTAGTTATTATGTCATGACATTTGGTTCATGATAAATGTTATTTTTATTCATGACGTGATTATTGTAACACCCTGATAATTTATAAGGGATTGAGGTGCTACCTATCTCAATAAGAGCTCTTCCTTTACAGAGTTCAAGTGGGGACAAAGAACTCAAAAGTTAAGCGTGCAAGGGCGAGAGTAGTACCAGGATGGGTGACCTCTTGGGAAGTCCTCGAGTTGACGTGGGATAGCACTTCTTAGGCCTCAGGCCTTACAAATGGTATCAGAGCCGACTCTGGGTTACGAGTTGACTTGGCTTGGAGGGCAGTCACTTGACCCGGAGGGCGGTCCTTGGGCCTTGACGAGGACGTCAAGTGTTTGAGTGGGGGAGATTGTAACACCCCAATAATTTATAAGGGATTGAGGTGCTACCCATCTCAACAAGAGCTCTTCCTTTTTAGAGTTCAAGCGGGGACAAAGAACTCAAAAGTTAAGCGTGAAAGGGCGAGAGTAGTACCAGGATGGGTCCCTTCAGAAGTCCTTGGGTTGGCATGGGATAGCGCTTCTTAGGCCTCGGGCCTTACAATTATAGTTCAAGTCTCTTGGTTCAACATATATATGGCATTAACTAACTTATTTATATTTGATATATACCAAGCTTATATATACTCGATATAGCCATGTCGCCCATAAGTGATTATAACTTCTTCTCTCAGCACCATAGTGCAACTATGATTAGGGAAAAGACTTCTTATTTTTTGTTACTAAATCTCCATCAATTATAATTCTTCATTTTTAGGTTAACGGTTGTTTTATGAATGTAGTCTTGTAAGTTGATGAGTTAATACACAATTCAGTTTTTTATTGCAAGTTGATGATTTTTGCCATCATGTTTGTTTTGTTTGAGATGAAGCTCTCATTTTGATGTGCATTTATCCAAATGAATATTAGATATCTCCTCAACCACATGATTCAAAAGATTTGGTGGTGTACTTAATGATGCAAATTCTGTATGATGTTGCTTGCCCTTGGTACGCAGACATTGCCATAATAAAACATCATATTCATTACATATTTTGGTGATTTTGTTTGAGTTTAAATGTTTGGATATCAACTTTTTACAATGATCATGTCATTTGGTAGCCTATTCGCTCAAATGGTAGAGCAATGTGCATGTGCACATAGATGTGGGTTCAAATCCCACATAGGCTAACTCTTTGTACGGTTATGACTTTTGGCTCATTGTAGTTCTTTTTTTGTTCATGTTTTTATATACTTAGGTTCATGATAGTTTATCTTACAACTGATGTGTTTTAAGCCATGCTAGTTGTTAATCTAGTTCAGATCTTTTCGTTCAAGATATTTATTCATTTGGTTCATGTTTTTATCAGGGATTTTCCTTTTGGTGTCCCTCAGGTTTGGGCTTTTCCTTTTGGTACCCAAAAATATTTTGTTTTCCTTTTGCTACCTCTGTGTTTTGTACTAAATTTGCCCCATAACCTAAAGTGTACCAAAACCCAAATTTCCTTCCAAACCCAAATTTACATCCGTTATTACCTTAAAAAACCCAAAAAAATAAAAAAAATTCGTTTTTATTATTATTGGAGTAGCTCAAATTCGTTTATTTTTATAATTAAAACAAAAGTTGTGTCATCTTCTTCTTCTTGTCTTCTCAACTGGTAAGGAAGATATCTCCCCCCCCCCCCACAAAGCTCTGTCTCCAATTAAACTTCAACTCAATCCATAACCCATTCCAATTAAGTAATCTATCAAATTATCCAAATCACTCATAGAAATCACAACTCCACTTAAAAAACAATCTACCAGATTCAAACAACCCACCAAATCACAAATAGCAATTACCTCAATCCCTACATTCCATTTCAATTCCTTTAAAGATCCGCAAATTTCACAACCACATCAGCCAATTTACTGTTTCTACTGCCCCAACATCTTCATTGTAGATCGGATTCCGGCGACCCGGACCCTAAATTGCTCGTGTTCGGTAATCAATCGGGTGTGAAGAAACTGAATGGGATCTCATCATCGCCAAGATCGTACTTGATGCAAAAGACAAACCCATTTCCTGTTGGGTCAAGCGTAGCCCGTCGCCAGCCCGCTGCTACTCTTCTGCGCCATCGCCGGTTCACCACTACTCTTCTGTGCCATCGCTAGGTCGAGAGGAAGATCAGAACAGGGATGTTGTGGTAGACGACGGTGTCCTTGGAGAGGATGCCAGTGGCCGGATCGGGCTCGGTGGGGGAGGGTGGAGCCACCAACAAGTGACGGATGGTGGAGGTGAAATCCATGGATTCATCTTACGAAATTTTCTTTACCATTTGAGATCTTTATATTCTGAGTAAAAAAAGGGCTCCAACTAATAAAAAAATTTAAGTTACGGAGGAAATTTGGGGTTTTTAAGGTATTAAAATCGATTTTTACGGGGCAATTTTGGTTTTTTTTTTTAAATGTAGGGCTCCAAAATAATAATAAAATGATTATTTGGGCTTTTTTTAAGGTATTAACAGATGTAAATTTGGGTTTTGGATGAAAATTTGGTTTTGGATGAAAATTTGGGTTTTGGTACACTTTAGGTTACGGGGCAAATTTAGTACAAAACACAGGGGTACCAAAAGGGAAATAAAAAAATTTTGGGCACCAAAAGGAAAACCTAAACCTTGAGGGCACCAAATGGAAATCCGTTTTTATAAACACAAGTTCATAATATTTTATCTCACAGATCATGACTTTTAGTTCATAAAAGTTGGTCTATTGGTTAATGTCCTTATATGGTTATGTTCATAACAATTGTCAAAAAAGTTCATTAAATTTAGGAAAATTCCTTTTGGTGCCCCCTAGGTTCTGAATTTTCGATTTGGTGCCCAAAATTTTTTCTTATTCCTTTTGGTACCCTCCTATTTTTAAAATTTTCCTTTTCATAACCTAAGCTCACTCAAATGTCAATTTTCATCCATCAAAATAAATTTTTTGTTAAAAAAAATTAAAAAATAAAATAGAAAAACCTACATTTTCTTAGTTTCTTACCCCTAAAAGTGATATCGATGCACATCCACATATTATTAATTTCTTTCCTTTCCGAAAAGTACGTAATTAATACTCCCAACCCAATTTATGTTACATTTCCAGCTTACACGACAACCAATTTGAGAGTATTGATCATCGATTTTCATTTACATGCCCATACAATGATCGTAAAATAAGGTTTTGGTGTAGGATGGGAGGCGATACCAGATTTGGGAGAAATATAAATATTGGTTAGTGTTAATGGCGATTTTAGCAATAAGCTTTGTGAGTTCATCGGAAGCTCGTTTTGCACCCATCACTTATGCCACCAGCGCTGTCGGTAAGGAGCGGTTAATTACTATAATTTCTTCTTAATTTTTGGTTCATTTAATTTGTACATACACATTGGATTATGAAATCATTTTATTGTATATATAAAACCACAAGAGAGAAACACTATGTCTTTTATTCAAGTATTAATATAGGTTACGTATATGATTTTTGTAGTTTATATGGATGGGAGTCCCGGCGTACCATTTTGACAAGGGATTTGATTCATTTTAGGGGTAAAAAAAATAAGAAAATGCATGCTTTTCTATTTTCTATTTTATTCTTTTAACAAAAATTTCATTTTGTAGATGAAAATTGACATTTGAGTGTGTTTAGGCTACGAAAAGGAAAATTTTAAAAACAAGAGGGCACCAAAAGTAATAAGAAATTTTTTGGGCACCAAAAGGAAAAGTCAAAACTTCGGGGGCAGCAAAAGGAATTTCCCTTAAATTTAATTCGCAATACTTGTTATTTTGTGTCATGTATTCATAAATGGTATTTTGTGGGTTCATGTCTTTATACAGTTAGGTTCATAACAATTGTCATAAAGGTTCATGAAATTTAATTGACAATACTTGTTATTTATCTCGTGTATTCTAGTTCATAAATGTTATTTTTTTGGGTTCATAAATTGAAATGTTAAAGCTCATAATAAGTTATCTTATAGTTCATCAATTTCTTGCTCCTAATAGTTAGTGTCGTGACTTTAGATTCATAAAAGTGGTGTAAGGCCCCAAGCCTTTAGAAGCGTTATCCCATGTCAACCCGAGGACTTCCCAGAAGGTCACCCATCCTGGTACTACTATCGCCCATGCACGCTTAACTTCTGAGTTCTTTGTCCTCACTCGAACTCAAACAAGGAAGAGTTCTTGTTGACATGGGTAGCACACAACATCTACCCAGGGGGATCCCGGTATGAGTGGGATCTGGGGGGTCGAGATGTAAGCACTCTTACCTCGAACTGGACGTCGGGAGGGTATTTCTGGCGAGCCCAATGCTGAAAAGGGGGGTGGGGAGGGAGAGTGGAGAAGAGGGGAGGAAAAGGGAGCAAAACCAAGACGCGACAGAAAAAGTACGCAAAAACTAAGACAAACTAAAAAAAACGAACAAACTAAACAAAAGAGAAGGGGGAAAGAAGCACTCCCTAGTAGTCGGGTCTTCCTTTTAGATCCAATCCCTTCTATCGCTCGACCACTGTAATCTTCTCGTGCCACTGGTCCCTGCATATGGCCACATCTACTGAAACTGCCAAAGTGGTGAGGTCCTGCTTTATGACTTCATTCCAGCTCTTTTTCGGCCGGCCTCTTTCCCTGAGAAACTCACTTGAGGTCAGTCTTTCGACCCTGTGGATTGGGGCATCTGGCAGTCTCCTCTATATATGCCCAAACCATCTAAGCCTCGATTCTCGGAGTTTTTCCCCTAGGATGACGACTACCCCCTTACTCCTAATCACCTTGTTCCTAATCCTGTCTAGCCTCGTGTGCCCACACATCCATCTCAGCATTCTCATTTCTGCTACCAACTTCTGCTCTTGCGCCTTTGTAGTCGGCCAACACTCTGGCCCATGCAAGATCGCTGGTCTAACCACAGTTTTGTAGAACTTGCCCTTCAGCTTGAGTGGTACTTTTCTCTCACACAACACACCCGAGGCGCCCCTCCACTTCTGCCAACCCCGCTGGATCCAGTGTCTAATATCTTCTTCCACGCTCCCATCACTCTACATAACTGATCCTAAATATTTGAACATCTCCTTTTTTGTTATGGTCTTGCCTGCCAAACGAATCTCCTCTTCAAGCTCCACTTCCTGACTGAACTTGAAATCTACATATTATGTCTTTGCCCGACTCAGCCTAAAACCCTCGGTCTCTAGCTTCTCTCTACAGGATTCCAAATTTCTGCAAACTCCCTCCTCGACTCATCCACCAACACAATGTCGTCGGTAAACAGCATGCACCACGGTACCTTTTCTTGGATCCCCCTCGTCAACACGTCTAGAACTATACCAAACAGAAACGGACTCAGGGCAGACCCTTGGTGCAAACCAACCCCCACTTGGAAAAACTCTGTGCTACCCCCCGGGGTGCACACACTTGTCAACGAGCCCTTATACATGTCTCACAAAATTTAGATATATGTCCCAGAAACTGCTCTAGCTTCTAAACACCTCCACAACAACTATCTAGGCACCCTATCATAGGCCTTTTCAAAATCAATAAATACCATGTGTAGGTTTTTCCTCCTCTCTCTATAGGCCTTTATCAACTGTCTGAGCAGGTGGATAGCCTCAATCGACGACCGTCCTGGCATAAAACCGAACTCGTTCTCTAACACTGTGACTGTCCTCCTCAACCTAGCCTCAATTACCTTTTCCCACACTTTCATAGTATGGTCGAGGAGCTTAATACCCCTGTAATTGTTGCACTGTTGCACATCCCCTTTGTTTTTGTACAGCGGCATCAGGCTACTAAGTCTCCACTCCTCTGGCATCCTTGTTGTCCGAAAGATAACATTGAAAAGTGAAGTTAGCCACTCTATGCCTCTCACCCCCATCCACTTCCACACTTCCACTGGGATCTCGTCTGGCCCCACTGCTCTCTTGTTCCCCATTTTTCAAAGCACATTTTGCACCTTACTCCTAGAGATGCGTCTGAAGAAGTGGCAATCAGACTAACCCCTCGCCTCTTGTGAGTCCACTGTAGAACCGTGTCCCTCATTTAGCAAGCCACAAAAATACCTCTGCCATCGTTCCTTTATCTGACTGTCCTCAACTAACACCCTTCCTTCCTCGTCTTGTATACACTTCACTATGTCTAAGTCTCTGCTTTTTCTTTCTCTTACCCTAGCCAACCTGTACAACATTCTTTCCCCTCCATTTCATCTAGGGCTTTGTACAGCCTTCCTTCCTCGTCTTTTATACACTTCACTATGTCTAAATCTCTGCATTTTCTTTCTCTTTCCCTAGCCAACCTGTACAACATTCTTGCCCTAGCCAACCTGTACAACATTTTTTTCTCTTGCACCTCAATCCCTTATAAATTATCGGGGTATTACAATCTCCCCCACTTAAACACTTGACGTCATCGTCAAAGCCTAAGGACCGCCCTCCGGGTCAAATGACTGTGCTCCAAGCCAAGCCAACTCGTAACACGGAGTCGGCTCTGATACCATTTTGTAAGGCCCTAAGCCTTTAGAAGCGTTATCCCATGTCAACCGAGGACTTTCTAGAAGGTCACCCATCCTGGTACTACTCTCGCCCCTGCACGCTTAACTTTTGAGTTCTTTGTCCTCACTCGAACTCAAAAAAAGGAAGAGCTCTTGTTGACATGGGTAGCACCTCAATCCCTTAAAAATTATCGGGGTGTTACAAGTGGTTCTATTCCATGGTTTCATGTGTAGGTTTCGAACCCAAATCATGTGCAATGACACACATTACTATCTCCTTTTTGGTTAAAAGGATTTGAAATGATTTTTCACAGTCATTACACAAAGATTAAATATTAAGTACACATCAAAAAGCACGACATCGTAACTATATATATATATGGGTTCATCAATACACAATTACAATGTTATAAGTCATAACATCTATACGAACAAAATCCCTCTTCTTCTCAACCCATAATTAAGCAATATTTCAAATTCTCCTTCGTCACCAAAACTCTTATGATAGTGGTGTATATAGTCATAAATTTTATTTATTATGGTTCATAAACATTCAATTATGATGCGTCCCTCATTACGGGATGCGACGAATCGGTGCGTTGTTTGAGTATTGGGTCTCGAAGTACATGGAGGAAGACTTGAGGGAACTTGAATCACCGTTGGAGTGATCGAATTGATTGAAGACACCAGAACAATTGCAAAAGTTCGAGAGCTTTGATGAAATATAATGGTGGCGCAAGCACAAAGGATAAAACAAGGACAAACCCTCAACTTAATTAAATCCTAAATATGCGCTGAATTGAAACAAATAACATAGCACCCTATATATAGGTGCGGCACAAATAAAGTATGAGAAAACCCTAATGCCTGCCTATGGCTAGCATGCAAGCTAGGCCCAATGGCGCGAGTCCAAATCTATCGGTGCAAGGCTCAATAAATACTTCCTAAATCTATAAAACCAACAATAGTAATGTTTGGAAATAGAAATCATGCAAAAAATACTAGAAATAGGATAGGTCGTCCGTGGCCAGCACCGTAGTGTCGCGACAAGGCCATCGCAAGTCTGCCGCGGCGCTGGCGAGGTCGTGACATGGCGCTGGCGAGGGCTAACGCGCTAGCGCGCGGCTATCCAAGGCTCCCGAGAACCTCAACTTGCGATCCGGTCTCGAGTCTTGGCACGCTGGATTGGTCTACGCTTGCGAGAACCTCAAGATGCGATCCGAGTGCCGGTGCTAGAGACGAGTCGTGGCTGGTTGGTTCCGATAGCTCGATGTGAGGTTCCCCGATGCCGAGGACGCACAAGGCTACGTGCGTTGGCGTGGAGAGGGGTGTGTCGTGGCCTGCGGAGAGGCGCGACACGAGTGATTGCGTCATGGTCTCGATGGTGCGAGCCCTGGCACGGGTGACGGGGCCATCCGAGCGAAGTGTGAATGACTCGGCCTCCTGGCTAGCATCCATAAGGGGGGTCGCATCACCCTCCCCCACTTGGTTGGGAAACTTCCCTGTTTCCTCATAAGTAGGGTCAACATAGGGGGAGAGGTCGGCAACATTGAAAGTAGAATGGACCGAATACTTGCCTGGGAGGTCGATCTTGTAAGCATTGTCCCCGATGCGTTCTAAGACTTGGAAAGGGCCGTCTCCTCGCTGATGTAGCTTGGTTTTCCGTGCGTCCGGGAAACGTTCCTTGCGAAGATGAAGCCAAACGAGATCGCCTGGGTTGAACACGAGACGCTTGCGACCCTTGTTGTGTTGTGCCTCGTATTGTGCAGCTCGGTGCTCCAATTGAAGACGAGTCCGCTCATGCAAGCGTCGGATGGCATCGACGCGGTTGGCCGCATCGATGTGCTCGCCGTTCTTCAAAGGCCAAGGGACTAAATCCATCGGAGAGTGCGGGTTGAGGCCGTAGACAATCTCGAAAGGTGTTTTCTGCGTCGCCGAGTGTTTGGACCTGTTATATGAAAACTCAACAAAAGGGATTAGATCCTCCCACCGGCGTGGGTTATGTTTGAGCACCGTCCGAAGAAGGGTGCCCAATGTCCGATTGGTCACTTCAATTTGACCATCGGTTTGTGGATGATTTGAAGTAGAAAAGAGTAATTGCGTGCCTAGCTTTCGCCATAGTGTTCTCCAAAAATGGCTACAAAATTTTGTGTCCCGATTACTAACAATAGTGCGCGGCACACCATGGAGCTTCACGAGATGCTCAAAGAACAAATTCGCGATTTCAGTCGCGTTGTTGTTCCCTTTGCATGGCACGAAGTGAGCCATCTTGGAGAAGCGGTCCACAATTACAAAAATCGAATCCTTACCGCGCCTTGTCATTGGAAGGCCCGTGATAAAATCCATGGAGAGATCTTCCCACGAGGTATCCGGAATAGGAAAGGGCGTGTATAGGTCGTGAGGTTGGGACCTTGATTTTGCGGTGTGGCACGGGACACAATCGCGGCAATACTTATGAACATCGGATGCCATGTGTGGCCAGAAAAAATGTTCACGAAGTGCTGCTAAGGTTTTGGCTATGCCAAAATGGCCTCGGCCCTCATGAGCTTCTTTGAGCAATAGATGCCTCACGGACGAGTTCGGAATGCAAAGCTTTCCGGCTTGGTAGAGGTATCCATTATCCAAAAAATAGAACTCATGGATTTGATTATGCTCGAGGTTCTCCATGATCGGTTTAATAAATTGATCATGCATATATAACTCCTTAATCAAGGAGAACCCGAGCAAGTTGGCCTGTAGTTGAGTTAGAAGAACGTACCTGCGCGAGAGAGCGTCTGCCATGACGTTCTCTTTTCCCTTCTTGTGGGCGATAATATACGGGAAGGTCTCCATAAATTCCACCCATCTCGCATGGCGTCGGTTTAGAGTCGTTTGACTCTTGAGATACGCTAAGGCGGCGGGGTCCGTATGAATTACGAACTTGCTAGGCCATAGGTAATGCTGCCATGTTTTTAAAACCCAAATAAGTGCATATAACTCCTTGTCATGCGTCGGGTAATTCAAAGTAGCCCCCGTTAATTTTTCGCTGAAGAAAGCAATGGGGCGTTTTTCTTGGAGGAGTACGCCGCATATGCCATAGTCGGAGGCGTCGCACTCGACCTCGAAGCGCTTAGTAAAGTTCGGCAATTGAAAGATGGGAGCGATACACAATGCATCTTTTAAGGCCTGAAAGGCGGCCTCATGAATAGGCATCCACTTGATTGTGGTTGCCTTCTTGGTAGGGTTGTGGAGTGGCCTGGCGATGGAACTAAAGTCCTTGACGAATAGCCTGTAAAACCCTGCGAGCCCTAAGAAGGAGCGAACCATCGTTGGGGTCGTAGGGGTGGGCCACTCTCGGATGGCGCGGATCTTGTCGTCGTCCACTCTAAGGCCATCCTTGGACACGACGAAACCAAGAAAGTTCGTCGTGTCCGTGCAAAACAAACACTTGTCTAAGTTTACATACAAACAATGCTCGCGAAGGCAATCTAACACCAACTTAAGGTGCCTCGTGTGAGAATCCAAATCCTTAGAAAAAACCAAAATGTCGTCAAAATACACGAAGACAAAACGTCCTAAAAATTTTCGAAAAACAAAGTTCATAAGCCGCATAAAAGTACTTGGTTTTGAATGTGGTCTTCCACTCGTCGCCTTCTTGCATGCGGATTTGGTGGTATCCACTCCGGAGATCTATCTTCGAAAACAAGGCGGCGCCGTGGAGCTCATCAAGCATGTCATCGAGCCTTGGAATCGGGTGCCTGTACTTCACTGTGATCTGGTTAAAGGCCCTGCAGTTGACGCACATGCGCCATGAGCCATCTTTCTTTGGCACGAGAATCACCGGATCCGCGCACGGACTCAAAGACTCCCGGACAAAGCCCTTGTCCAAAAGCTTTTGAACTTGTCGCTGAATCTTCTGTGTTTCTTTAGGTAAGGTCCTATATGCAGCCCGATTCGGAAGGGAAGCGCCTGGCATGAGGTCGATTTTGTGTTCGATCCCACGCAGTGGTGGCAAACCCTTCGGAAGCTCGTCCGGCATCACGTCTTCATATTCCTTCAAAAGAGAAACAATACAAGACTGCAGTGAATTATCCAAAGATTTCGTAATAGAAAGTAAAGGATACAAAATGAAACAAGAAAGACTCCCCTGGATAGATTTATCGATGTCACGACGCCTGGCCAAAAGGAGACGATCCTGGCATGTCCCAAGGAGGGATGGCTCGGCGTCTTCACTTGTTCGGGCAGGTTCCGGGGCGTCTTTTGGGTATGTGATAGCTCCTGGAATTTGAGGAGAAATGGCCTTGGAAACGCCTGTAAATTCATCCCGTAGCTCCTGGTAGCCCAATTTTCGTGCGGCGACGACGTGATGTGCAACGGTAGGCAAAGCTGTTGGCGGTCCCTTGCTTAAATTCATCTCCTGTGGGCGTTTTTTCTTCAATTTTGTTGTAAACTCTAATTGAATAGGTTTTCCACCAGAAACGCCTATAGACCCGTCATAAATCTGTTGGAGCCCTTGTTTTGAAAAATCCGCGGCGTTCGGCGCGTTACCGATGCCACGCGATGCAATCTGTCGGCCCGACTCCAACTTTTGTCGATGCTTTCCTTCTTCAACATCTTGGGAACGTGACTGAGGTGTTTTGGCACCAGAAATGCCGCTGGATTCGGAAGGCGTCGCTGGAGACGCCGTTGGCGTGGTGCTCGGCGTGGTGGTGCCGGTGTCGCTAGTCCTTTGCCTTTGCCTTTCGGCTTCATCCTGCAAAGCTTCACTAGGCGACATTGGTAAGAGAGTCACGCGCTTCCCGTGGAAATGGAACATGTAAGTGTTCAAAAACCCGTCGTGAAGCACGCGACGATCGTATTGCCATGGGCGCCCCAACAAGAGGTGTGTGGCGTCCATTGGCGTTACGTCACATAAGATAGAATCGGAATATGCACCAATTGAAATGGAAAATATTACTTGCCGGTCAACCCACTCGCCGCCGTCGTTGGATATCCATTGAAGCTTGAATGGTTGTGGATGCGGCGTCGTCGGCAAGTTGAAGTGATCGACAACCTTCTTGGAGAGGAAGTTAGCACAACTCCCTGAGTCTATAATGACGCTCAAGGACACATTATTGACCAAACAACGGGTGTGAAAGAGTTGTTCTCGTTGATTGGTTTTAGGTGCCTCTCGCATGCTTAAAGCCCGGCGAGTCACTAGTTGAAGCTTGGAGACTCCAATTGCATCCGATGGATCGCACTCCAATTTGGTTGAGTCGGCACTTGGCACCTCGATCTCGTCTTCCTCTTGACTTTCATATGGATCCCCTTGAGCCGTGAATAAGACCTTCTTTTGGTTCGGACAGTTCCTCATAATATGGCCGCGGCCTCCACATTTGTAGCACGCCATATCTCGGGCTCGATCGGCGCTAGGCTCGGCGTTGCGCGGCACGGTTGGCCCCTTGGAAGGCGTGGTTTTCGACTTGGATTGGGAACCTGTCTTAGCACTTGGCACGGAAGAAGGTGCACGGTTAGTAGAAAAACTCAATTGATTAGGGTTCGATGCATACCTCGTAGTTGACCAATTGGATTTGGCTCTCATTTCTTGCTTATGGATTTGCATCGCCGTATGAACCAAATTGTTCAGATCTTTAATAGGCAAAATTTCGAAACGATCTTGAATCGATTGCCTCAATCCCAATATGAATCATGTCCGCATAAGCGATGGAGAGACGCTCATGCCAGCCTTGAAGAACATATCCTCGAGTTTGGCAAAGAATTCCTCCGGGGTCATCGAACCTTGCTTGATGCGCATTATTTCGATCTGCATCTTGTCCTTATAATAAGACGGCATGTATCTCTTCTTCAAAACGTAGACAAGTTGATGCCATTCTCGAATGAGGGGCTTGCCTTTTCGAATCCTTTCGGACTCAAATCGGTTCCACCACGTACGAGTGGCACCATGAAAATATAGGCTCACGACTTCAACCTTCTCATCGTCTTCATACCCTAAATGTCGGAGCGTGTGCTCTGTGCCCTGCAACCACTCAATGAAAACATCAGGATCATAAGTGCCATAGAAGGGTTCGAATTTTACCTTGATGTCTCGGCGGTTGTGTCTTGGATCACGAGCCTCACGACGATCATTGTCGCGACGCGGACTGCGGCGCCAAGGCGAGTGCGCACGGCGATCGCGTCGGTGCCGAGGTGGGCCTCGATTGTAATCGTCGTCACCATCGTCCGGTCTCCGAGGACGCCTCGCGTCCCGATCCCTGTCGTGTCGATGCTTCGAGCCATCCTTGCGTGCCGAGCCATAGGCGTGGTCGTACTCCTTGCGGTTTTTGGCGAGGCGCGGCGGTGGTATCCAATCGGAAGGCCGATTGTCATGCTCTTCGGGATCCTGAACCTGCGGGTGATCAAAATTCGATTCATTAGAATAATCACTAAAATATTCATAATTATCTTCAAAATCAGTATATGGACTCCGAGCACTTTGATGTTCAAGATCGTCCTCGACTCTATAAGCGTCGGCGTCGTAGTACTTGGCCCCGTGCTTCCGCTTTGGGGTTTCGTAAACATACGCCGGCTGATTATGCTTTTTCTTTTGTTTCTTAGGGTCACCACTCGTGTGTTGACGTCTATACTCCTCGGAGTCATACTCGTCACCGGAATATACGTCGTACACTTGCGTGTCCATGTAATCTCGCGCCATTTGATAGCGATCCGCGGTCCGTGGACCACCATCGTGCTTATCATTGTGGCAACTTTCTTTGATCGACTCCATTCGATTGATGGTGCCGAATTGGGACGAAGGCTGCACATGTTGCTTTCCCTTGGCACGAGCTCGTGCAACGTCGTCCGTGGTGACTCCCGGATTGGCATGGATCTCGGAAGTGAGCACTTGAGCCGCAGGCACGGTGTGCTTCGATCTCTCTTGGCTTTCGGCTAGGAGACGCTCGAGCTCTTGGATGCGAGCCAAAGCCTCGGGGGAGAAATTTTGATTGGTTTGTTGCGACGCCGGGTTGTTGTTGTCCCAGTTGTCCTCGTTGCCCGACTCCGAGACCGTACCTATAGTAACACCAGTCATCGCAGTAAGATGTTCACAAACAAAAGACAACGAGTTGAAGATTTGCTTAAGTCAAGCCGACCGTTAATGTTCAAACCACACGAACAAGGATTGGCAAGGCTAAGGTCACTCAACTCGATCTACCAATATGGCTACGAAAACAACAAAGCAAGCAAGGCAAGACACAAATTAGGCAAGCAAAACCGAAATCACAAGCAATGCACTCGGCGAAATATGGTGCCCGAATATAACCAATGGATTCGGATAGATCTTGCCTTATTTTGGCTTGCGATCTTCCAAGAGAATTGTTTTTTTAAACACAATCGACTACCTTACCTTATTTTGGTTTGTGATAGTCGAAGCACCTTCTATGACTCTAGGCTCTCTCTTCTAGAGCAATCAAAAATAACACAAGCAATCAACACAAGTACTACGCAATGGTGCAAGATAGAAATCGGCAAAACAAAACCTATTGTGCGAACAACTAGCAAGACAATGTGTAATTTTCACCGAAATCAATAGATCAAGTGAGTAAGGACAAGGCTGATTTTTTTTTATAACAATTAACAAATGCAAGAAAAAAAATTTGGGCCCTAGATGGAGGTTAACGAAGTGGAGGATGAAATCTAGGGTTAATGCAGTGGGATGGATCGTGTGAGAATGAACTAGAAAGGGTGAAGCGAGACTTACTCAAACCGTGGCTCTGATGCCAGTTGATGTGTCCCTCGTTACGGGATGCGATGGATCGGTGCGTTGTTTGAGTATTGGGTCTCGAAGTACGCGGCGGAAGACTTGAGGGAACTCGAATCACCGTTGGAGTGATCGAATTGATTGAAGACACAAGAACAATTGCAAAAGTTCGAGAGCTTTGATGAAATATAATGGCGGCGCAAGCACAAAGGATAAAACAAGGAGAAACCCTCAACTTAATTAAATCCTAAATGTGCGCCAAATTGAAACAAATAACATAACACCCTATATATAGGTGCGGCACAAACAAAGTATGAGAAAACCCTAATGCGCGCCTAGGGCTAGAATGCAAGCTAGGCCCAGCGACGCGAGTCCAAATCTATCGGCGCAAGGCCCAATAAATACTTCCTAAATCTATAAAACCAACAATAGTAATGTTTGGAAATAGAAATCATGTAAAAAATACTAGAAATAGGATAGGTCGTCCGTGGCCGGCACCGCAGTGTCGCGACAAGGCCATCGCAAGTCTGGCGCGGCGCTGGCGAGGTCGTGACACGGCGCTGGGGAGGGCTAAGGTGCTTGCGCACACGGCTGTCCGAGGCTCCTGAGAACCTCAACTTGCGATCCGATCTTGAGTCTTGGCACACTGGATTGGTCTACGCTTGCGAGAACCTCAAGATGCGATCCGAGTGCTGGTGCAAGAGACGAGTCGTGGCTGGTTGGTTCCGAGAGCTCGATGTGAGGTTCCCCGATGCCGAGGACGCACAAGGCTACGTGCGTTGGCGTGGAGAGGGGCGCGCCATGGCTTGCGGAGAGGCATGACACGAGTGATTGCGTCGCGGTCTCGATGGCACGAGCCCTGGCACAGGTGACGGGGCCATCCGAGCGAAGTGTGAATGAATCGGCCTCCTAGCTAGCATCCATAACGGGAGTCGCATGAGTAAACCTCTACCTCTCCTTGGAGGATTTTCGAATGAGTGTTCGTTTCTTTATTCCTTAGTTCCCTTCAGGTTACAAGGCCGAATACAAACTTCTCTGTTCCTACAAGGACTCTCTCCCTAGGAAACACTAATGTATTCTCTCAACCCTAACCCGATGAATGCTCACAATCAAAGACAAAGCGAAACTCAAACCTCTACAGCTCTTCTGTCTCTTCTCTAGAGTTCCCCTAGACCTAGGAACTCTTTCTCTCTTCACCGTCGTCGAGATTAGCTCGGCGCCGGGAACTTTTCACCAACTTTACGATCTTAACTTGTGTGGTGTGACTATTGAAGGGTTTAAATAGGCGTGATGAGAAACCCTTATCCACTAGAGGTATTTCTCCTAAATACCCTTTTTGCCTTGCTCTCCAAGTATGATTCCTTGAGTTGACATGTGACTCTGATTTGAATTTGAAAGGTCAACTCTTGAATCAATCCAGACCGTTGGATGGTCGTCTCCTTCCTGTTGTTACTCTGAAGGTTTGAGATGCCCTTTTGTCCGGAACAGACAGGGACCCTAAAAACGCACTGAAATGTTGCTTTCACGCATGCTCCAGTTCCCATCCAAAGGGAACTCTCGTCTTCTCGGTTCCCTTCTCCTGGGAACTCTTCTTGACTTCTGAGGGATTCATGTTCCTCTTATCTAGTTCCCATTGTGTGGGAACTCTATTCTCTTCTGAGGTTGGTCACCTTCTTTTTCGTCGTTGCATTAGTTCCCATGGTGTGGGAACTTGTTAATTTGTGCTTTGCTTTGCGACGTGCAACCTGTTCTCTTCTGAGTTTGGTTGTTCTCTTTTCGTAGTTGCATTAGAGTCCATGGTGTAGGAACTTGTTAATCTGTGCTTTGCTTTGCTACTTGCAACCTGTTCTCTTCTGAGGCTGGTCATTCTCTTTTCGTCGTTGCATTAGTTCCCATGATGTGGGAACTTGTTGTTTTGTGCTTTTACGACGTGCAACCTGTTATGCTAAAATACTTGACAATTGGCGTTAGTTCCTATGGTATTTGTCATTATCAAAACTGAGGACGTTGTTCCGATATTAATGAACGTGAGTTCCTAACACCAACTCAACACTTTCCCCCTTTTTGATGATGACAAACCCATAATAAAATGACAAGTATTTCATTCAACTTTATGCTCATGCAAGTTCTCCCTTAGTGTGACAACATATAGATTTCAGGGGATTCCACTTATGTGGTCATGCAATTCCTACTTGGCAGATTTTGTGAAATTATTTCCCCTTAGCAAAGGCCATAACTACATGATACTTCAAAAATAAAACGCATCTCACACATTTTATCCTTTCCCCTTTTGGCATCATCGAAAAGATTAAGCATAAATTGAGAATGCAAGGAAAGCACAATCATTACTAGAAAATAATACTTAATGCATTCAAAGAAACAGTTTATACAAGCATAGAGGAACAAACAACTTAAGGCCTTTAGAGAAGGTGTTTAGATCGGCTAGGGAGCATTTTGTAGGGGTCTTGTTCATGGGTTGGAGGAGGAGGAGGAAGGCAACTTCTGTTGGATGTCTAGACTAACGTCAAGGATTCGCTCATTGAGACGATTGAGAGCTTGAAAGATAGAGGTGCAATCTCCTTGTTCGAGGAACACTGGTTGTTCCCTTTCTTCAGTTAGTTTCTAGGAGTGCTTCATTCTTTGGATATTGGACATATCCATTTCCTGTCCAAGCTCTTCTTCCTCCTTTGGATGGTAAACGTCATTCTTTTTCATAATTTCTTTGACCACAACAGCGTAAGGAAGTCCATGGGTTTCCTTGGCAACGCACTTGCACATGTGCATGATCATTATTCGGGGTAGGTTGATCTTTTCCTTGTGTAAGAACAGGTCTAGGAGGATGGCGTCGTTGGAATTGAGTGTTGTGCGCTTCTCCTGTCTTGGAACCACCACCCTGGTGATATACTGATGTGCCATTTTGCCCAATTGACTCAATCCGTGAGTCAGGATATCCTTTCCTTGAGTAGGAACATGTCCTAGAAGTCTCTTGAAGATTACTTCTCTTCCATCAGTATTTTGCCATGGCTTTTGAGGAAGAATTGCAAAGCCTTCACTTGGTACTTGAA
Organism: Fallopia convolvulus; assembly: GCA_964016875.1. Classification (NCBI taxonomy): domain Eukaryota; kingdom Viridiplantae; phylum Streptophyta; class Magnoliopsida; order Caryophyllales; family Polygonaceae; genus Fallopia; species Fallopia convolvulus. The sequence goes on from OZ024729.1 coordinate 34,614,904, forward strand.
GTATTTTCTTGATAGAAGCATAAGTGAAGGTGAATTCATCATCCCCGAAGATGCAGCGAGCCACTAGATTAAGATCAATTCCCTGTATCAGTTCAAAGTTGGAGAAGAAAAGCTTGACTTGTGAGGGATCCACTTTAACTAGTTCCGAGCAAAAAGTATCCCATTGTTGAAAGTGGATCAGCTCTTGCAGTTCCTTGAGATCGTTTTCTTGAAGGAACTCTGAGGTGACGACTAGTGGAACCACCAGCTTACTGTCCCAAAAAGCAGTAGTTCCCTTCCTTTTCTTTTCCTTTGTAGCTTCTGTTTTCTGCTTCTTGCTCCCTTGTTTCTTAGATCCTCGAGTGGATGGACGTCCAGAGTGTGGTTCTGTGAGTCCAATATGAAGAAGAGGTCCCCTGTTTTCTTCTATCTCGTCCTCATCTTCATCCACGTTGATTATAACCTTTCTGTAGTTGAGCGCATGGAGTTGTTCAGAAGAAAGAGGGGTGAGTTCATCTTCAAGCTCTTCTTCCTCATCTCCAATGAGCCTATGCTTTCTTTTTCTGGTTCTTTGGTCGGCGGGAACTGTGGAGAGAAGGTCTTTGGGTTGATCAGGTTTGGGAGCAGTTTGCTTGGATGTTCCTTCAGCAGATGAGAACTCTTCTCTCTCGAATTGTGAGAGGGTTTGATCAAGAGCTGAAGTGGACAGATCTTTGTATTGAGGTGTGGGAATGTGATCGACTTTCTTTTGTAGAAGGGTTGGTTCTTTGGGAGATTAAGATTGAGCGGTTGTGTGGTTTTGATCATTGGAGTTGGAAGAATCTAGGACATGTCGTTTAGGGCTGAGACTATCGAAGATTTGAGTGTGGTGTTTCGGAGAGGAAGTGGGAGCATGTTTGAGAAGAAGAGTAGATGGATTTGTTTCTGTGATAGTGGTTGAGGATCCATCTAGCCTTGTGGTGAGAACTGGGATATTGGATCTTGGAGTTGTAGGAGGTGAGTTTGGAGGAGTCAGACCTGGTAGACCATCTCTCTTTCTCAAGAGTAAGTAGAGGCGCTCCTTGACATCGAAGATGTATTCTGGAGTATGTGTTTCAGGTTCAAGGCTTTCGAGGAGGGCTTCTTTGAGATACTCAGGATCCTATTGTAGGAGACGCTCGATGAGAGGGTTTGGATGGAGAGAGGAGTAGGGGATTCTGTTAATAGGTTGTCCCTGGTTCGCCATTGTTGTGGGATCAAGAGAGGAAAGGGAAGGTTAGGGTTAGGGTTTGCAGAGAGAGAGAGAGAGAGAGAGAGAGAGAGAGAGAGAAGTGAAGAGTGAGAGAGAAGGCTTTGGAGAAGACAAAGGAAGAGGGAGAAGGAAATGATTAAAAGGAGTGAAAGAAGGTAAAAGGGTGAGGGATTAGGTGAACCAGAGTTTCCTTGAAAGATGGACCCAATCTCTTCAGAATCTAACTAGACGGATTCTCTTCCATCACAAATTTAATTCTTTCCAATTTACAAATCTCCACGTGTCACAGATCTGTCCGGTCAAATACCCGGTTTCCAATGTTGCTTCTCTTTCCAATAATGCAGATTTGAGTCGTCTAAGCTAAGCTATCCTTGTTGTTCCCTTGAGATATGAAGAAGTTCCCTTCTTCTCCAACCTCACGTCCATGAACAATTGATAAAGAGCCAGGTTTGGATACATATTGGGCTTTTGTAAAAAAAAACGTGATAAGCAGAGGTATCCAAACTAGAATGGGCAGGTCAAAAGAATTTAACATCCAGGTAATTGAATCTTGTTCAAAGGGTTTTTAAACAAGTAATGGGCTCATAGGAAATGTTTACTTGGATTTGTTTCAGGGACTTGTTATATGATCAACCATCATTTCGGCTTATGATGAGGGATAACAAAGATCAGGTTGATCATTTTGGGCCGAAAGAAATTTTAAAGCTTAAGAGGTAGTTCCCATGCAAGATAATAAACATGCTTCATGCAAAGAGTAATTATTAAAATGAAGATTGCTAAACCATGCAATTCCCTAGTCATGCCAAACCCAAACTAGTCAATCATAAGGGCAATAATAAATAGGGACTTGTTTGATTTAAAGCTCTCGTCTCTAAGAGCATTTGAGGTGCTCGCAGACATGTCTATCTCATGCATAGAGAAGTATCCACAGTCTACTTTTTAGTCCCACATAGTTTCACAAGATTTCCATCAAGGGAACTATGGAATTTTCATTTCAAGAAAACTTTAATAAGAGGAGTTGATTGTCATACCTTAGTGGTGACCTTTTGTTCCCAAGGGTCCCTATTTTGTTTTCCTCATGTATCTTCTTGATTGATCCTAGGTGATTTAGTGAGAAATTCTTTCAAAGGCTTCTTGATTTGCTCTAGTGTGTCGCAAGAGTTGATTTCCTTTTCATCTAAGGTACCAAAATTGACAAAGGTTGTGCGGCATTGTTCCCTTGTTCCTTTAGTCGAGGAATGGGTGATCTCCATCGACTTCCTGTGTATGGTGAGGTGGGGTTATTCTTCTTCTTCTTGGTCACGTCGTTGGGAACAATTTCTGACAATGACCCACTTGATATCCCCCCTCGCTACAACCTGCAAAATCAGTTAGATTTGGGGACCCATGCAAGATCTCCTTTGCCTGGATCAAAACAAGTTTCTAGATTAATATTGTATAGCATTTCTATCAGGTCTTGTATACGAATAGGATTCCTATGGGTAGGCAAAGCGTTCCTATTGTTGGGTACTTATCATTGCTCCATGGGGACTCCCTTTTCTCGGGTGTGAGAATGATGAGTTTTTCTTTTGAAAGTGCATTTTCTATGAATTCTGCATTTCGATTAGGCTTTATGGACTCTAGACTCATTTCCCTTGCCTGACTTAAGATCCCTTTTGTAACTGGCCTTCCTGGTGTGGTACTCATTGTTCTCGTTCTCTCTCCCTTCAAGCACACTAACCCTTTCCTCTAAATGAACGATGTTAAGTTTTTGGCTTTGAAGCTCATGATCCCTACACTCATTTTTCTCTTTCTCTGAGCGAGAGGGACTCCCATCCTTTGATGGTCCCTCTTCATACGCTACTTTATGATCAGAGGCAACAGATTTGATTTTAGGAAGGGTTTCTTGAGATTTGGTTATCCATTCAATGGGTCTGATCTTGTCACAGAGAATGCATGCAGACATCTAGGTTTCTCTCAGCTATCTTAGACATGAGCTCTTCACTAAGCAACAATTCTTGATTGAAGATCTCTCTCCTAAGGCTCTCATTTTCTTTTAGGACCTTGGCTTGGGGAATGGACTAATCTAGACATTCATGATTTTCACACAAGGTCTTGAACAACTTATCTCTTTCACCTTTGATATAGCTGAGTTCCCTTTTAAGAAGAGTGACTTGATTAACAGAAAGGTTCAATTTCGCATCAATCTCATCATACCTTGAACCAGTTTCCAATTTTTTTTATAGCAAGAATTCTGATTGATCAAGTTGGTTTCTCATTTTAATGTTCTCATCTAATATCTTAGTCAACAGTTTTAACAGTTCAAGTTTTTCATATTGAGATAGAGAGTTGAGAAGAGTTTCAGGATTTACCTCATTGGGTTGTTCCCCAGTGGTCTCCTCTAAGGCCATCACGCAAATTTCTGATGTTATCCATGGTTTTGTCTCTTCTTCGTCATCGTATTCACTCCAAGTTGCGATGTTCGCCCTTTTCTTGCCGTAGTTGGAACTTTGCTCCTTTGTTCCCTGAGGACAGTTTTTGGCGAAGTGCCCTTTCTCAATGCACTTGTAACTGGAGGCGTCAGCGGCATCTACGTCTTTGTCCTGGTACTTGTTGTCGAACTCATAGTTCCTGCTTTCTCCATTGGAGTTCCTCTTGAATTTTCCTTTCTTATAGAAGTTCCTGAGTGCCTTTATGACAAGCACCAGTTCCTCGTCTTCGTCTTCCTCAGATTCTTCGCACTGCTCTTGAACAGATTTGAGGCCCTTCTCCAGTTTAAGTGCTATGTCTTTCGTTTCCAACTCTTGTTGCATGTCTTATTGCTTTCTCTTCTCATGCCCAATGAGCTTACCAAACACTTGGTGAAGCATCAAGTTTCTATTCTCAGGATTTTCTTTGAACATGGTCCAATCATTTGCCCACTCAATTGTCTGCCCATTGAACAGTTGTTGCACCTTTATTTTGTCGGAGATTTCTTGCTTGGTGATACCAAGGGATGCTAGTTTTGAGCAGAGGGACTCGAAATGTGATTGATAACTATCAATCGATTCACCCATCCTCATTTTGAAGTTGAAGAACTCCCTTCTGGCGTTCATTTGGTGATCTTCCCTCAGATCGAAACTTCCAACGTGCATTTGTTGAATGACTTCCCATATTTCCTTGGTTGTTTCCAAGTTAGCAACGTTGTCACTATCTTGCTCGTACATCACATTGTTGAGGTACATCCTTGCCTTGTAATTGGCCTCCATGCATTGCCATTCGGTGGGACCCCATTTGGACAAGTCGTTCTGAATATTTGCGTTGACCTCAAAGTTCCCATGCTCTATGACACACCAGGCTTGGTAGTCATGACTCCTCATCCAGTCACTCATCTTGAGTTGCCAGTTCTCGAAGCGTCCAGCGATGAATCTGGGAGGTTTGTTGTACCCAAGTCCAATCTTCATGAGTTCCTGAGACATCTTTCCAAGTACTTGCAAAGACTAACCAAGATCTAGAGCATCTGCTCTGATACCAATTTTTGGATCGTTGGTTAGTCTAAATCATTTATGGGAACTGTATCGAACAGTTCCCACACGTAGTGGAATAGACAAGTAAGGAGGTAAACTAAGTAATAGAGACAGTTCCCTAAAAGAGGAACCCCACAGCGATCAACTAATCGCGTGAGTAAACCTCTACCTCCCCTTGGAGGATTTTCAAATGAGTTTATTTTTCTTTATTGCTTAGTTCCCTTCAGGTTACAAGGCCGAATACAAACTTCTTTGTTCCTATAAGGACTCTCTCCATACGCAACACTAATGTATTCTCTCAAACCTAACCCGGTGAATGCTCACAATCAAAGACAAAGCGAAACTCAAACCTCTACACCTCTTATGTCACTTCTCTAGAGTTCCCCTAGACCTAGGAACTCTTTCTCTCTTCACCGTCGTCGAGATTAGCTCGGCGTCGGGGACTTTTCACCAACTTTACGATCTTCACTTGAGTGGCTCTTTCAGCTCTTCTCTCTTAGTGTTTGGATTCGATGAATGTGAAAAGTGAGCAGCAAGGTGACTCTTGAAGGGTTTAAATAGGCATGATGAGAAACCCTTATCCACTAGAGGTATTTGTCCTAAATACCTTTTGCCTTGCTCTACAAGTATGATTCCTTAAGTTGACATATGACTCTGATTTGAATTTGAAATGTCAACTGTTGAATCAATCCGGACCGTTGGATGATCGTCTTCTTCCTTCTGTGACTCTAAAGGTCTGAGACGCCCTTTTGTCTGGAACAGACAACATCCCCAAAAACGCGCTGAGATGTCGTTTTCACGCATGCGCCAATTCCTATCCAAAGGGAACTCTCGTCTTCTCGGTTCCCTTCTCCTGGGGACTATTCTTGACTTCTAAGGGATTCCAGTTCCCATCGTGTGAGAACTCTATTCTATTCTGAGGTTGGTCGCCTTCTTTTTTGTCGTTGCATTAGTTCCCAGGTGTGAGAACTTGTTAATTTGTGCTTTGCTTTGCGACGTGCAACCAGTTCTCTTCTAAGGTTGGTCGTTCTCTTTTCGTCGTTGCATTAGTTCTCATGGTGTGGGAACTTGTTAATCTGTGCTTTGCTTTGCGACATGCAACTTGATCTCTTCTGAGGTTGGTCGTTCTCTTTTCGTCGTTGCATTAGTTCCCATGATGTGGGAACTTGTTGTTTTGTGCTTTTATGACGTGCAACCTGTTATGCTGAAATACTTGACAATTGGCGTTAGTTCCTACGGTATTTGTCATTATCAAAACTGAGGACGTTATTCCGATGTTATTAAACGTGAGTTCCTAACACCGACTCAACATAGCGCTTCTATGGGTCCATGTATACCAAACTTGTTAGCAAAACTAATATCATTTTATCAAAGAAGAAACAATGAAAATTAGAGAAAAATCAGGAAAATTAGATATGTCAAAACCCTAAGTTGTTCATTTGGGCATTTTATCAAACACATAGTGTGTGTTTAGATGAACATTTATCATTAATCTAGATTTTCAATCAAAAACATCAAATTGGAATGCAAAACATACACAACCTTTATAGGTTTGAGTAAAATTAACAACAAAAAAACAGTTCAAAGAACACAAAACACGACGAAATACATGAAAATCGAAGTGTCAAATTCCAAATTTGAAAAACCCCCAAATACAAAATTGAGACCTTACAAAAACAACTTATACCAAACTCCATGAATATTGAACTTCAAATGAGGCCGAAATAAACATAAAATCAAGCCAAAATAGAAGGAGCAAGTGGCAATGATTATGGAGAAGTACCAATCGAAATCTCGGATGAAATTTGGGTAGTCTAGTGGATGAAGATGGCGCATGAAAGATGGCAATGTAACAATGATCTATTTTTGTGGAGGAAAAGGCACAAATACTCGTAAGTTTAAAAAAATATAAAAGGAGGTGTGCCTCTTTATGTCCGTTGATTTCCGAGATCCAACGCACCAGATTTGCTCTCATTTTACACCATAAGATGAATTTGCATCTGATCTTAATTCTAAATTATAATATGTGGGTGTATTTTTATATATTTTAAAAATAATTTAAATTATAATATGTGGGTATATTTTTATAATATGTGGGTATATTTATAATGGTTGTTTGGAGCGGTGCAAAATTGTAAATTATAATGACAGCTCGTGGTTGTCTGGAGTGGTGCAAAATTGTAAATTATAATGACAACTCGTGTGTGGACAAAATATACGCTTGTAAAATATTGTACCTAAATGGATTTGAAGCCAAAGGCAACTATAAATCTATAATTGCATTTTAAGGCAAATGTAAAGCCGAATTTAGAACGATTTTCTATGAGGATTTGGTACAAAAAGGCCAGGGGAAATTACGGAAGTCATAACATGGATATCAATGTAAGCGAGAAATTGCAAAAGCAAAACAACACACTAATACAAAGCTTTTAACATATTCGGTTACAAAATAGGGGGCGAAAATATTGCACAGGTGATAAACTTATGCATGCTCTTTTAGGTTGTACCCTAGTGCAAATCAGGGACAGTTATTGTACATGAGGAATAGGTAATATAGTCCCATTATTTCCTACCTCTCAACAAAAATTGTGCTCTTGTGTCTAGGTTCAAAGTCGTTTCTAAGAAGCGGGCTAAATCTTATGCGCCTGGGGAAATTTATGTGTATATAACTTCTTCGATGATAAAATGAATTTAGACAATAAAGAAGGAACAAATTGAGAAGCTCCATTCGTAGTGTTAGTGCACAAAAAATCGGTCTTCAATGCACTAATTGAATGCTCCTTCCTCTTTTGTTCCACGCCGAATCTTCTAACCTAAAACCTACAAAACAATGGACACAGGGGGCGGGGACCCCCTAATCCACCTCTGATGCCTAAGTCAAAAGAGAGATCTGTCGTTTCGAGCGTCGAGGTACAACGAGAGAACGGCGAATCCCTGAACAGTCGAGCTAAGCGAGTATTAGCCTGTTCAAGTTTTTAGAATATGCCGATATGCACATGTGGCTCTCCCTACACGCGTGTATTTATAATGGAAGAAGGAGATCAGGGGGTCGACTTTCTATATCTCCTAGGGCTCGTCGGATTGCTTAGAGCCCAAGCTAGGAATATTTCCCCCTTCTCCAAGTTTAATTCCATCATATTTGAAGGATAGAATCTTCCATTAAGTTGCACAACTACCATACATTTAATAATATGGAAAATAATAAAAATAATAATAAATACGCAGTAATTTAAGAAATACCTTTTAAAAGCGAAAATAACTATGGTAACTATGGTTGTTTTACCCGCTCACATGTAGTTCTCCTAATTTGTCGAAAGAGACAGACTAAAAGCGGGATTGTAGTTCTCTAATGGCCGCCTTTAATGTTCCCAGCTACCCCTTCCAACTCATCTTGTAAGCTCAACATCCAAAGTTTCATGAATTCTCCTTGCAATTTCTTGTACGATTCACCAATTGTGGCTGCCTCTTCCAACCTTTTCTCTCTATGAATGGGTTTTACTCCCTCCGTCCCATTGTTCACTTTCCTTTTCCGTTGTTCCAATGTATTTACAATACTTTTTCCTTTCCTTTTTTATCTATACTTTTCTTACAATATTACTCTTTTTCAATATATATAGGCTGATGAAATATACACACGGATTTTTTTATATGCGTACAACACTCATTCTAAACGAGCGCTCATCCTGGTGAAGCGCTCACCATGAACGAGCACTTCACCAGGATGAGCGCTCCTTCACGATGAGCGCTCGTCCTATTTGAGGGTCAATACAACGTGGTATTATTTGAATAAATCATAACTTATATCATTCTTTTTATAGATACAATTTTTTATATTAGTCTTTTTCATATTTTTACAAACCCTTAAATATTTACTTAATAGATTTTATAATATAGATAAAAATATTATCCTAGATTTTATAATATATAACGAATATATATTACGGAATAAAAATATAAATTCAATAAATATTTTTTAGAATATATGATATGTATTAGTACATTGATATATTTTATAAATTAATTTTGATAAAAAAAATTACGTGAATCACGTGTAATTACTTGAATAAAACTATTTACTCTATCTTTCTTATAAATATTTGTGGCAAATTTATTGTTCTGATTTTAAATTAGAGTTTTATTCATATTTTTCTATGTGAATTACATAAAATATTCCAAATTATACAATAATTACCCGTACCAACTAGTTATTATATTTAAGTAGAATTATTAATGTGATATTATTGAGATAACTTTGTTATAATTAAATCTAACAAAGTATATTTTTATTCATTTTATGATGAAAATATTCCTTTGATATTATTGAAATGAATTTGGTATTCCTCTAATCTAACAAAATATTCTTTAGGTTGATAGTGTAGAAATATTATATTATTAAATGTCGATGTTCTATTTTAAATTAAGTAAATATATTTCGATTTTTTCTGGATAAATTAATTACATAATATTGTGGTCATAGTTGATATAATATGATGAATCAATTTATCTATAGGTCACTAGGATAGATTTCTCATTTGATTTTTATAACGAGCATGTGTGAGATGATCGACAAGACAAGTTTGTGTGACACTCCAAACGAATTCAGAACGGGGCAACCCGGATCCACCCGTGTAGTCGACAGATCAACGATATTGTAGATTGGTGTTATGTAGGCTTATATGTTTTTGTAATTTGACAATGAAATCACCTATTAATTTTTTTATAATTTTAAAATGAGATTATGTATTAATTTTTATGAAAAGTGTGGAACTATATGTTTATGAAATTATCTATTGAGGTATAGGGTTTTAGGGTTTATGACTTAGAGTTTTAGAGGTTTAGGGTTTACGACATAGGGTTTAGGGTTTACGACAGGGTTTTAGGGCTTAGGGTTTGGATTCTAGTCCCACTTCATATTAAAAAATTAATTAGCTTTAATCTTTGATATTACATCATTTATTTAGCAACTTTTGCAGTATCCTTTGGTATTACACACAAGACACAACCTTTGATATTGCAATATGAATTTAAAGCCATTAAATTATAATCATTGGTATTACAAATAAAAGTAAAAATAAAAGAAGATAAGATCAGCCTTTGGTATTCCAAACAAAAGATAAGATCAAATTTAAAATATAACATTTGACATTATTTAGCAACTTTTGTAGTAACCTTTAGTATTACACACATAACGCAACCTTTAGTATTACAATATGAATTTAATGTCATTAAATTATAACCATTGATAATACAAATAAAAGTAAAAATAAAAGAAGATAAGATCAACCTTTGGTATCAAATGAGAAATCTATCCTTTCGTATTCCACTCTCTTTCACTTTTGCGTGATCACATCACAATTCCATTCACCATAAAGCAAAAAATAAAAGACAACTCTCAAATTTTTGAAAAATAAGGATCAATCAAGAAACCCTTGGAGATGGATAAAGACAAAATTATACATATTCCAAAGAATCTTCTGTCTACTTATAAAAAAATATAAAGTAGGAAAATGGCAATTAATGCTTATGTATTTTATACAAACTACATGATTTTTTTACACGGTGAAAGATAAAAAAATGGAAAAAGAAAGAGAAAATCTACTCATTAATTTTACAATTGATATACAATTGAAATAACCCTTCTTCTAAGACCGTTGATTTCCTACTTCAATTGTTGGACCATTAGAATCTTCACATCAATTATTTAAGTAATGACTCATTATGTCATTTTTTTATGAAATCCAATGGATTTATAAGAAAGTCAAAAGGTTTTTATTTAATGCAAGTATAAAATACCTAAGCTTGGATTTACTTATTACACAATAATTTAAAAAATATATGTTAAATTCATTGAAACAAAATGTATTATAATAAAATATGTGAAGGGACATTTTATGGTAATTAAAGTCAATTAAATTCATGTAACACCCCTATTTTGCAACACTGGGTATTACCGTCAGTGACCTCGGACTTTACCGTCCAAAGTCACCCAAGGCTTTATAATGATATTAAAACTTATAGAAATGCGGAAATTTACATAAACGTTACATAAATAAACGAATGCTCACGAATGAGACTTGGTTCTTTAATTGAAGATGAAATTAACTAAAAGCGGAATTTTATTTATTGATAAGAACTTTTGTTCATTACATTGAAAGTCATTTTGCAAATGATGTAGCAGCGGACAGTAAAGCCCATTTAGAAACGGTTGAAAAGACGTACGTAAAAATACATGTATGTTTCTCCAAGACAAATCATATGATGATGATTTGCTTGGTTAAAATAGAAGAGCGGGTGCACTATCTTCTGAATGCTTTGCTCTTTGAAAATTCCTTCCTTCCTTCATCGTTGTCATGCCTTGACCTTCTATCCTTGTATACTGCTTCTCGAACCTTCTAGACTTCGTCTTCAACACTTCGGTGTACATTCCTACAGTTTGGCATTTGTCGGAAGGGCCAAAAATACCAGGCAAAAATGCGGAAGTAGGGGAATTAGTCTAAGGAGACTAAGCAAGTGAGAAACGGAACTTCTCAAGGGTATTTCGATAATTTATAATATTCGAGAGATATTATCGGGATGTGTTTTAAGGTATAGGTCTTTATGTGGGCCTTATCGGGACAGAGAAGAGTATATCTCGAGATGAGATAACTCGTTAGTCGAGAGAAGAACTACGAGATTGTAGACTTCTTAGAATAGAAAGTATGTTGGGAACGTTATTAATTCACACAAGTTTTTGAAAATCTCTCGCGCCCTTGCTGACGGAGAGCTGAATCGATCATTTGAGACCGGTCCGGTTTTGGATGTCTTCTAAATGTGCATTGACACTTATCTTATATTGTGACGAAAAATGTCGATTACGTTAATGATTTTTAAAGAGTGTTGGGGGGGGGGGCTTGCATGGCCCGGACCACTTAAGGAAAACTCAGTTCCGACACTTAGTTACGGTGCCACTCATCCCTCCTTGCAATCGGAGCGGACATAGATCATGATCTTGAGAGTCGTACTTTAAGCGCACAGACATACGACTTAGTAAATTATATAGAGGCGTCGGGTTAATCCCGCACCCCTCACTAGTTCGTTCGAACCGTTCTCTTAACGAGACCGTAAACAATCAAGGTCACAACAAGACTAGCATAATAGTCCTATCAAATATTAAATAGCGGAATAGCGATGCCGATAACAATGGGGTCATTATATCTAACAATCGATAATCCTAGGTTCGTTTATTATTAGCAAACAAGTTGTTCCCAACATCAAGAAATTTCACGAAACGGATTTATTAAGGCTACAAGGAAAAATTTCACTTGTCTTTGCTTGTACGATAGAGGATTAACGAAAGAGCGAAAAACGTTGTTCACGAAACGGAACGGGAGCTCGACCTATCGACACGGAATATACGAACGAGCTTTAATAAGAATTTTCTTTAAATTCTTTTAAAGTTTTGGAAATCTCTTATATCCTTATTACAGGAGAATTAATTTCTAAATTATTATAATAATAATTTAGGTGGAGATGAATAAAATAATAATATCTTCTATTATTATTTTATATTCGTAATATCCTTTTATTTCTTATAAGTTCTTTATTTCAATTTAATTATTATTATTCTTTGAATATCAAGGTTTAATAATATTTAAATTATTAAATACTTATTAACTTAAGGTTAATATTCATTTTAGATTAATTTATTATTCTTTTATTATAATTCAAGCAATGATAATATCTTTATATAATCATTAAGATATAGTTTTCATAACTATATGAAATGTTGTTTTTATAAATTCTTCTTAGGATATGAAAAAGTCTAAAATGCCCTTGTCATTAAATATCTTTTATTTTTCTTATTATTATCCTATTATCCACCTTAATCATAAAGTATCTTTTCAAGACTAGGATATATTATTGTTATATTTTCCTCTTATCATACTTCTTATAATAAGACATGTATTCCTTTTTATTGTTATATTTTCCTCTTATCATACTTCTTATAATAAGACATGTATTCCTTTTTAAGATATAAATGGCATTAAGATATTATATTAATATAATTATTCTAGCCTTTTACTTACATGGTAAGTTTCCAATATTATGTTAGAAGTAATTATTTCATACTTTTCATATAATATTATCAAGAGAAATTCCTTATCTTATTAAAAATGGGTTTCCATGTCACATGATTTATAAATATTTTATTTGTACAAATATTATAATATTACTAGTATATCTTTTCTAACAACTTAGGTCTAGGTCTTTATTTATATTATAAACTTTAAGTAATATACACATACTATTATAATATTCTTTCTAAGTATATAAAATTAGTGATATTAACCCATTATTTTATTTATAAGGATTTCTATGTCTATTGAGATTTTATTTTATAAAAATAAACATGCATAGTATTAATTATTTTTATGTACAAGGGAATTAATACAATTGGTTTATCTTCCCTAACAACTTAGATCTTTTTATATTTATAATTACTTCCAATAGAATATACATATTATTTATATTACACTTTCCATGTAAATGATTTAATGATGAAAAAAAAACATTATTTTATTTACAAAGGATTTTCATGGTCTAGGGATATTATTTTATAAACTAACAAGCAAGCTAGTTTTATTCAATTTAATTAAGTAAATATCATATAAATGTGAAAAAAATATTTTATAAATAGTTATAATTAAAATATAAGTCGGAAAATTATACCGAGCGAAAACGAGAGTGGAAAGGGCACGGATTTCGAGGTGGCGAGCTTATGGGTTTCTTCTTCTCTTTTCCCCTTAAAATAAATTCTGATGGGCTCATTCTTGACTTTTGGGCCTAAAATCAGCCCAAAAATAGCCCAAAATTACCCAAAAGAACACATCTCCTTCTTCCTTTTTAATTTTCACGTGAAAAATCAGAACATCGACCACAGCTCCTCCATCTCTGATCTGCGGCGGCCTCCAGCGGTGGTCCTGGCGGCTTCGGCGGCGACGCGTGGTGGTGGTGGCGCCTAGCTGGAGGGGCGTTGGTGGTTTAGCGAGGCAAGGTGGCCAAAATAGGGTTTTTGGGATTTTTTCTAAAAAAATCAGCAACTTAAACAATTAAATTAGGCTGAAAATCTTTGAATGAGAGTGAAATTAGGAGAATAGAATGAAGAAATTGTTGTGTTTTTACCCATAGAAGTGGCCTGTATTTATAGTGGTTGAAGAAAAACCACAATCCACATCCTCTTGGTTTTGACCACTCATGGAGTATTAGATTCATTGTGATTGGGGAAATTTGTGTTTCTTTGGCATGGTGGAAGAAGGAGATTGGGATAGAAAGGAGGTGGAGAGGAGGTGTAATTGGTGAAGAAGAGAGGTGGAGAATGTCACCATTGGACTTACGTCAAATCAAAATCCCACCATGTTAGTCTTTCTAACAAGAAGGGGGAAGAAGAGAATAAGATGATTTAGAATTATTATGTTGATAGAAAGTCACTATAGCATAGCGGATTTGAATGTTTGTTAGTTTATTATGGGTGCAAGAGGTCTCGGGTTTGAATCCCCCTCTTGACACCTTTTTATTTTGCCTCTCCTTTTATTTTTACTTGCTTTGTAATATGACATTAAATAAAAATTCGAAATTAATATGAACTATCTTTATTTGAATTTTTCATTTGTCACTTTGATAATCTTGTATAACCTTTTTATAGTTTATTACGAAATTTATAAGAATATTTAAACTTTCTATTTAAGAGATAAATATTTAATTAAGTACCCGATTTGCTTAATATATTTAATGAAATTCTTAATTGTTAGTGTAATAAACTTTTACAACCTCTTTATAATTTAGTATGAAATTATAAAAATTATTAAGTTCTCTACTTTAGAGAAAAAAAATTTATTGGGATAAATATCCGTTTTATTATATTTAAAATTTAGCGGATATTACAATTCAATAGTAATAATAAAACTTAATTGTCACGGTTTTTTCTTGTATAGATTTTGAAGTGATAGAAAATGTATGAAAGCATGTATAATGTACTCTTTAGAATCTGCTTCATCTAGATTTATTATTACGTTATGTTCCTATACATATTTTGAATGTCAATTTTTTAATAATTTTGTAATGCATACATAGGTGTTTAATAATGAAATTTAGAGATAATAATAATTATTAGTGTTGTAATTTTATAAATTTTATGAGTTTAATAAATATAAAATAGAAAATAAACAAACTGCTATTATACAAAATATATCAAGTTCTTTACTATTAGAGGAACATGTGTTTAACAAACCTAATATTCTACTCTTTCATTATATAAACTCATATGAGAATGAGTTATAAGGATTAAATATAAGAAAGAGATAGATAAAATGCATATTTCAAGTGTCTGATGCAATAATGTTTTCTTGTATGATTGCAATATTGCTATGTGGCCCCTCATATGAGAATAATGTTTTCTTGTATAAATTGTCAATTAATTTACAAATTTAAAAGGACTTATATTTTTAAAAAAACCAATTTCTACTTAATTCCTTTGT
This sequence comes from Fallopia convolvulus, assembly GCA_964016875.1. NCBI lineage: Eukaryota > Viridiplantae > Streptophyta > Magnoliopsida > Caryophyllales > Polygonaceae > Fallopia > Fallopia convolvulus. The sequence goes on from OZ024729.1 coordinate 34,630,113, forward strand.
TACAAATAATCAATTACTTTATAGAATTTGAAAAGACATAAAATTTAATAGGATGAATTGAATATAAAAATTCAAAGGGCATAATTTTTTAGTTTTTAATTCCTTGCCATAAATTGTCAATTAGTTTACAGAATTTAAAAGTTCTTATTTTTAAAATTTTAAATTTCTAATTATTCCCTTTGCCATAAATATCCAATTGCTTTATAGAATTTGAAAAGACATATTTTTTATTTTTTATTTTTTATTTTTTATTTTATTTTTTATTTTTTAGTAATTTCCATAGGAGACTAATGCTCTGTTTGGTAAAACAAGATTTTTAAGGCGGTGTAGGTTTTTTAGTAGGTTTTTGGGTAGGTGGTGGCATAAATATATATTACATAGTAATTGGAAGTTGTAAAGTGGTAGAATTAATTAGTACTAGTTGTACCCGTCGTACCATGTACGACTACGATTCGGTATTTTACAGACATTATAAATAGGATATTATTAAATAAAAATATATACAATTCAGTATTTTGTAGACATTATAAATAAGATATTAATAAATAAAAATATAATGTAAACTTAAATATAATTAATTTATTGCTCATAGAATTAATGTATACTTTTTTAAATCAATATAATTGATTAAATTTAATGTTGAGAATGAAGATATGTTATTAAGATAAAATAATTACATTTCTCTTTTTCCTTGATGATATTTCATAGACATGTAATTAAAAAAAGAAGATAAAATATGAATAAAAAAATTTATATATTCAAATATGGAAGAGATAAGAATTTAAAAAATAATAGTTAACTTAATAAATAAGATATAATAAAATATGAAATATAAAGATATTTTAATTATATAAAATATTTAAAATTTAATTAATTTAATTTAAGATGGGACCAAACTCATTTTGTGGTTCGATAATATAATATTTAATCTTATCTAATCTTTATTGTAAAGATTAGATAAGATTAAATATTATATTATTCATATTTTATTACTTTCCATGTACGTAAATTTAGAGATGATCAAATATTTCAATATATCTATTAAATATTTTATTATATATTTTTATTAATTTTAAACATTAAAAATATTTATCATTAATTTTTAAACATAAAAGAAAATCAATATATATATCTATAAATAAATTCGTCAAAAGATATGTGCTAAAAGATTTATATTTATTTTAAAATATTTTATCTTTAATACTTGTATAAGGAAGCTTTCAAAAGACATTGTTATACTAAATAGATATTTTTTTGATGTTGGAGATAAATCTAAATAGTTTAAAGGAATTTAATAGAAAGAAGTTATAATAATAGAAATAAAAATTATTTTTTTAAATATCAGGTGAGGCCAGAATCGTTCTGGTGGCTCGAAAAGGTATAGCTTTAATATATAGTTATAGATTTGAAATTTTAGATGGGCAAATGAGTAAATGAAAAAATTAAATTGCTTAGGTTGTATAGTTAAGGTGATGACAAATAGGATAGAGATATTTGACTTTAGTTATAGTATATTGATTGATTAGGATTTAAAGTTTGTGAAATTTAGGGTTTAGAGTTTAGGAGGTTTAGGAAAAGTATTAAGATTTTAGGAATTAGGTTTTAAGGTTTGGTGTTTAGAGTTTAGAGAAAGGGTTTAGGATTTTCAGATTTAGGGTTCTAGGGTTTCAAATTTTAGGGTTTAAAGGTTTAGCATTTTGGGTTTAGGAAAAGAGTTTAAAGTTTTAGGATTTAAGAGGTTTAAGATTTTAGAAATTTGTACTAACGCTCAACCCAGATGAGCACTCTTTCAAGAGGAGCGCTCTCCCAAAAGGAGCACTCTTCCAGAGAGAGCGCTCCAGGAGAGTGCTTTTCCTGAGTGATCTTCCCGGATGAGCGCTCATCCAGGAGAGCAATTTTCCTGAGCGCTCTCCCAAGATGAGTGCTCTCCTAGAAAGCGTGATCTCTTGTGTGCGAAAACAAAAAAAATCCCGTGTGTATAAAGTTCTCGCGTATATATATCTACCTCAATACTATTTTTAATCATTTCTTTTTCTCCTTTCTGTTTCTTCCAATCTTTATCCATCGACATCACAATCTTTCCTCTCTTTCTATTGGCTACATTTTACTCTTTTTTTTCTTAATTTGTTTGAAAATGTCCTTTTAGGACAAACATTATGTGGGAGAGGTAGTAGATAATCACTTATCTATATTACTTTAAAGTGACAGTTTATTTAAAAAAAAATATGCACAAAGTTGATTGCAAAGTACTCAAATAATCCAAGCCCTTTTCAATCCGCCATTTGCCACTACGCCATGTGCCCCGGAGCTGTTATAGGACTCTTTTGAGTGTTATATGACTCTTTTGAGTGTTTGTAGTTTACACACCTCTGCTTTTCAAGTGTGTTAGTTGTATCTCTTCGCTCTCTAATACAAAGTTTACCGTTAGCAAAAAAAAGTACTCAAATGATGATGCCCTCTCAATGCAGGCATTCACAAGCCACAAATTGAAAAGACTAGCCTAGCCGCAAACATGGGCATGATTGATGTCGATTGACATGCTGAAGTGGAATAATGTTTTCATCTAGGCTTTTCGATGGTGAGGCCGGCCATCCTAGAACTTGCACATGACTGAACATCTGACATCCAAGGGTTTCAGTTGCCCACAATGGGATCCTCAAGAATGGCATGCAGCGCAACAACAGACTTGAAGAAAACTGCAAATCATATACCAGAAAGGAGCTCTCGTGCAGCAGGATTTAAGATCCAATTTATCAGAATTTGAGGGAAAAAGAGTTACAGTGAACAACAAGGTTAGTCTGGACAGAAGCAATGGCCATGTCAACACAATAGGTCTATATTCTTAATGCAGAGTCCGTCCACTCAAGAGGACGGCATAAATTACTCTTCCTTGATTAACACAAGAAAGCCCATCTCTCCAAAAGGACCACGTTTATGCAATCCATAATAACAAATCAAGTTTATGAAATCTGTAATACCATCAGCATTTCACAAGGGAAGTATGGAGGAGGAGGAGGAGGAGGAGGGCTGATTTTTACTCCCTCTAAACGAAGACAAAATCTTAGCACTGGAAGAGAAGGACCTCTTCAGGGAAACAGGCGCCTTTTGCAAGGAGCGTCCAATTGTAGAGCTCTTCATCAGTCTAGAAATGCCAGAATCTCGACTCTCTTCCTCCATCACCTCCGCCAGTTTCTCTTCACCATCATCTACATCAATCACAACAACAGCTTTGCTAATTGCAGAAGAAGCGGAAGCATCCAATGAAATCGTCCTCCTTACAGATTGTAAATCTTCACGGGCCACTCTGTGATTCTCGCCCAAATCGCTGAATGCCCTTTTCCCCCAATTATTATCATCATTCTTCAGAATCTCGGCTATCCTGAGATTTCCTCCTCCTCCTACTTCTTCTTCTTCTTCTTCTTCGACATCCTCATCAAGCCGGATCAAGGGATTCTCCATCCGGGCAGATCCGGATAGAACCGGCTCACCAGAAAAGTGGTTCACCACTGGGGATCTACACAATGGGCAGTTCTGATGCGATCTCAACCAAGTATCAATGCAGCTGATGTGAAAGGCATGAATACACTTGGGGAGAAGCCGGAGATCATCACCCTCTTCAAATTCAGTCAAGCATACAGAACAATCAGTCCCCTCCACCAACCCATCGCCCTTCTTATACTTGACGGTGGTGATCGATTCGATCGCAGACTCCGGGAGACCGACCGTCACGATTCGCCAGATCGGGTGGTCAACGGGGCCGTGATCTTCATCAATAAACACCGCGTCGCCGGAGATCGCCGCCGCCGTGGGCTCCCTCCTGCGCCCCCAGCGGCATCTGAGGAGGATCCCGCAAGTGGTGAGGATCAGAAAGGCGACGCCCAGCGCGCATACCGCCGACACCAGGTAGGGTGTCACGTGATTCTGGCCGGAATCGGGTGGTGGGGGAGCCTGCAGAAGCGGCGGTGCCGGCGGTGACACGTAGACGCAGCTCCAGCAGTATTCGAGCATCGATGATTCGTCACAGTTTGTGTTCACTGTGCAGTTGTAGAGGCCGGCAGCGTCTGCTGCGAACTTTCTTTGAAGAGTCGCCATTGATGGAGATGCCAAAGAGAGTTGTGCTATGGAAGGAAGAAAACACATGAATTCGCCATGGGAACACGTCTTGATTCCTAAGAAATTGTTTGGACTTTTGAACCAATTGATTGGTATGGATGGTTTAATGAAATTAGGGTTAGTCCAATGGAAAAAAATAAATACAATTTGATGATTGATTGCTAGAATCGGTGAGCAGTTACTATTTACTACCGGTGCTGGTTTGATTGGGGTAGGTAGTAGACGAACGAAAAAAAATACTGAGGAAAGGTAAGACTATTTTCATCAAGTAGAGCTAGACTAAAAACTAAGCCAATAACAAGCTCAAGGTTATATATGTTAAGGAGGTTGATTTACATAGAAATGAGCCTTATTATGAAAATTAAAAACAAATGAGAATTCTTGAATTTGAGAAATGGATAGCTAAAATTAAAAGAGATAATGACAAAATGGTAATTTTGATAAAAAAATAATAAAAAAACGATTTTTCTTATTTTCGCTTGTTTTTGCCAAAAAACACAAGCGCCCCACCGCGTCAATGGAATCGAGCGGTAAAATGTCACACCCAGAGGATCGATGCACTAAGGGATGTCGATTGGTACGGGTGTCGGTCGAGTCGTATATTATCACGTGTCGCTATATTGCTTGACATGTGTCTCCTCTTCCTTTCACGTTCTGTACTTAGGGTGGGGCTCCAAACTAATGATTAAAACCCAAGCAAGTAGCGATCTAGCGTGTTAGATCGCCAAGCGAGCAAGGATTGTCGTAGAGAGCGCCAAGCAAGCAAGGAGTGTACCTCGTTAGACCGTCAAATGGGCGAGTACCGCGGTAGAGATTGCCAAAAATGGTAAGGCGTCTAGTATTTTTTTTTTTGAAGAAATGAGGTACTAGCTCATTACATAGCCAACACTAGGATGCCCATACAATACAAGGCCACCCTAAATCATCACTGCGGATGATCTTTAGAAAATCAAATAACAGAGGATGAGTCTGGATCCAGACATTAAAACTAGAAGAATCCAAAGGATCAAACAGCGATCCCAGGAAAATATGAGAAATAGCAAAACTAAGATCCGAAAAAACAAAACACCTTCTGGCGATAAAATCCGCCGCCGAATTACATTCCCTGAAACAATGAAAAAACACCACGCATGGAATAAAAGCAGCAAAATGACGGGTGTCATTTACAATAGCTTGGATTTCTCAAGGAACTTTCCAAATATTTTTCAAAGAATTAATAAGAACCAAATTATCGCCCTCAATAATCAAACGAGACGGATTTAAAAGAACCGCACTTTTAAGACCTTCAAGCAAGGCAAGGGCCTCAGCCTGCAGAACAGAAACAGAGCGAATGTGTTTACGGTCATAGCACAGGATTTTGCTATTGTGATCACGGATTAAAAAATCTGTATAAGTCGAATTATTTAAACGTTTAGAAGCATCAAAATTTATTTTTAAAGAGTTAACTGGCGGTTTCTTCCATACACTATTATTTTTCCTTTGAGGACGAGATTTGTTGTTACGAGCGGGAGTACCCATGGAAGAAACCCATTGGAGATGTTGTGAAAAAGCCAAGTCACAAGGAGGAAGCATAGTCAAGAGCTTACCTGGATTAAAGATTTTTAAATTTCTATGGCCCCAAATAAACCACCACAAAAAACAAAGCACATTACTATTTTTATTCGATTTTAAGGTAGATAGCAAATTGTCAGAGAAATTATCCGAACCTGAAATATAGAAAGTGACATTGAGCATAGCTTCTAATTTAGAGATCATTTTTAGGGTGAAAGGACAATTAAAAAATAAATGGTTCAAACTCTCATCAACAGAGTCACATAAGGAGCAAGTACTAAACACACAATTGAAATGCCTATTTAGACGATCAGTAGTTGGGAGACAATCTGCACATGCTTTCCAAAAGAAATTTTTTATTTTAGGAGGAAGAGAAGATTTCCAAATCCAAGCAAAATCAAAAGCAAACTCAGGATGGGAAGAGTTAAGCATAGAAGACACCGAGTGAGCGGAGAAATTTCCATCAGAAGAAGGAAGCCAGACTAATCTATCCAAAGAAGGAGAGATGGGAATTCTAATATCCGAAATTAAGTCAACTACGAAGTCTGGCAAAATTAAGTGTAATTTTTCATAGTCCCAGGAATGATAAGGGGTTATAAAAGAGGAGACTTTTAACTTAATATTAATATTATCAAAGTAGGGAAATAAATCAATATTTGGAATCCAAGGATCTGTCCAAAAATTAACAGACTGGCCATTTCCTATACTCCACATAATACCTTTGGAGAAATATCCCTAAGATTCATTAGTCTTCCAAATTGCCAAGAGCAATTTTTCTTCTGATATTGAAAGAGCGAAAGAGTGCCAAGATATTTCTCGGAAATGATACGAACCCAGTAATTGTGAGGAGAGGATAAAATTTTACAAAGAAGCTTCATTTGAAGAGACAAATTATTATTCTCAGCAGAGCGAAGGCCCATTCCCCCAGACTCTTTAGGAGAACACACCTTCTCCCAGCTAATCAGAGGATGGTGATTGGGTTGGAATTTGTTCCAAAAAAAATATTTGTTTACTTTATCAATATCACACAAGATTCCCTTAGGAAGAAGGAAACTTTGCATTAAGTAGTTCACTTGGCCTAACAGATTAGATTGAATAAGGACAGCCCGACTGGCCTGAGAAATAGAATTCGCTTTCCATTGAGATAATTGTCTTTTAAGTTTAGTAATTGATTCTAACAAAACAGAATTTTGAACCCTCCCTTTAAGGATAGGAATTCCCAGATATTTTTCCATAGAAGTAGTAATCTAAATATTTAACACAGAAGCTAGAGAAAGAGCCGAAGTTCGAGGAATGTTTTCCGAAACCTGAAAGCTACTCCTATGGTAATTAATCGAAAGGCCCGAGATTCTTGAAAAATTATCTAAAAAACTTTTAGTATAATTAATGTTTGTATGAGAAGCATTTGCAAAGATAAGAGTATCATCAGCAAAACTAAGGAATGGTAGACACGTACCATTCTTAACTAATTGTATGCCAACAAATTTAGAGTCGAGGGTAGACTGAAATTGCAGTGTGCGCGCAAGATATTCCATAGCAATTATAAAAATAAAAGGAGCAATTGGATCCCCCTGTCTAATACCACATTTGGGTGAAAACTCAACCCCAGGTTCATTATTAACAAGAACAGAAGAAGAGGAAGTAGAGATGCATGTCATAATAAGACTAACCCATTTGGAATGGAATCCAAATTTGAGAAGAGTTAATTTAATGAAGTTCCAATCAAGTTTGTCATAAGCTTTTTCCATATCTAATTTAATGGCCATCCAGCCTTTTTTTCCCTTTTTTCTTTCTATGAAATGAGTGAAATGTTTCATGCGCTATAAGAATGTTATCTTGGATAAGTCTTCCTTTCACAAACGCCCCCTGTAGCGGATGAATAAGAGCAGGAAGAAGTGTTCCCAATCGGATAGCTAATACTTTAGTAATAATTTTATAAATGGTGTTACAGAGGCTAATAGGACGAAAATGGTTAATAGTTAAAGGAGCATCTATTTCAGGAATAAGAGTAACAAAAGATTTATTAACGCATCGAAGCATATGTCCAGAATGAAAGAAAGCCTGAACCGCTAAAACAACAGAGTTGCCAACAATATTCCAAAATTTTTGGAAAAAATCTGCATGAAAGCCATCCGGACCAGAAGTTTTATTTGGAGCAAGATCAAAAGTTGCAAACTTTATTTCTGCAGCCGATGGAGATTTAATAAGCATAAGATTATCAGCTGTAGAGATTAAATTTGGAATTATATCAAGATCAGTCGGAAGGATAGAACAAGAAGAATTAATCAAAAATCTATGACTAAGTTCTTCCGTTATGTTCTGCGAAATCAAACAATGATAAAAAATAACAACACCTTCATGAGTTTGGAAAGAAATAATTCTCTGTTTATAAGAACGTATTTTAGAGATTAATTGTCTTTGAAAGTAAGTTGATATGGACTCTTGGAATGGAACCCTTTTTAAGGAATGATATTGTAGTAATCCTTTCTTTGGAATAAAGGATGTACTAGTAATTTCTCTATTAGTTGATATTTGTTTTCATGTTGTCTTGAAAACTTAAATCTCTTTGAGATGAGATAGTCAAGTGAGGACTTTAAGCAGAACTCCAATGGGTCTGGGGTTTGGATATGTAAATTAGTCTTAATATTCAATCTCATCCTGATAAGTTGTTGGATATAGAGAGTGGACACGTGAGGATATGTTTTTAATCCTAAGAGTTAGGTTACTCAGCAAGTCAAAATGTTAAGTGAAGTCTAAACAGTTCTTTGATGAAAAAGACTGAAAATTGTCAATGGAGACAATTTTGTTGGAAATTATTGGATTAAAGGTATTATTATCCAATATGTTGGTATAGTAATGCATAAGAGTGTAGTTTGAAGTAGTTGAGAGAGATAACTACTTTTGAATGTCAGTATGCCCAAGCTGAGTTTTGGTTGAGAAAAGGATGTAAAGGATTGACAAGATAGGTTATTATATTGTCATTTGTTGGATAAATTTCATATTCTTGGTTAAAGTAATACTGAGATTTTATCTCAATAAGGAAATTGAGTAAGGATTTCAAGTAATCCTTGTTAATAAACTGATTTGAGAAGGACTAAAGATTTAGTTTGGATGACAATAAGGTTGTGTGAATCCCCTAGGATTTTATTCAAAATCTGATGACCAGATCAAGGAAAAGTAGTATGGGAAGGTAATATTGTTTAAGATCAATGAAGAAGATCAAGAAGGTAAGATACCGGGATTTGTTATTCAAGATTATGGATTGCTTGGTTTTGAAACTGTTTATGTGTATCTATTGTTGTTAATGAGCTTTGAAAGCTGATTTCAAAGGAAGCATATTTATTTGCTTAGTTAGTTCATCCTGGAACAAGTAAATGTATAAGGTTTTTAAGATAAAACTTTTGATGGACTGACATGAAGCGAAATGTCACCAAGTTCGTTTTGGTATGTTTGGTTTGTCTGGAAGTCCTGTTTGAGCATAGAAGATCAGATAGAATGTTATAGTCTCTTCCTGTTTCAGAATGGAAGTGGGGAGATGTTTCAATGGATTCTTATCATTAGTCGTTCAAGACTTAATGAAAGAAATATGCAATATGGAGGTTGTTAAGAAACTCACAGAGAGTGTTCTTTTTAATGCATTTAAGGTGACTTAAAGAGTACAGAAGTTAGCCGAGGTGTTCATGTATGAAGTTTTCATCTTTATAAAACTCTGAAGATTTATTATCTCTGATTGAGATGAATGGTTCATGTCAAAGTTTTGAAAGGAGTGACATCAAGCTTTGTGGAGTGAATTGAATTTTAGCGCTGGCTTCCCTCATCAAAGTGATGAATAATGCAAAGAAACAAATTCAAACTTTTGAGGACATGTATTCTGGATTCCACATGAGTTGGAATGGTAGTTTGAGTTTGAGTGATTTCACCTATAAGAATTGTGATCACACGATAAAGAAATGACTCTTTTAAGGCTTAGTAAAGCTGGAAGTGTTGGTTGTCAATTTGTTGGAATGACAATGTTGACAAGGTTCTTCATGGGCCAGACTTGGCCAAGAGAACAACAACTGATATCGCACTAACACGTTCAAGAGTGTTAACTACTCAAAAGCATCAATAGTCGTGTGTTGTTTTAATTAGAAAGCATGTTGAGTTCACTGCAGAGAACAACGTTTTTGTTCTAGTATCTGCCTTGAAAGGCGTATTCCGCTGAGGAAAGCAAGACGACGTAAATGCTCGCTATGTTGGATCTGTTGAGATACTGGAAAGAACTGGTAAGCTTGTTTATCAGTTGGCATTGCCACTTTCAGTGCATTCTATCTATAATGTCATACTTGTGATTCTTCTAAGATAGTATGCGTTCAATATATCTCATGTACTCAACAATAATGAGATGGATATTCAACCAAATGACACATGTGAAGAAGGGTCAGGTTGAATCGTGAATAAGAAAAAAATACCTTTGGTTAGGCTACCTTGGCCTAGTTATGGAGGTGAAGAAAAGACTTGAGAAACTAGACAGGAAATGCCGAGCCATTTTTCCAAAGTTAATGAACATTGTAAAGAAAAAGTTTGGTAACTAAGCAATGGTTGATTGTGCTTGGTGCAGAAGTAACAGTATGTTTTTAAGGGGGTACTACAAACTTCTGTATAGGTTTGTAGTGGTTGTGTGTGCTTATGCTATCCTTCCTTGTGATCTGAGTTCTCCTTGGTTTCGAGGACGAAACCATTTTTAAGGGGGTACTAATGTAATAACTGCAGTTTTTGAGGATATTTTTGAATTTTTCTCGGATATCCTTTTAACCTTTTTGGTCCATTTTAACGCTTAATCCGATATTTTTTATTGGAGATTAAATCCTAGAAAATTGTTGGTGACATCCTAAAATCACAAAGAAATGATTTTATGGATCGGTGTGAATTCTAGGATTTTTCGATGGAAAAAGAATATTTATTGGATAAGTCGTCTTTTTAATTATGTACCGGAAAGGATTTAAAATACGAAACGGAAGCCTTAAAAATTGAAGGTAGCAAGATAAAATCATGAAAAATTGGTTTTATTGGTCTACATAATTTACGGGACGTTTTTCGTTTAGTGAGTTTTTCCACCCGAGGTACATAATTTTACCGCTTTAACGCGAGTCCCGTTCCGGGACGGAAAATTGCCTTTGACCGTCTCTTGCTTAACGTATAAGCATGTTGGAGATAGAATTGGGGAAAGCCTTTGTTTTTGACTTTTCAAAGTTTATCAACTTCATCTCTTTCCTTCTCCAAAAGCAAGCCGAGAGAGAGAGCACGGACGGAACGACGAACTCGGGTTTGAATTCGGTCCTCACCGCCGGCGATTTCCTTGCCACCTCTTCCTAGCCAACCACCCTAGCTCCTCCCTCAGCTCCACCTCCTCTTGTTTGTGTGAAGCCAGCAGCCGAAACCAGCAAGCAAGAATCAGGTCGGAACGCCGGACTCGGGGAGAAAGATGCTTCGTCGCCGGTCTTCTTTGCCTCGCGTGTGACGCCGCCGGTGGTCGCTAGCTACTCCGACCACCACCCACCGCAAGGGCCGCTGTCGGGCAACGCCCAGCCACCCTCGGGCTCGGGAACCGAGCCATGATCGAGCCAAACGAGCCATGGGTTCGAGTGAAGGTATATACGATCGAAATTAATTAGCGGATTGATTGTGGAGCCACTGTAAGGGCTTTTCGGTTCCGCTTTGCTAATTAAATTTATAGTTTTTATAATCTTGTACGGTTCCATAGGTTCGAACCGCTCGAGAAACAGACGTCCGGATCTTCCGTTATAGCGAAGACAAGTTTTGGTTACTGATTGGCAGGTAAAGGACTTCGGATAATTACTCAGGATTCGTTGTTAATCCGTTTGATCCGAGATTTGGTAATCTTTAAGAACTGTTGCTGATGAACACTTTTTATTTAGAAAATTATTTCAAAATTGAAGCGGATAATTAGTTATAATTCCGCCAAGATGGCTCCTTGAAGCATGATAACTAAGGATTTGTTATATATCGATATTCGGAAATTAAATTGTTTATCGATTAGGAAGTTGTAGGAGTTGAGAATACAACTAAGAAGTGTTTCTGTGAGCTCGTTGCTGAGAAATCCTTTGGTTATATTTGTCAGAAGGATGATAAAGATTTCTGTTGGAATCGCTGAGGACGTTGAGCAGGCCTTCTAAGGCAAGTGGACGGTTCGCTCTTGCATTAATATTATTAAATGAGGAATTGAATCCCATTTAATATTTGTGTTGGGAACAACTTGTATGCTTAATAAAATATGATAGGTTGTTATATTGTTAGAAATAATGACCATGTTGTTTATTCAGTTTGCGCTAGAACTGGATTTAGGTCCGTTATATGCGACCTTGTATGTTGTCTCATGCTGAGGCATTGTTGTGAAGTAAATTAGTTTCAGGGGTAGGAGCCGAGTCTCCGATGACCTCTTTATAACACAGTTTATGTTGGGAGGTTTAGCTCGTTACTATCATATCCCAACATTCGGGTCATGACTCATACCTCGCTCAACGCCAAAGGAGGTGTTCGTGCACTCTAGCTAAGTGCAAATTGGTACTAGGTGTTCGTCAATGATCATGGAATTCATCCCTCTCATCTTGACGTCTCCATGTACAGGTGGATTCTCTGCGGTTTTAGCCGCTTAAAAGTTACCAACTTGGTTGTGAAAAGTGTTGAAAGTAATACAAGATAAGTGCGTTAAGCACATTAATGTACCCGAATGGTTAGTCTATCCGACAACCATTCTTACTCCCAGTTATGAATGATTCTTAATCAAACTCTGATTAAGTCAATCTGATTAGTCGATGAAGGCTTTTAAAAATATTGTGTGATTAATATAAGTTCCCAACAATTGTTCATATTTCATAATGGAACCGCAAGTTGTGGTGTCCTATCTTTTGATTATGCATGCCTCATTTCTTATCCTCTATGGGACTGCTAACTGTTGGATCATCGACCGGTTGTCATTCGGACTTCGATGCCAATATGTTTAGTCACTACCATAGGAACCAGGCATTTTCTCCACTTGCTTAGTCTTTCATTAGACTAATCCGACCACCTTATTCAATTGCATGGCCGGCTGGTGCCCACCGTTTGTATACGACGCATCAGCTACTAAAGAAGTTAATCCGCGAAGAGAAGGCTAGCCAAGGAGTTTAGAATGTAAAAAGGTTTTGAAAGTGGTCGCTTGAAGAAGAACAAGTCTGTTGTAAATATTTTATTTTTGCCCAAGTTGTGGTTAGGATTTTGTGTAGGGAAGGATGTCATACTATGGTTTGTAATAAAGTGTTGTAATACTCGTTGTGATTATAAGTTTTAAAGCCTTGGGTAACCTTGAATTAGGACTAATTAGGGTTACTGGCGGTAACACCTCAAGTACAATAAGGAGGGGGTGTTACAGAAGTGGTATCAGAGCTAAAAGTTCCTAAGTCTTGCTTAAGACTTTCATCTTCTACATAGAATTATGGAGAATTCTATATTGGTGTTGTCTTAGAACCATTTACGGAAAGTGGTTAAGATTGGAGGTCAGATTCGTGAAGAGATAGAAGGAGAAAAGGGAATTGGAGAACATGAGGTAATAAGTTTTGTCCTATGGTGGACATTTGATTCCCTGGAAATGGGAATGGATTCCAAGAATGGATCCAAAGTAGGATCAGGTGAAGATTCCTAAAGTTGAACCGGTTCTGGACCAAGTTCTCAATAAATTCCTATTCTCTTTGGAGAGTTTGAATTGGGTGTACCCTCGTTGTTTCTTACATATTAGGAAACTTCTTGTGAGATTTTGAAGTTAAGTATTGTACTTCATAAAGACTTTCTAGTTTGAAGGTTTCCTATTTTAAGCTCGT